>CAJQUW010011233.1:0-2500 GCA_907163375.1 Prostheceraeus crozeri
GTTTGCTCGATGTGTGTTTGAAAGTTTGAAATGTCGCTGAATAGGCCATATTTTCAATAATTGTGAATGGGGGGGGCTGGGTCTGTGTAGGGACAGAGTATTGGATGGATTTTGAGTGGAAACTCTTATTGAAGGTGAGTGAGTGCGTAGGGCTTAAGCTTTGGCTCTATTGCGTTTTCCACAAGATCCGCATGAAGTTGTGGAACGATGTGTTGTTTGATAGTTTGAAATGTCGTCTGAATAGGCCATATTTTCAAATTGTTTTAAAGGCTGTGTAGGACAGAGTATTGGATGCGATTTTGATGACACTCCTACTTGAACGGTGGAGTGAGGTAGATGTAGAGGTTAAGTTTCGCTCTATTTCGTTTTCCGCACAGAGATGCGACAGATAGTTGTGGCTCGATGTGTGTTTGAAAGTTTGAAATGTCGCTGAATAGGCCATATTTTCAAACTGGTGTGAAGGCAGTGTAAGACAGCAGTATTGATGGATTTTGATAAACTTTACTTGATAAGGTGAGTGAGGTAGTGTAGAGTTAAGTTTGGCTCTATTGCATTTTCCGCAATGGAGATTTAACGCAGAAGTTGTGGCTCGATGTGTGTTTGAAAGTTTAAAATGTCGCTGAATAGGCCATATTTTCAAATTGTGAAGGCTGTGTAGGACAGAGTATTGGATGGATTTTGATGAAACTTTACTTGAAGGTGAGTTAGGTACTATGGAGCTTTAGTGTGGCTCTATTGCGTTTTCCACCAAGATGCGCAGAAGTTGTGGCTGGATGTGTGTTTGAAAGTTTGAAATGTCGCTGAAATGGCCATATTTTCAAAATTGTGAAAGCTGTGTAGGACAGAGTATTGGATGGATTTTGATGAAACTTTACTTGAAGGTGAGTGAGGTAGTGTAGAGGTTAAGTTTGTCTCTATTGCGTTTTCCGCAAAGATGCGCAGAAGTTGTGGCTCGATGTGTGTTTGAAGATTTGAAATGTCACTGAATAGGCCATATTTTCAAAATTGTGAAGGCTGTATAGGACAGAGTATTGGATGGATTTTGATGAAACTTTACTTGAAGGTGAGTGAGGTAGTGTAGAGCTTAAGTTTGGCTCTATTGTGTTGTCCCCAAAGATGCGCAGAAGTTGTGGCTCGATGTGTGTTTGAAAGTTTGAAATGCCGCTGAATATGGCATATTTTCAAGGTTGTGAAGGCTGTGGTATGGACAGAGTATTGGATGGATTTTGATGAAACTTTACTTGAAGGTGAGTGAGGTAGTGTAGAGCTTATGTTTTGCTCTAATACGCTTTGGCAAAGATGGCGCAGAAGTTGTGGACTCGATGTGTGTTTGAAAGTTTGAAATGTCGCTGAATAGGCCATATTTTCAAACTTGTGAAGGCTGTGTAGGACAGAGTATTGGATGGATTTTGATGAAACTTTACTTGAAGGTGAGTGAGGTAGTGTAGAGCTTAAATTTGGCTATATGGCGTTTTCCTCAAAGATGCGCAGAAGTTGTGGCTTGATGTGTGTTTTAAGATTTGAAATGTCACTGAATATGCCATATTTTCAAACTTGTGAAGGCTGTGTAGGGCAGAGTATTGAATGGATTTTGATGAAACTTTGCTTGAAGGTGAGTGAGGTAGCGTAGAGCTTAAGTCTGCTTCTTCTATTGCGTTTTTCCCCAAAAGATGCGCAGAAGTTGTGGCTCGATGTGTGTTTGAAAGTTTGAAATGTCGCTGAATGGCAATATTTTCAAATTGTGAAGGCTGTATGAGGACAGAGTATGGGGGGGGGAGGATTTTGATGAAACTTTACTTGAAGGTGAGTGAGGTAGTGTTGGTAGCTTAAGTTTGGCTCTATTGCGTTTTCCACGCAAAGATGCGCAGAAGTTTTGTCTCGATGTGTGTTTGATAGTTTGAAATGTCGCTGAATAGGCCATATTTTCAAATCTTGTGAAGGGCTGTGTGGGACAGAGTATTGGTATGGATTTTTGATGAAACTTTACTTGAAAGGTTGAGTGAGGTACTGTTGAGCTTAAGTTTGGCTCTATTGCGTTTTCCGCAAAGATGCGCAGAAGTTGTGGCTCGATGTGTGTTTGAAAGTTTGAAATGTCTCTGAATAGGCCATATTTTCAAACTTGTGAAGGCTGTGTAGGACAGAGTATTGGATGGAGTTTGATGAAACTTTACTTGAAGGTGAGTGAGGTAGTGTAGAGCTTAAGTTTGGCTCTATTGCGTTTTCCGCAAAGATGCGCAGAAGTTGTGGCTCGATGTGTGTTTGAAAGTTTGAAATGTCGCTGAATAGGCCATATTTTCAAACTTGTGAAGGCTGTGTGGGACAGAGTATTGGATGGATTTTGATGAAACTTTACTTGAAGGTGAGTGAGGTAGTGTAGGGCTTAAGTTGGCTCTATTGCGTTTCCGCAAAGATGCGCAGATGTTGTGGTCGATGTGTGTTTGAAAGTTTTTTTTTTTTTTTTTTTTTTTTTTTTTTTTTTTTTTTTTTTTTGTATTTTTTT
>CAJQUW010011233.1:7500-544043 GCA_907163375.1 Prostheceraeus crozeri
TGAAAGTTTGAAATGTCGCTGAATAGGCCATATTTTCAAAATTGTGAAGGCTGTGGGGGACAGAGTATTGGATGGATTTTGATGAAACTTTACTTGAAGGTGAGTGAGGTAGTGTAGAGCTTGAGTTTCGCTCTATTGCGTTTTCCACAAAGGTGCGCAGAAGTTGTGGCTCGATGTGTGTTTGAAGATTTGAAATGTCGCTGAATAGGCCATATTTTCAAACTTGTGAAGGCTGTGTAGGACAGAGTATTGGATGGATTTTGATGAAACTTTACTTGAAGGTGAGTGAGGTAGTGTAGAGGTTAAGTTTGGCTCTATTGCGTTTTCCGCAAAGATGCGCAGACGTTGTGGCTCGATGTGTGTTTGAAAGTTTGAAATGTCGCTGAATAGGCCATATTTTCAAACTTGTGAAGGCTGTGTAGGACAGAGTATTGGATGGATTTTGATGAAACTCTACTTGAAGGTGAGTGAGGTAGTGTAGAGCTTGAGTTTCGCTCTATTGCGTTTTCCACAAAGATGCGCAGAAGTTGTGGCTCGATGTGTGTTTGAAAGTTTGAAATGTCGCTGAATAGGCCATATTTTCAAAATTGTGAAAGCTTTGTAGGACAGAGTATTGGATGGATTTTGATGAAACTTTACTTGAAGGTGAGTGAGGTAGTGTAGAGGTTAAGTCTGGCTCTATTGCGTTTTCCGCAAAGATGCGCAGAAGTTGTGGCTCGATGTGTGTTTGAAGGTTTGAAATGTCGCTGAATAGGCCATATTTTCAAATTGTGAAGGCTGTGTAGGACAGAGTATTGGATGGATTTTGATGAAACTTTACTTGAAGGTGAGTGAGGTAGTGTTGGGCTTAAGTTTGGCTCTATTGCGTTTCCCGCAAAGATGCGCAGATGTTGTGGCTCGATGTGTGTTTGAAAGTTTGAAATGTCGCTGAATAGGCCATATTTTCAAAATTGTGAAGGCTGTGTAGGACAGAGTATTGGATGGATTTTGATGAAACTTTACTTGAAGGTGAGTGAGGTAGTGTAGAGCTTAAGTTTGGCTCTATTGCGTTTTCCGCAATGATGCGCAGAAGTTGTGGCTCGATGTGTGTTTGAAGGTTTGAAATGTCGCTGAATAGGCCATATTTTCAAAATTGTGAAGGCTGTGGGGGACAGAGTATTGGATGGATTTTGATAAAACTTTACTTGAAGGTGAGTGAGGTAGTGTAGAGGTTAAGTTTGGATCTTTTGCATTTTCCGCAATGATACGCAGAAGTTGTGGCTCGATGTGTGTTTGAAAGTTTGAAATGTCGCTGAATAGGCCATATTTTCAAACTTGTGAAGGCTGTGTAGGACAGAGTATTGGATGGATTTTGATGAAACTTTACTTGAAGGTGAGTGAGGTAGTGTAGAGCTTAAGTTTTGCTCTATTGCGTTTTCCGCAAAGATGCGCAGAAGTTGTGGCTCGATGTGTGTTTGAAAGTTTGAAATGTCGCTGAATAGGCCATATTTTCAAATTGTGAAGGCTGTATAGGACAGAGTATTGGATGGATTTTGATGAAACTTTACTTGAAGGTGAGTGAGGTAGTGTAGAGGTTAAGTCTGGCTCTATTGCGTTTTCCCCAAAGATGCGCAGAAGTTGTGGCTCGATGTGTGTTTGAAGGTTTGAAATGTCGCTGAATAGGCCATATTTTCAAATTGTGAAGGCTGTGTAGGACAGAGTATTGGATGGATTTTGATGAAACTTTACTTGAAGGTGAGTGAGGTAGTGTAGAGCTTAAGTTTGGATCTTTTGCATTTTCCGCAATGATACGCAGAAGTTGTGGCTCGATGTGTGTTTGAAGGTTTGAAATGTCGCTGAATAGGCCATATTTTCAAAATTGTGAAGGCTGTGTAGGACAGAGTATTGGATGGATTTTGATGAAACTTTACTTGAAGGTGAGTGAGGTAGTGTAGAGGTTAAGTTTGGCTCTATTGCGTTTTCCGCAAAGATGCGCAGAAGTTGTGGCTCGATGTGTGTTTGAAAGTTTGAAATATCGCTGAAAAGGCCATATTTTCAAAATTGTGAAGGCTGTGTAGGACAGAGTATTGGATGGATTTTGATGAAACTTTACTTGAAGGTGAGTGAGGTACTGTTGAGCTTAAGTGTTGCTCTAATACGCTTTTGGCAAAGATGCGCAGAAGTTGTGGCTCGATGTGTGTTTGAAAGTTTGAAATGTCGCTGAATGGGCCATATTTTCAAAATTGTGAAAGCTGTGTAGGACAGAGTATTGGATGGATTTTGATGAAACTTTACTTGAAGGTGAGTGAGGTAGTGTAGAGCTTAAGTTTGGCTCTATTGCGTTTTCCGCAAAGATGCGCAGATGTTGTGGCTCGATGTGTGTTTGAAAGTTTGAAATGTCGCTGAATAGGCCATATTTTCAAATTGTGAAGGCTGTGTGGGACAGAGTATTGGATGGATTTTGATGAAACTTTACTTGAAGGTGAGTGAGGTACTGTTGAGGTTAAGTCTGGCTCTATTGCGTTTTCCCCAAAGATGCGCAGAAGTTGTGGCTCGATGTGTGTTTGAAGGTTTGAAATGTCGCTGAATAGGCCATATTTTCAAATTGTGAAGGCTGTGTAGGACAGAGTATTGGATGGATTTTGATGAAACTTTACTTGAAGGTGAGTGAGGTACTGTTGAGCTTAAGTTTGGCTCTATTGCGTTTTCCGCAAAGATGCGCAGAAGTTGTGGCTCGATGTGTGTTTGAAAGTTTGAAATGTCGCTGAATAGGCCATATTTTCAAAATTGTGAAGGCTGTGTAGGACAGAGTATTGGATGGATTTTGATGAAACTTTACTTGAAGGTGAGTGAGGTAGTGTAGAGCTTAAGTTTGGATCTTTTGCATTTTCCGCAATGATACGCAGAAGTTGTGGCTCGATGTGTTTGAAGGTTTGAAATGTCGCTGAATAGGCCATATTTTCAAAATTGTGAAGGCTGTGTAGGACAGAGTATTGGATGGATTTTGATGAAACTTTACTTGAAGGTGAGTGAGGTAGTGTAGAGCTTAAGTTTGGCTCTATTGCGTTTTCCACAAAGATGCGCAGAAGTTGTGGTTCGATGTGTGTTTGAAAGTTTGAAATGTCGCTGAATAGGCCATGTTTTCAAACTTGTGAAGGCTGTGTAGGACAGAGTATTGGATGGATTTTGATGAAACTTTACTTGAAGGTGAGTGAGGTACTGTTGAGCTTAAGTTTGGCTCTATTGCGTTTCTCGCAAAGATTCGCAGATGTTGTGGCTCGATGTGTGTTTGAAAGTTTGAAATGTCGCTGAATAGGCCATATTTTTTAAATTGTGAAGGCTGTGTAGGACAGAGTATTGGATGGATTTTGATGAAACTTTACTTGAAGGTGAGTGAGGTAGTGTAGAGCTTGAGTTTCGCTCTATTGCGTTTTCCACAAAGATGCGCAGAAGTTGTGGATCGATGTGTGTTTGAAAGTTTGAAATGTCGCTGAATAGGCCATATTTTCAAACTTGTGAAGGCTGTGTAGGACAGAGTATTGGATGGATTTTGATGAAACTTTACTTGAAGGTGAGTGAGGTAGTGTAGAGGTTAAGTTTGGCTCTATTGCGTTTTCCGCAAAGATGCGCAGAAGTTGTGGCTCGATGTGTGTTTGAAAGTTTGAAATGTCGCTGAATAGGCCATATTTTCAAAATTGTGAAGGCTGTGTAGGACAGAGTATTGGATGGATTTTGATGAAACTCTACTTGAAGGTGAGTGAGGTAGTGTAGAGCTTGAGTTTCGCTCTATTGCGTTTTCCACAAAGATGCGCAGAAGTTGTGGCTCGATGTGTGTTTGAAAGTTTGAAATGTCGCTGAATGGGCCATGTTTTCAAAATTGTGAAGCCTGTGTAGGACAGAGTATTGGATGGATTTTGATGAAACTTTACTTGAAGGTGAGTGAGGTAGTGTAGAGCTTAAGTTTGGCTCTATTGCGTTTTCCACAAAGATGCGCAGAAGTTGTGGCTCGATGTGTGTTTGAAAGTTTGAAATGTCGCTGAATAGGCCATATTTTCAAATTGTGAAGGCTGTGTAGGACAGAGTATTGGATGGATTTTGATGAAACTTTACTTGAAGGTGAGTGAGGTAGTGTAGAGCTTAAGTTTGGCTCTATTGCGTTTTCCGCAAAGATGCGCAGATGTTGTGGCTCGATGTGTGTTTGAAAGTTTGAAATGTCGCTGAATAGGCCATATTTTCAAACTTGTGAAGGCTGTGTAGGACAGAGTATTGGATGGATTTTGATGAAACTTTACTTGAAGGTGAGTGAGGTAGTGTAGAGCTTAAGTTTGGCTCTTTTGCATTTTCCGCAATGATACGCAGAAGTTGTGGCTCGATGTGTGTTTGAAAGTTTGAAATGTCGCTGAATAGGCCATGTTTTCAAACTTGTGAAGGCTGTGTAGGACAGAGTATTGGATGGATTTTGATGAAACTTTACTTGAAGGTGAGTGAGGTAGTGTAGAGCTTAAGTTTGGCTCTATTGTGTTTTCCGCAAAGATGCGCAGAAGTTGTGGCTCGATGTGTGTTTGAAAGTTTGAAATGTCGCTGAATAGGCCATATTTTCAAAATTGTGAAGGCTGTGTAGGACAGAGTATTGGATGGATTTTGATGAAACTTTACTTGAAGGTGAGTGAGGTAGTGTAGAGCTTAAGTTTTGCTCTATTGCGTTTTCCGCAAAGATGCGCAGAAGTTGTGGCTCGATGTGTGTTTGAAAGTTTGAAATGTCGCTGAATAGGCCATATTTTCAAACTTGTGAAGGCTGTGTAGGACAGAGTATTGGATGGATTTTGATGAAACTTTACTTGAAGGTGAGTGAGGTATGTTGAGCTTAAGTTTGGCTCTATTGCGTTCCCGCAAAGATGCGCAGAAGTTGTGGCTCGATGTGTGTTTGAAAGTTTGAAATGTCGCTGAATAGGCCATATTTTCAAAATTGTGAAGGCTGTGTAGGACAGAGTATTGGATGGATTTTGATGAAACTTTACTTGAAGGTGAGTGAGGTAGTGTAGAGCTTAAGTTTGGCTCGATGTGCGTTTTC
Organism: Prostheceraeus crozeri; assembly: GCA_907163375.1. Lineage (NCBI taxonomy): Eukaryota > Metazoa > Platyhelminthes > Polycladida > Euryleptidae > Prostheceraeus > Prostheceraeus crozeri. The sequence goes on from CAJQUW010011233.1 coordinate 12,551, forward strand.
CGCAAAGATGCGCAGAAGTTGTGGCTCGATGTGTGTTTGAAAGTTTGAAATGTCGCTGAATAGGCCATATTTTCAAACTTGTGAAAGCTGTGTAGGACAGAGTATTGGATGGATTTTGATGAAACTTTACTTGAAGGTGAGTGAGGTAGTGTAGAGGTTAAGTTTGGCTCTATTGCGTTTTCCGCAAAGATGCGCAGAAGTTGTGGCTCGATGTGTGTTTGAAAGTTTGAAATGTCGCTGAAAAGGCCATATTTTCAAATTGTGAAGGCTGTATAGGACAGAGTATTGGATGGATTTTGATGAAACTTTACTTGAAGGTGAGTGAGGTAGTGTAGAGGTTAAGTTTGGCTCTATTGCGTTTTCCGCAAAGATGCGCAGAAGTTGTGGCTCGATGTGTGTTTGAAAGTTTGAAATGTCGCTGAATAGGCCATATTTTCAAATTGTGAAGGCTGTGTGGGACAGAGTATTGGATGGATTTTGATGAAACTTTACTTGAAGGTGAGTGAGGTAGTGTAGAGCTTAAGTTTGGCTCTTTTGCATTTTCTGCAGTGATACGCGGAAGTTGTGGCTCGATGTGTGTTTGAAAGTTTGAAATGTCGCTGAATAGGCCATATTTTCAAACTTGTGAAGGCTGTGTAGGACAGAGTATTGGATGGATTTTGATGAAACTTTACTTGAAGGTGAGTGAGGTAGTGTAGAGCTTAAGTTTGGCTCTATTGCGTTTTCCGCAAAGATGCGCAGAAGTTGTGGCTCGATGTGTGTTTGAAAGTTTGAAATATCGCTGAATAGGCCATATTTTCAAATTGTGAAGGCTGTGTAGGACAGAGTATTGGATGGATTTTGATGAAACTTTACTTGAAGGTGAGTGAGGTACTGTTGAGCTTAAGTGTTGCTCTAATACGCTTTTGGCAAAGATGCGCAGAAGTTGTGGCTCGATGTGTGTTTGAAAGTTTGAAATGTCGCTGAATAGGCCATATTTTCAAACTTGTGAAGGCTGTGTAGGACAGAGTATTGGATGGATTTTGATGAAACTTTACTTGAAGGTGAGTGAGGTAGTGTAGAGCTTAAGTTTGGCTCTATTGCGTTTTCCGCAAAGTTGCGCAGAAGTTGTGGCTCGATGTGTGTTTGAAAGTTTGAAATGTCGCTGAATAGCCATATTTTCAAACTTGTGAAGGCTGTGTAGGACAGAGTATTGGATGGATTTTGATGAAACTTTACTTGAAGGTGAGTGAGGTAGTGTAGAGGTTAAGTTTGGCTCTATTGCGTTTTCCCCAAAGATGCGCAGAAGTTGTGGCTCGATGTGTTTGACAGTTTGAAATGTCGCTGAATAGGCCATATTTTCAAATTGTGAAGGCTGTGTAGGACAGAGTATTGGATGGATTTTGATGAAACTTTACTTGAAGGTGAGTGAGGTAGTGTAGAGGTTAAGTTTGGCTCTTTTGCATTTTCCGCAAAGATGCGCAGAAGTTGTGGCTCGATGTGTGTTTGAAAGTTTGAAATGTCGCTGAATAGGCCATATTTTCAGATTGTGAAGGCTGTGTAGGACAGAGTTTGGATGGATTTTGATGAAACTTTACTTGAAGGTGAGTGAGGTAGTGTAGAGCTTAAGTTTGGCTCTATTGCGTTTTCCGCAAAGATGCGCAGAAGTTGTGGCTCGATGTGTGTTTGAAAGTTTGAAATGTCGCTGAATGTGCCATATTTTCAAAATTGTGAAGGCTGTGTAGGACAGAGTATTGGATGGATTTTGATGAAACTTTGCTTGAAGGTGAGTGAGGTAGTGTAGAGCTTAAGTTTGGCTCTATTGCGTTTTCCGCAAAGATGCGCAGAAGTTGTGGCTCGATGTGTGTTTGAAAGTTTGAAATGTCGCTGAATAGGCCATATTTTCAAACTTGTGAAGGCTGTGTAGGACAGAGTATTGGATGGATTTTGATGAAACTTTACTTGAAGGTGAGTGAGGTAGTGTAGAGCTTAAGTTTAGCTCTATTGCGTTTTCCGCAAAGATTCGCAGAAGTTGTGGCTCGATGTGTGTTTGAAAGTTTGAAATGTCGCTGAATAGGCCATATTTTCAAACTCGTGAAGGCTGTGTAGGACAGAGTATTGGATGGATTTTGATGAAACTTTACTTGAAGGTGAGTGAGGTAGTGTAGAGCTTAAGTTTGGCTCTATTGCGTTTTCCGCAAAGATGCGCAGAAGTTGTGGCTCGATGTGTGTTTGAAAGTTTGAAATGTCGCTGAATAGGCCATATTTTCAAACTTGTGAAGGCTGTGTAGGACAGAGTATTGGATGGATTTTGATGAAACTTTGCTTGAAGGTGAGTGAGGTAGTGTAGAGCTTAAGTTTGGCTCTATTGCGTTTTCCGCAAAGATGCGCAGAAGTTGTGGCTCGATGTGTGTTTGAAAGTTTGAAATGTCGCTGAATAGGCCATATTTTCAAACTTGTGAAGGCTGTGTAGGACAGAGTATTGGATGGATTTTGATGAAACTTTGCTTGAAGGTGAGTGAGGTAGTGTAGAGCTTAAGTTTGGCTCTATTGCGTTTTCCGCAAAGATGCGCAGAAGTTGTGGCTCGATGTGTGTTTGAAAGTTTGAAATGTCGCTGAATAGGCCATATTTTCAGATTGTGAAGGCTGTGTAGGACAGAGTATTGGATGGATTTTGATGAAACTTTACTTGAAGGTGAGTGAGGTAGTGTAGAGCTTAAGTCTGGCTCTATTGCGTTTTCCCCAAAGATGCGCAGAAGTTGTGGCTCGATGTGTGTTTGAAGGTTTGAAATGTCGCTGAATGGGCCATATTTTCAAATTGTGAAGGCTGTATAGGACAGAGTATTGGATGGATTTTGATGAAACTCTACTTGAAGGTGAGTGAAGTAGTGTAGAGCTTAAGTTTTGCTCTATTGCGTTTTCCGCAAAGATGCGCAGAAGTTGTGGCTCGATGTGTGTTTGAAAGTTTGAAATGTCGCTGAATAGGCCATATTTTCAAACTTGTGAAGGCTGTGTAGGACAGAGTATTGGATGGATTTTGATGAAACTTTACTTGAAGGTGAGTGAGGTAGTGTAGAGCTTAAGTTTGGCTCTATTGCGTTTTCCGCAAAGATGCGCAGAAGTTGTGGCTCGATGTGTGTTTGAAAGTTTGAAATGTCGCTGAATAGGCCATATTTTCAAAATTGTGAAGGCTGTGTAGGACAGAGTATTGGATGGATTTTGATGAAACTTTACTTGAAGGTGAGTGAGGTAGTGTAGAGCTTAAGTTTGGCTCTATTGCGTTTTCCGCAAAGATGCGCAGAAGTTGTGGCTCGATGTGTGTTTGAAAGTTTGAAATGTCGCTGAATAGGCCATATTTTCAAACTTGTGAAGGCTGTGTAGGACAGAGTATTGGATGGATTTTGATGAAACTTTACTTGAAGGTGAGTGAGGTAGTGTAGAGATTATGTTTGGCTCTAATACGCTTTCGGCAAAGATGCGCAGAAGTTGTGGCTCGATGTGTGTTTGAAAGTTTGAAATGTCGCTGAAAAGGCCATATTTTCAAACTTGTGAAGGCTGTGTAGGACAGAGTATTGGATGGATTTTGATGAAACTTTACTTGAAGGTGAGTGAGGTAGTGTAGAGCTTAAGTTTGGCTCTATTGCGTTTTCCGCAAAGATGCGCAGAAGTTGTGGCTCGATGTGTGTTTGAAAGTTTGAAATGTCGCTGAATAGGCCATATTTTCAAATTGTGAAGGCTGTGTAGGACAGAGTATTGGATGGATTTTGATGAAACTTTACTTGAAGGTGAGTGAGGTAGTGTTGGGCTTAAGTTTGGCTCTATTTCGTTTCCCGAAAAGATTCGCAGAAGTTGTGGCTCGATGTGTGTTTAAAAGTTTGAAATGTCGCTGAATAGGCCATATTTTCAAAATTGTGAAGGCTGTGTGGGACAGAGTATTGGATGGATTTTGATGAAACTTTACTTGAAGGTGAGTGAGGTAGTGTAGAGCTTAAGTTTGGCTCTATTGCGTTTTCCGCAAAGATGCGCAGAAGTTGTGGCTCGATGTGTGTTTGAAAGTTTGAAATGTCGCTGAATAGTCCATATTTTCAAACTTGTGAAGGCTGTGTAGGACAGAGTATTGGATGGATTTTGATGAAACTCTACTTGCAGGTGAGTGAGGTAGTGTAGAGCTTCAGGTCGGCTCTAATACGCTTTTGGCAAAGATGCGCAGAAGTTGTGGCTCGATGTGTGTTTGAAAGTTTGAAATGTCGCTGAAAAGGCCATATTTTCAAACTTGTGAAGCCTATGTAGGACAGAGTATTGGATGGATTTTGATGAAACTTTACTTGAAGGTGAGTGAGGTAGTGTAGAGCTTAAGTTTGGCTCTATTGCGTTTTCCGCAAAGATGCGCAGAAGTTGTGGCTCGATGTGTGTTTGAAAGTTTGAAATGTCGCTGAAAAGGCCATATTTTCAAACTTGTGAAGGCTATGTAGGACAGAGTATTGGATGGATTTTGATGAAACTTTACTTGAAGGTGAGTGAGGTACTGTAGAGCGTAAGTTTGGCTCTATTGCGTTTTCCGCAAAGATGCGCAGAAGTTGTGGCTCGATGTGTGTTTGAAAGTTTGAAATGTCGCTGAATGGGCCATATTTTCAAACTTGTGAAGCCTATGTAGGACAGAGTATTGGATGGATTTTGATGAAACTTTACTTGAAGGTGAGTGAGGTAGTGTAGAGGTTAAGTCTGGCTCTATTGCGTTTTCCGCAAAGATGCGCAGAAGTTGTGGCTCGATGTGTGTTTGAAAGTTTGAAATGTCGCTGAATAGGCCATATTTTCAAACTTGTGAAGGCTGTGTAGGACAGAGTATTGGATGGATTTTGATGAAACTTTACTTGAAGGTGAGTGAGGTAGTGTAGAGCTTAAGTTTGGCTCTATTGCGTTTTCCCCAAAGATGCGCAGAAGTTGTGGCTCGATGTGTTTGAAAGTTTGAAATGTCGCTGAATAGGCCATATTTTCAAATTGTGAAGGCTGTGTAGGACAGAGTATTGGATGGATTTTGATGAAACTTTACTTGAAGGTGAGTGAGGTAGTGTAGAGCTTAAGTTTGGCTCTATTGCATTTTCCACAGAGATGCGCAGAAGTTGTGGTTCGATGTGTTTGAAAGTTTGAAATGTCGCTGAATAGGCCATGTTTTCAAACTTGTGAAGGCTGTGTAGGACAGAGTATTGGATGGATTTTGATGAAACTTTACTTGAAGGTGAGTGAGGTAGTGTAGAGCTTAAGTTTGGCTCTATTGCGTTTTCCGCAAAGATGCGCAGAAGTTGTGGCTCGATGTGTGTTTGAAAGTTTGAAATGTCGCTGAATAGCCCATATTTTCAAACTTGTGAAGGCTGTGTAGGACAGAGTATTGGATGGATTTTGATGAAACTTTACTTGAAGGTGAGTGAGGTAGTGTAGAGCTTAAGTTTGGCTCTATTGCGTTTTCCGCAAAGATGCGCAGAAGTTGTGGCTCGATGTGTGTTTGAAAGTTTGAAATGTCGCTGAATAGGCCATATTTTCAAACTTGTGAAGGCTGTGTAGGACAGAGTATTGGATGGATTTTGATGAAACTTTACTTGAAGGTGAGTGAGGTAGTGTAGAGCTTAAGTTTGGCTCTATTGCGTTTTCCGCAAAGATGCGCAGAAGTTGTGGCTCGATGTGTGTTTGAAAGTTTGAAATGTCGCTGAATAGGCCATATTTTCAAACTTGTGAAGGCTGTGTAGGACAGAGTATTGGATGGATTTTGATGAAACTTTACTTGAAGGTGAGTGAGGTAGTGTAGAGCTTAAGTTTGGCTCTATTGCGTTTTCCGCAAAGATGCGCAGAAGTTGTGGCTCGATGTGTGTTTGAAAGTTTGAAATGTCGCTGAATAGGCCATATTTTCAAAATTGTGAAGGCTGTGTAGGACAGAGTATTGGATGGATTTTGATGAAACTTTACTTGAAGGTGAGTGAGGTAGTGTAGAGCTTAAGTTTGGCTCTATTGCGTTTTCCGCAAAGATGCGCAGAAGTTGTGGCTCGATGTGTGTTTGAAAGTTTGAAATGTCGCTGAATAGGCCATATTTTCAAATTGTGAAGGCTGTGTAGGACAGAGTATTGGATGGATTTTGATGAAACTTTACTTGAAGGTGAGTGAGGTAGTGTTGAGCTTAAGTTTGGCTCTATTGCGTTTCCCGCAAAGATGCGCAGAAGTTGTGGCTCGATGTGTGTTTGAAAGTTTGAAATGTCGCTGAATAGGCCATATTTTCAAAATTGTGAAGGCTGTGTAGGACAGAGTATTGGATGGATTTTGATGAAACTTTACTTGAAGGTGAGTGAGGTAGTGTAGAGCTTAAGTTTGGCTCTATTGCGTTTTCCGCAAAGATGCGCAGAAGTTGTGGCTCGATGTGTGTTTGAAAGTTTGAAATGTCGCTGAATAGGCCATATTTTCAAAATTGTGAAGGCTGTGTAGGACAGAGTATTGGATGGATTTTGATGAAACTTTACTTGAAGGTGAGTGAGGTAGTGTAGAGCTTAAGTTTGGCTCTATTGCGTTTTCCGCAAAGATGCGCAGAAGTTGTGGCTCGATGTGTGTTTGAAAGTTTGAAATGTCGCTGAATAGGCCATATTTTCAAACTTGTGAAGGCTGTGTAGGACAGAGTATTGGATGGATTTTGATGAAACTTTACTTGAAGGTGAGTGAGGTAGTGTAGAGCTTAAGTTTGGCTCTATTGCGTTTTCCGCAAAGATGCGCAGAAGTTGTGGCTCGATGTGTGTTTGAAAGTTTGAAATGTCGCTGAATAGGCCATATTTTCAAACTTGTGAAGGCTGTGTAGGACAGAGTATTGGATGGATTTTGATGAAACTTTACTTGAAGGTGAGTGAGGTAGTGTAGAGCTTAAGTTTGGCTCTATTGCGTTTTCCGCAAAGATGCGCAGAAGTTGTGGCTCGATGTGTGTTTGAAAGTTTGAAATGTCGCTGAATAGGCCATATTTTCAAACTTGTGAAGGCTGTGTAGGACAGAGTATTGGATGGATTTTGATGAAACTTTGCTTGAAGGTGAGTGAGGTAGTGTAGAGCTTAAGTTTGGCTCTATTGCGTTTTCCGCAAAGATGCGCAGAAGTTGTGGCTCGATGTGTGTTTGAAAGTTTGAAATGTCGCTGAATAGGCCATATTTTCAAACTTGTGAAGGCTGTGTAGGACAGAGTATTGGATGGATTTTGATGAAACTTTACTTGAAGGTGAGTGAGGTAGTGTAGAGCTTAAGTTTGGCTCTATTGCGTTTTCCGCAAAGATGCGCAGAAGTTGTGGCTCGATGTGTGTTTGAAAGTTTGAAATGTCGCTGAATAGGCCATATTTTCAAACTTGTGAAGGCTGTGTAGGACAGAGTATTGGATGGATTTTGATGAAACTTTACTTGAAGGTGAGTGAGGTAGTGTAGAGCTTAAGTTTGGCTCTATTGCGTTTTCCGCAAAGATGCGCAGAAGTTGTGGCTCGATGTGTGTTTGAAAGTTTGAAATGTCGCTGAATAGGCCATATTTTCAAACTTGTGAAGGCTGTGTAGGACAGAGTATTGGATGGATTTTGATGAAACTTTACTTGAAGGTGAGTGAGGTAGTGTAGAGCTTAAGTTTGGCTCTATTGCGTTTTCCGCAAAGATGCGCAGAAGTTGTGGCTCGATGTGTGTTTGAAAGTTTGAAATGCCGCTGAATATGCCATATTTTCAAACTTGTGAAGGCTGTGTAGGACAGAGTATTGGATGTATTTTGATGAAACTTTACTTGAAGGTGAGTGAGGTAGTGTAGAGCTTGAGTTTGGCTCTATTGTGTTGTCCCCAAAGATGCGCAGAAGTTGTGGCTCGATGTGTGTTTGAAAGTTTGAAATGACGCTGAATATGCCATATTTTCAAGGTTGTGAAGGCTGTGTAGGACAGAGTATTGGATGGATTTTGATGAAACTTTACTTGAAGGTGAGTGAGGTAGTGTAGAGCTTAAGTTTGGCTCTATTGCGTTTTCCGCAAAGATGCGCAGAAGTTGTGGCTCGATGTGTGTTTGAAAGTTTGAAATGTCGCTGAATAGGCCATATTTTCAAAATTGTGAAGGCTGTGTAGGACAGAGTATTGGATGGATTTTGATGAAACTTTACTTGAAGGTGAGTGAGGTAGTGTAGAGCTTAAGTTTGGCTCTATTGCGTTTTCCGCAAAGATGCGCAGAAGTTGTGGCTCGATGTGTGTTTGAAAGTTTGAAATGTCGCTGAATAGGCCATATTTTCAAATTGTGAAGGCTGTGTAAGACAGAGTATTGGATGGATTTTGATGAAACTTTACTTGAAGGTGAGTGAGGTAGTGTAGAGGTTAAGTTTGGCTCTTTTGCGTTTTCCGCAAAGATGCGCAGAAGTTGTGGCTCGATGTGTGTTTGAAGATTTGAAATGTCGCTGAATAGGCCATATTTTCAAACTTGTGAAGGCTGTGTAGGACAGAGTATTGGATGGATTTTGATGAAACTTTACTTGAAGGTGAGTGAGGTAGTGTAGAGCTTAAGTTTGGCTCTATTGCGTTTTCCGCAAAGATGCGCAGAAGTTGTGGCTCGATGTGTGTTTGAAAGTTTGAAATGTCGCTGAATAGGCCATATTTTCAAATTGTGAAGGCTGTGTAGGACAGAGTATTGGATGGATTTTGATGAAACTTTACTTGAAGGTGAGTGAGGTAGTGTAGAGCTTAAGTTTGGCTCTATTGCGTTTTCCGCAAAGATGCGCAGAAGTTGTGGCTCGATGTGTGTTTGAAAGTTTGAAATGTCGCTGAATAGGCCATATTTTCAAAATTGTGAAAGCTGTGTAGGACAGAGTATTGGATGGATTTTGATGAAACTTTACTTGAAGGTGAGTGAGGTAGTGTAGAGCTTAAGTTTGGCTCTATTGCGTTTTCCGCAAAGATGCGCAGAAGTTGTGGCTCGATGTGTGTTTGAAAGTTTGAAATGTCGCTGAATAGGCCATATTTTCAAACTTGTGAAGGCTGTGTAGGACAGAGTATTGGATGGATTTTGATGAAACTTTACTTGAAGGTGAGTGAGGTAGTGTAGAGCTTAAGTTTGGCTCTAATACGCTTTTGGCAAAGATGTGCAGAAGTTGTGGCTCGATGTGTGTTTGAAAGTTTGAAATGTCGCTGAATAGGCCATATTTTCAAAATTGTGAAGGCTGTGTAGGACAGAGTATTGGATGGATTTTGATGAAACTTTACTTGAAGGTGAGTGAGGTAGTGTAGAGCTTAAGTTTGGCTCTATTGCGTTTTCCGCAAAGATGCGCAGAAGTTGTGGCTCGATGTGTGTTTGAAAGTTTGAAATGTCGCTGAATAGGCCATATTTTCAAACTTGTGAAGGCTGTGTAGGACAGAGTATTGGATGGATTTTGATGAAACTTTACTTGAAGGTGAGTGAGGTAGTGTAGAGCTTAAGTTTGGCTCTATTGCGTTTTCCGCAAAGATGCGCAGAAGTTGTGGCTCGATGTGTGTTTGAAAGTTTGAAATGTCGCTGAATAGGCCATATTTTCAAACTTGTGAAGGCTGTGTAGGACAGAGTATTGGATGGATTTTGATGAAACTTTACTTGAAGGTGAGTGAGGTAGTGTAGAGCTTAAGTTTGGCTCTATTGCGTTTTCCGCAAAGATGCGCAGAAGTTGTGGCTCGATGTGTGTTTGAAAGTTTGAAATGTCGCTGAATAGGCCATATTTTCAAACTTGTGAAGGCTGTGTAGGACAGAGTATTGGATGGATTTTGATGAAACTTTACTTGAAGGTGAGTGAGGTAGTGTAGAGCTTAAGTTTGGCTCTATTGCGTTTTCCGCAAAGATGCGCAGAAGTTGTGGCTCGATGTGTGTTTGAAAGTTTGAAATGTCGCTGAATAGGCCATATTTTCAAAATTGTGAAGGCTGTGTAGGACAGAGTATTGGATGGATTTTGATGAAACTTTACTTGAAGGTGAGTGAGGTAGTGTAGAGCTTAAGTTTGGCTCTATTGCGTTTTCCGCAAAGATGCGCAGAAGTTGTGGCTCGATGTGTGTTTGAAAGTTTGAAATGTCGCTGAATAGGCCATATTTTCAAATTGTGAAGGCTGTGTAGGACAGAGTATTGGATGGATTTTGATGAAACTTTACTTGAAGGTGAGTGAGGTAGTGTAGAGCTTAAGTTTGGCTCTATTGCGTTTTCCGCAAAGATGCGCAGAAGTTGTGGCTCGATGTGTGTTTGAAAGTTTGAAATGTCGCTGAATAGGCCATATTTTCAAACTTGTGAAGGCTGTGTAGGACAGAGTATTGGATGGATTTTGATGAAACTTTACTTGAAGGTGAGTGAGGTAGTGTAGAGCTTAAGTCTGGCTCTATTGCGTTTTCGGCAAAGATGCGCAGAAGTTGTGGCTCGATGTGTTTGAAGGTTTGAAATGTCGCTGAATGGGCCATATTTTCAAATTGTGAAGGCTGTGTAGGACAGAGTATTGAATGGATTTTGATGACACTTTACTTGAAGATGAGTGAGGTAGTGTAGAGCTTAAGTTTCGCTCGATTGCGTTTTACGCAAAGATGCGCAGAAGTTGTGGCTCGATGTGTGTTTGAAAGTTTGAAATGTCGCTGAATAGGCCATATTTTCAAACTTGTGAAGGCTGTGTAGGACAGAGTATTGGATGGATTTTGATGAAACTTTACTTGAAGGTGAGTGAGGTAGTGTAGAGCTTAAGTTTGGCTCTATTGCGTTTTCCGCAAAGATGCGCAGAAGTTGTGGCTCGATGTGTGTTTGAAAGTTTGAAATGTCGCTGAATAGGCCATATTTTCAAATTGTGAAGGCTGTGTAGGACAGAGTATTGGATGGATTTTGATGAAACTTTACTTGAAGGTGAGTGAGGTAGTGTAGAGCTTAAGTTTGGCTCTATTGCGTTTTCCGCAAAGATGCGCAGAAGTTGTGGCTCGATGTGTGTTTGAAAGTTTGAAATGTCGCTGAATAGGCCATATTTTCAAACTTGTGAAGGCTGTGTAGGACAGAGTATTGGATGGATTTTGATGAAACTTTACTTGAAGGTGAGTGAGGTAGTGTAGAGCTTAAGTTTGGCTCTATTGCGTTTTCCGCAAAGATGCGCAGATGTTGTGGCTCGATGTGTGTTTGAAAGTTTGAAATGTCGCTGAATAGGCCATATTTTCAAACTTGTGAAGGCTGTGTAGGACAGAGTATTGGATGGATTTTGATGAAACTTTACTTGAAGGTGAGTGAGGTAGTGTAGAGCTTAAGTTTGGCTCTATTGCGTTTTCCGCAAAGATGCGCAGAAGTTGTGGCTCGATGTGTGTTTGAAAGTTTGAAATGTCGCTGAATAGGCCATATTTTCAAATTGTGAAGGCTGTGTAGGACAGAGTATTGGATGGATTTTGATGAAACTTTACTTGAAGGTGAGTGAGGTAGTGTAGAGCTTAAGTTTGGCTCTATTGCGTTTTCCGCAAAGATGCGCAGAAGTTGTGGCTCGATGTGTGTTTGAAAGTTTGAAATGTCGCTGAATAGGCCATATTTTCAAACTTGTGAAGGCTGTGTAGGACAGAGTATTGGATGGATTTTGATGAAACTTTACTTGAAGGTGAGTGAGGTAGTGTAGAGCTTAAGTTTGGCTCTATTGCGCTTTCCGCTTAGATGCGCAGAAGTTGTGGCTCGATGTGTGTTTGAAAGTTTGAAATGTCGCTGAATAGGCCATATTTTCAAAATTGTGAAGGCTGTGTAGGACAGAGTATTGGATGGATTTTGATGAAACTTTACTTGAAGGTGAGTGAGGTAGTGTAGAGCTTAAGTTTGGCTCTATTGCGTTTTCCGCAAAGATGCGCAGAAGTTGTGGCTCGATGTGTGTTTGAAAGTTTGAAATGTCGCTGAATAGGCCATATTTTCAAACTTGTGAAGGCTGTGTAGGACAGAGTATTGGATGGATTTTGATGAAACTTTACTTGAAGGTGAGTGAGGTAGTGTTGAGCTTAAGTTTGGCTCTATTGCGTTTTCCGCAAAGATGCGCAGAAGTTGTGGCTCGATGTGTGTTTGAAAGTTTGAAATGTCGCTGAATAGGCCATATTTTCAAATTGTGAAGGCTGTGTAGGACAGAGTATTGGATGGATTTTGATGAAACTTTACTTGAAGGTGAGTGAGGTAGTGTAGAGCTTAAGTTTGGCTCTATTGCGTTTTCCGCAAAGATGCGCAGAAGTTGTGGCTCGATGTGTGTTTGAAAGTTTGAAATGTCGCTGAATAGGCCATATTTTCAAACTTGTGAAGGCTGTGTAGGACAGAGTATTGGATGGATTTTGATGAAACTTTACTTGAAGGTGAGTGAGGTAGTGTAGAGCTTAAGTTTGGCTCTATTGCGTTTTCCGCAAAGATGCGCAGAAGTTGTGGCTCGATGTGTGTTTGAAAGTTTGAAATGTCGCTGAATAGGCCATATTTTCAAAATTGTGAAGGCTGTGTAGGACAGAGTATTGGATGGATTTTGATGAAACTTTGCTTGAAGGTGAGTGAGGTAGTGTAGAGCTTAAGTTTGGCTCTATTGCGTTTTCCGCAAAGATGCGCAGAAGTTGTGGCTCGATGTGTGTTTGAAAGTTTGAAATGTCGCTGAATAGGCCATATTTTCAAACTTGTGAAGGCTGTGTAGGACAGAGTATTGGATGGATTTTGATGAAACTTTACTTGAAGGTGAGTGAGGTAGTGTAGAGCTTAAGTTTGGCTCTATTGTGTTGTCCCCAAAGATGCGCAGAAGTTGTGGCTCGATGTATGTTTGAAAGTTTGAAATGTCGCTGAATAGGCCATATTTTCAAGGTTGTGAAGGCTGTGTAGGACAGAGTATTGGATGGATTTTGATGAAACTTTACTTGAAGGTGAGTGAGGTAGTGTAGAGCTTAAGTTTGGCTCTATTGCGTTTTCCGCAAAGATGCGCAGAAGTTGTGGCTCGATGTGTGTTTGAAAGTTTGAAATGTCGCTGAATAGGCCATATTTTCAAACTTGTGAAGGCTGTGTAGGACAGAGTATTGGATGGATTTTGATGAAACTTTACTTGAAGGTGAGTGAGGTAGTGTAGAGCTTAAGTTTGGCTCTATTGCGTTTTCCGCAAAGATGCGCAGAAGTTGTGGCTCGATGTGTGTTTGAAAGTTTGAAATGTCGCTGAATAGGCCATATTTTCAAACTTGTGAAGGCTGTGTAGGACAGAGTATTGGATGGATTTTGATGAAACTTTACTTGAAGGTGAGTGAGGTAGTGTAGAGCTTAAGTTTGGCTCTATTGCGTTTTCCGCAAAGATGCGCAGAAGTTGTGGCTCGATGTGTGTTTGAAAGTTTGAAATGTCGCTGAATAGGCCATATTTTCAAACTTGTGAAGGCTGTGTAGGACAGAGTATTGGATGGATTTTGATGAAACTTTACTTGAAGGTGAGTGAGGTAGTGTAGAGCTTAAGTTTGGCTCTATTGCGTTTTCCGCAAAGATGCGCAGAAGTTGTGGCTCGATGTGTGTTTGAAAGTTTGAAATGTCGCTGAATAGGCCATATTTTCAAACTTGTGAAGGCTGTGTAGGACAGAGTATTGGATGGATTTTGATGAAACTTTACTTGAAGGTGAGTGAGGTAGTGTAGAGCTTAAGTTTGGCTCTATTGCGTTTTCCGCAAAGATGCGCAGAAGTTGTGGCTCGATGTGTTTGAAAGTTTGAAATGTCGCTTAATAGGCCATATTTTCAAACTTGTGAAGGCTGTGTAGGACAGAGTATTGGATGGATTTTGATGAAACTTTACTTGAAGGTGAGTGAGGTAGTGTAGAGCTTAAGTTTGGCTCTATTGCGTTTTCCGCAAAGATGCGCAGAAGTTGTGGCTCGATGTGTGTTTGAAAGTTTGAAATGTCGCTGAATAGGCCATATTTTCAAACTTGTGAAGGCTGTGTAGGACAGAGTATTGGATGGATTTTGATGAAACTTTACTTGAAGGTGAGTGAGGTAGTGTAGAGCTTAAGTTTGGCTCTATTGCGTTTTCCGCAAAGATGCGCAGAAGTTGTGGCTCGATGTGTGTTTGAAAGTTTGAAATGTCGCTGAATAGGCCATATTTTCAAACTTGTGAAGGCTGTGTAGGACAGAGTATTGGATGGATTTTGATGAAACTTTACTTGAAGGTGAGTGAGGTAGTGTAGAGCTTAAGTTTGGCTCTATTGCGTTTTCCGCAAAGATGCGCAGAAGTTGTGGCTCGATGTGTGTTTGAAAGTTTGAAATGTCGCTGAATAGGCCATATTTTCAAACTTGTGAAGGCTGTGTAGGACAGAGTATTGGATGGATTTTGATGAAACTTTACTTGAAGGTGAGTGAGGTAGTGTAGAGCTTAAGATTTGCTCTATTGCGTTTTCCGCAAAGATGCGCAGAAGTTGTGGCTCGATGTGTGTTTGAAAGTTTGAAATGTCGCTGAATAGGCCATATTTTCAAACTTGTGAAGGCTGTGTAGGACAGAGTATTGGATGGATTTTGATGAAACTTTACTTGAAGGTGAGTGAGGTAGTGTAGAGCTTAAGTTTGGCTCTATTGCGTTTTCCGCAAAGATGCGCAGAAGTTGTGGCTCGATGTGTGTTTGAAAGTTTGAAATGTCGCTGAATAGGCCATATTTTCAAACTTGTGAAGGCTGTGAAGGACATGTGAAGGCTGTGTAGGACAGAGTATTGGATGGATTTTGATGAAACTTTACTTGAAGGTGAGTGAGGTAGTGTAGAGCTTAAGTTTGGCTCTATTGCGTTTTCCGCAAAGATGCGCAGAAGTTGTGGCTCGATGTGTGTTTGAAAGTTTGAAATGTCGCTGAATAGGCCATATTTTCAAACTTGTGAAGGCTGTGTAGGACAGAGTATTGGATGGATTTTGATGAAACTTTACTTGAAGGTGAGTGAGGTAGTGTAGAGCTTAAGTTTGGCTCTATTGCGTTTTCCGCAAAGATGCGCAGAAGTTGTGGCTCGATGTGTGTTTGAAAGTTTGAAATGTCGCTGAATAGGCCATATTTTCAAACTTGTGAAGGCTGTGTAGGACAGAGTATTGGATGGATTTTGATGAAACTTTACTTGAAGGTGAGTGAGGTAGTGTAGAGCTTAAGTTTGGCTCTATTGCGTTTTCCGCAAAGATGCGCAGAAGTTGTGGCTCGATGTGTGTTTGAAAGTTTGAAATGTCGCTGAATAGGCCATATTTTCAAACTTGTGAAGGCTGTGTAGGACAGAGTATTGGATGGATTTTGATGAAACTTTACTTGAAGGTGAGTGAGGTAGTGTAGAGCTTAAGTTTGGCTCTATTGCGTTTTCCGCAAAGATGCGCAGAAGTTGTGGCTCGATGTGTGTTTGAAAGTTTGAAATGTCGCTGAATAGGCCATATTTTCAAACTTGTGAAGGCTGTGTAGGACAGAGTATTGGATGGATTTTGATGAAACTTTACTTGAAGGTGAGTGAGGTAGTGTAGAGCTTAAGTTTGGCTCTATTGCGTTTTCCGCAAAGATGCGCAGAAGTTGTGGCTCGATGTGTGTTTGAAAGTTTGAAATGTCGCTGAATAGGCCATATTTTCAAACTTGTGAAGGCTGTGTAGGACAGAGTATTGGATGGATTTTGATGAAACTTTACTTGAAGGTGAGTGAGGTAGTGTAGAGCTTAAGTTTGGCTCTATTGCGTTTTCCGCAAAGATGCGCAGAAGTTGTGGCTCGATGTGTGTTTGAAAGTTTGAAATGTCGCTGAATAGGCCATATTTTCAAACTTGTGAAGGCTGTGTAGGACAGAGTATTGGAGGGATTTTGATGAAACTTTACTTGAAGGTGAATGAGGTAGTGTAAAGCTTAAGTTTGGCTCTATTGCATTTTCCGCAATGATACGCAGACGTTGTGGCTCGATGTGTTTGAAGGTTCGAAATGTCTCAGAGTAGGCCATATTTTCAAAATTGTGAAGGCATTGTGGGACAGAGTATTGGATGGATTTTGATGAAACTTTGCTTGAAGGTGAGTGAGGTAGTGTAGAGCTTAAGTTTGGCTCTATTGCGTTTTCCGCAAAGATGCGCAGAAGTTGTGGCTCGATGTGTTTGAAAGTTTGAAATGTCGCTGAATAGGCCATATTTTCAAACTTGTGAAGGCTGTGTGGGACAGAGTATTGGATGGATTTTGATGACACTTTACTTGAAGGTGAGTTAGGTACTGTAGAGCTTAAGTTTGGCTCTATTGCGTTTTCCGCAAAGATGCGCAGAAGTTGTGGCTAGTTGTCTGTTTAAAAGTTTGAAATGTCGCTGAAAAGGCCATATTTTCAAAATTGTGAAGGCTGTGTAGGACAGAGTATTGGATGGATTTTGATGAAACTTTACTTGAAGGTGAGTGAGGTAGTGTAGAGCTTAAGTTTGGCTCTATTGCGTTTTCCGCAAAGATGCGCAGAAGTTGTGGCTCGATGTGTGTTTGAAAGTTTGAAATGTCGCTGAATAGGCCATATTTTCAAACTTGTGAAGGCTGTGTAGGACAGAGTATTGGATGGATTTTGATGAAACTTTACTTGAAGGTGAGTGAGGTAGTGTAGAGCTTAAGTTTGGCTCTATTGCGTTTTCCGCAAAGATGCGCAGAAGTTGTGGCTCGATGTGTGTTTGAAAGTTTGAAATGTCGCTGAATAGGCCATATTTTCAAAATTGTGAAGGCTGTGTAGGACAGAGTATTGGATGGATTTTGATGAAACTTTACTTGAAGGTGAGTGAGGTAGTGTAGAGCTTGAGTTTCGCTCTATTGCGTTTTCCCCAAAGATGCGCAGAAGTTGTGGCTCGATGTGTTTGAAGGTTTGAAATGTCGCTGAATAGGCCATATTTTCAAATTGTGAAGGCTGTGTAGGACAGAGTATTGGATGGATTTTGATGAAACTTTACTTGAAGGTGAGTGAGGTAGTGTAGAGCTTAAGTTTGGCTCTATTGCGTTTTCGGCAAAGATGCGCAGAAGTTGTGGCTCGATGTGTGTTTGAAGTTTGAAATGTCGCTGAATAGGCCATAATTTCAAATTGTGAAGGCTGTGTAGGACAGAGTATTGGATGGATTTTGATGAAACTTTACTTGAAGGTGAGTGAGGTAGTGTAGAGCTTAAGTTTGGCTCTATTGCGTTTTCCGCAAAGATGCGCAGAAGTTGTGGCTCGATGTGTGTTTGAAAGTTTGAAATGTCGCTGAATAGGCCATATTTTTCAAATTGTGAAGGCTGTGTAGGACAGAGTATTGGATGGATTTTGATGAAACTTTACTTGAAGGTGAGTGAGGTAGTGTAGAGCTTAAGTTTGGCTCTATTGCGTTTTCCGCAAAGATGCGCAGAAGTTGTGGCTCGATGTGTGTTTGAAAGTTTGAAATGTCGCTGAATAGGCCATATTTTCAAACTTGTGAAGGCTGTGTAGGACAGAGTATTGGATGGATTTTGATGAAACTTTACTTGAAGGTGAGTGAGGTAGTGTAGAGCTTAAGTTTGGCTCTATTGCGTTTTCCGCAAAGATGCGCAGAAGTTGTGGCTCGATGTGTGTTTGAAAGTTTGAAATGTCGCTGAATAGGCCATATTTTCAAACTTGTGAAGGCTGTGTAGGACAGAGTATTGGATGGATTTTGATGAAACTTTACTTGAAGGTGAGTGAGGTAGTGTAGAGCTTAAGTTTGGCTCTATTGCGTTTCCGCAAAGATGCGCAGAAGTTGTGGCTCGATGTGTGTTTGAAAGTTTGAAATGTCGCTGAATAGGCCATATTTTCAAACTTGTGAAGGCTGTGTAGGACAGAGTATTGGATGGATTTTGATGAAACTTTACTTGAAGGTGAGTGAGGTAGTGTAGAGCTTAAGTTTGGCTCTATTGCGTTTTCCGCAAAGATGCGCAGAAGTTGTGGCTCGATGTGTGTTTGAAAGTTTGAAATGTCGCTGAATAGGCCATATTTTCAAACTTGTGAAGGCTGTGTAGGACAGAGTATTGGATGGATTTTGATGAAACTTTACTTGAAGGTGAGTGAGGTAGTGTAGAGCTTAAGTTTGGCTCTATTGCGTTTTCCGCAAAGATGCGCAGAAGTTGTGGCTCGATGTGTGTTTGAAAGTTTGAAATGTCGCTGAATAGGCCATATTTTCAAACTTGTGAAGGCTGTGTAGGACAGAGTATTGGATGGATTTTGATGAAACTTTACTTGAAGGTGAGTGAGGTAGTGTAGAGCTTAAGTTGGCTCTATTGCGTTTTCCGCAAAGATGCGCAGAAGTTGTGGCTCGATGTGTTTGAAAGTTTGAAATGTCGCTGAATAGGCCATATTTTCAAATTGTGAAAGCTGTGTAGGACAGAGTATTGGATGGATTTTGATGACACTCTACTTGAAGGTGAGTGAGGTAGTGTAGAGGTTGAGTTTCGCTCTATTTCGTTTTCCACAGAGATGCGCAGAAGTTGTGGCTCGATGTGTGTTTGAAAGTTTGAAATGTCGCTGAATAGGCCATATTTTCAAATTGTGAAGGCTGTGTAAGACAGAGTATTGGATGGATTTTGATGAAACTTTACTTGAAGGTGAGTGAGGTAGTGTAGAGCTTAAGTTCGGCTCTATTGCGTTTTCCGCAAAGATGCGCAGAAGTTGTGGCTCGATGTGTGTTTGAAAGTTTGAAATGTCGCTGAATAGGCCATATTTTCAAACTTGTGAAGGCTGTGTAGGACAGAGTATTGGATGGATTTTGATGAAACTTTACTTGAAGGTGAGTGAGGTAGTGTAGAGCTTAAGTTTGGCTCTATTGCGTTTTCCGCAAAGATGCGCAGAAGTTGTGGCTCGATGTGTGTTTGAAAGTTTGAAATGTCGCTGAATAGGCCATATTTTCAAACTTGTGAAGGCTGTGTAGGACAGAGTATTGGATGGATTTTGATGAAACTTTACTTGAAGGTGAGTGAGGTAGTGTAGAGCTTAAGTTTGGCTCTATTGCGTTTTCCGAAAAGATGCGCAGAAGTTGTGGCTCGATGTGTTTGAAAGTTTGAAATGTCGCTGAATAGGCCATATTTTCAAATTGTGAAGGCTGTGTAGGACAGAGTTTTGGATGGATTTTGATGAAACTTTACTTGAAGATGAGTGAGGTAGTGTAGAGATTCAGTTTGGCTCTATTGCGTTTTCGGCAAAGATGCGAAGAAGTTGTGGCTCGATGTGTGTTTGAAGATTTGAAATGTCGCTGAATAGGCCATATTTTCAAACTTGTGAAGGCTGTGTAGGACAGAGTATTGGATGGATTTTGATGAAACTTTACTTGAAGGTGAGTGAGGTAGTGTAGAGCTTAAGTTTGGCTCTATTGCGTTTTCCGCAAAGATGCGCAGAAGTTGTGGCTCGATGTGTGTTTGAAAGTTTGAAATGTCGCTGAATAGGCCATATTTTCAAACTTGTGAAGGCTGTGTAGGACAGAGTATTGGATGGATTTTGATGAAACTTTACTTGAAGGTGAGTGAGGTAGTGTAGAGCTTAAGTTTGGCTCTATTGCGTTTTCCGCAAAGATGCGCAGAAGTTGTGGCTCGATGTGTGTTTGAAAGTTTGAAATGTCGCTGAATAGGCCATATTTTCAAAATTGTGAAGGCTGTGTAGGACAGAGTATTGGATGGATTTTGATGAAACTTTACTTGAAGGTGAGTGAGGTAGTGTAGAGCTTAAGTTTGGCTCTATTGCGTTTTCCGCAAAGATGCGCAGAAGTTGTGGCTCGATGTGTGTTTGAAAGTTTGAAATGTCGCTGAATAGGCCATATTTTCAAACTTGTGAAGGCTGTGTAGGACAGAGTATTGGATGGATTTTGATGAAACTTTACTTGAAGGTGAGTGAGGTAGTGTAGAGCTTAAGTTTGGCTCTATTGCGTTTCCGCAAAGATGCGCAGAAGTTGTGGCTCGATGTGTGTTTGAAAGTTTGAAATGTCGCTGAATAGGCCATATTTTCAAATTGTGAAGGCTGTGTAGGACAGAGTATTGGATGGATTTTGATGAAACTTTACTTGAAGGTGAGTGAGGTAGTGTAGAGCTTAAGTTTGGCTCTATTGCGTTTTCCGCAAAGATGCGCAGAAGTTGTGGCTCGATGTGTGTTTGAAAGTTTGAAATGTCGCTGAATAGGCCATATTTTCAAACTTGTGAAGGCTGTGTAGGACAGAGTATTGGATGGATTTTGATGAAACTTTACTTGAAGGTGAGTGAGGTAGTGTAGAGCTTAAGTTTGGCTCTATTGCGTTTTCCCCAAAGATGCGCAGAAGTTGTGGCTCGATGTGTTTGAAGGTTTGAAATGTCGCTGAATAGGCCATATTTTCAAATTGTGAAGGCTGTGTAGGACAGAGTATTGGATGGATTTTGATGAAACTTTACTTGAAGGTGAGTGAGGTAGTGTAGAGCTTAAGTTTGGCTCTATTGCGTTTTCCGCAAAGATGCGCAGAAGTTGTGGCTCGATGTGTGTTTGAATGTTTGAAATGTCGCTGAATAGGCCATATTTTCAAATTGTGAAGGCTGTGTAGGACAGAGTATTGGATGGATTTTGATGAAACTTTACTTGAAGGTGAGTGAGGTAGTGTAGAGCTTAAGTTTGGCTCTATTGCGTTTTCCGCAAAGATGCGCAGAAGTTGTGGCTCGATGTGTGTTTGAAAGTTTGAAATGTCGCTGAATTGGCCTTATTTTCAAATTGTGAAGGCTGTGTAGGACAGAGTATTGGATGGATTTTGATGAAACTTTACTTGAAGGTGAGTGAGGTAGTGTAGAGCTTAAGTTTGGCTCTATTGCGTTTTCCGCAAAGATGCGCAGAAGTTGTGGCTCGATGTGTGTTTGAAAGTTTGAAATGTCGCTGAATAGGCCATATTTTCAAACTTGTGAAGGCTGTGTAGGACAGAGTATTGGATGGATTTTGATGAAACTTCACTTGAAGGTGAGTGAGGTAGTGTAGAGCTTAAGTTTGGCTCTATTGCGTTTTCCGCAAAGATGCGCAGAAGTTGTGGCTCGATGTGTGTTTGAAAGTTTGAAATGTCGCTGAATAGGCCATATTTTCAAACTTGTGAAGGCTGTGTAGGACAGAGTATTGGATGGATTTTGATGAAACTTTACTTGAAGGTGAGTGAGGTAGTGTAGAGCTTAAGTTTGGCTCTATTGCGTTTTCCGCAAAGATGCGCAGAAGTTGTGGCTCGATGTGTGTTTGAAAGTTTGAAATGTCGCTGAATAGGCCATATTTTCAAACTTGTGAAGGCTGTGTAGGACAGAGTATTGGATGGATTTTGATGAAACTTTACTTGAAGGTGAGTGAGGTAGTGTAGAGCTTAAGTTTGGCTCTATTGCGTTTTCCGCAAAGATGCGCAGAAGTTGTGGCTCGATGTGTGTTTGAAAGTTTGAAATGTCGCTGAATAGGCCATATTTTCAAACTTGTGAAGGCTGTGTAGGACAGAGTATTGGATGGATTTTGATGAAACTTTACTTGAAGGTGAGTGAGGTAGTGTAGAGCTTAAGTTTGGCTCTATTGCGTTTTCCCCAAAGATGCGCAGAAGTTGTGGCTCGATGTGTTTGAAAGTTTGAAATGTCGCTGAATAGGCCATATTTTCAAATTGTGAAGGCTGTGTAGGACAGAGTATTGGATGGATTTTGATGACACTTTACTTGAAGGTGAGTGAGGTACTGTTGAGGTTAAGTCTGGCTCTATTGCGTTTTCCCCAAAGATGCGCAGAAGTTGTGGCTCGATGTGTTTGAAGGTTTGAAATGTCGCTGAATAGGCCATATTTTCAAACTTGTGAAGGCTGTGTAGGACAGAGTATTGGATGGATTTTGATGAAACTTTACTTGAAGGTGAGTGAGGTAGTGTAGAGCTTAACTTTGGCTCTATTGCGTTTTCCGCAAAGATGCGCAGAAGTTGTGGCTCGATGTGTGTTTGAAAGTTTGAAATGTCGCTGAATAGGCCATATTTTCAAACTTGTGAAGGCTGTGTAGGACAGAGTATTGGATGGATTTTGATGAAACTTTACTTGAAGGTGAGTGAGGTAGTGTAGAGCTTAAGTTTGGCTCTATTGCGTTTTCCGCAAAGATGCGCAGAAGTTGTGGCTCGATGTGTGTTTGAAAGTTTGAAATGTCGCTGAATAGGCCATATTTTCAAATTGTGAAGGCTGTGTAGGACAGAGTATTGGATGGATTTTGATGAAACTTTACTTGAAGGTGAGTGAGGTAGTGTAGAGCTTAAGTTTGGCTCTATTGCGTTTTCCGCAAAGATGCGCAGAAGTTGTGGCTCGATGTGTGTTTGAAAGTTTGAAATGTCGCTGAATAGGCCATATTTTCAAATTGTGAAGGCTGTGTAGGACAGAGTATTGGATGGATTTTGATGAAACTTTACTTGAAGGTGAGTGAGGTAGTGTAGAGCTTAAGTTTGGCTCTATTGCGTTTTCCGCAAAGATGCGCAGAAGTTGTGGCTCGATGTGTGTTTGAAAGTTTGAAATGTCGCTGAATAGGCCATATTTTCAAACTTGTGAAGGCTGTGTAGGACAGAGTATTGGATGGATTTTGATGAAACTTTACTTGAAGGTGAGTGAGGTAGTGTAGAGCTTAAGTTTGGCTCTATTGCGTTTTCCGCAAAGATGCGCAGAAGTTGTGGCTCGATGTGTGTTTGAAAGTTTGAAATGTCGCTGAATAGGCCATATTTTCAAATTGTGAAGGCTGTGTAGGACAGAGTATTGGATGGATTTTGATGAAACTTTACTTGAAGGTGAGTGAGGTAGTGTAGAGCTTAAGTTTGGCTCTATTGCGTTTTCCGCAAAGATGCGCAGAAGTTGTGGCTCGATGTGTGTTTGAAAGTTTGAAATGTCGCTGAATAGGCCATATTTTCAAATTGTGAAGGCTGTGTAGGACAGAGTATTGGATGGATTTTGATGAAACTTTACTTGAAGGTGAGTGAGGTAGTGTAGAGCTTAAGTTTGGCTCTATTGCGTTTTCCGCAAAGATACGCAGAAGTTGTGGCTCGATGTGTTTGAAAGTTTGAAATGTCGCTTAATAGGCCATATTTTCAAACTTGTGAAGGCTGTGTAGGACAGAGTATTGGATGGATTTTGATGAAACTTTACTTGAAGGTGAGTGAGGTAGTGTAGAGCTTAAGTTTGGCTCTATTGCGTTTTCCGCAAAGATGCGCAGAAGTTGTGGCTCGATGTGTGTTTGAAAGTTTGAAATGTCGCTGAATAGGCCATATTTTCAAAATTGTGAAGGCTGTGTAGGACAGAGTATTGGATGGATTTTGATGAAACTTTACTTGAAGGTGAGTGAGGTAGTGTAGAGCTTAAGTTTGGCTCTATTGCGTTTTCCGCAAAGATGCGCAGAAGTTGTGGCTCGATGTGTGTTTGAAAGTTTGAAATGTCGCTGAATAGGCCATATTTTCAAAATTGTGAAGGCTGTGTAGGACAGAGTATTGGATGGATTTTGATGAAACTTTACTTGAAGGTGAGTGAGGTAGTGTAGAGCTTAAGTTTGGCTCTATTGCGTTTTCCGCAAAGATGCGCAGAAGTTGTGGCTCGATGTGTGTTTGAAAGTTTGAAATGTCGCTGAATAGGCCATATTTTCAAATTGTGAAGGCTGTGTAGGACAGAGTATTGGATGGATTTTGATGAAACTTTACTTGAAGGTGAGTGAGGTAGTGTAGAGCTTAAGTTTGGCTCTATTGCGTTTTCCGCAAAGATGCGCAGAAGTTGTGGCTCGATGTGTGTTTGAAAGTTTGAAATGTCGCTGAATAGGCCATATTTTCAAACTTGTGAAGGCTGTGTAGGACAGAGTATTGGATGGATTTTGATGAAACTTTACTTGAAGGTGAGTGAGGTAGTGTAGAGCTTAAGTTTGGCTCTATTGCGTTTTCCGCAAAGATGCGCGGAAGTTGTGGCTCGATGTGTGTTTGAAAGTTTGAAATGAAGCTGAATAGGCCATATTTTCAAATTGTGAAGGCTGTGTAGGACAGAGTATTGGATGGATTTTGATGAAACTTTACTTGAAGGTGAGTGAGGTAGTGTAGAGCTTAAGTTTGGCTCTATTTCGTTTCCCGAAAAGATGCGCAGATGTTGCGGCTCGATGTGTGTTTGAAAGTTTGAAATGTCGCTGAATAGGCCATATTTTCAAATTGTGAAGGCTGTGTAGGACAAAGTATTGGATGGATTTCCATGAAACTTTACTTGAAGGGGAGTGAGGTAGTGTAGAGCTTAAGTTTGGCTCTATTGCGTTTTTCGCAAAGATGCGCAGAAGTTGTGGCTCGATGTGTGTTTGAAAGTTTGAAATGTCGCTGAATAGGCCATATTTTCAAACTTGTGAAGGCTGTGTAGGACAGAGTATTGGATGGATTTTGATGAAACTTTACTTGAAGGTGAGTGAGGTAGTGTAGAGCTTAAGTTTGGCTCTATTGCGTTTTCCGCAAAGATGCGCAGAAGTTGTGGCTCGATGTGTGTTTGAAAGTTTGAAATGTCGCTGAATAGGCCATATTTTCAAACTTGTGAAGGCTGTGTAGGACAGAGTATTGGATGGATTTTGATGAAACTTTACTTGAAGGTGAGTGAGGTAGTGTAGAGCTTAAGTTTGGCTCTATTGCGTTTTCCGCAAAGATGCGCAGAAGTTGTGGCTCGATGTGTGTTTGAAAGTTTGAAATGTCGCTGAATAGGCCATATTTTCAAACTTGTGAAGGCTGTGTAGGACAGAGTATTGGATGGATTTTGATGAAACTTTACTTGAAGGTGAGTGAGGTAGTGTAGAGCTTAAGTTTGGCTCTATTGCGTTTTCCGCAAAGATGCGCAGAAGTTGTGGCTCGATGTGTGTTTGAAAGTTTGAAATGTCGCTGAATAGGCCATATTTTCAAACTTGTGAAGGCTGTGTAGGACAGAGTATTGGATGGATTTTGATGAAACTTTACTTGAAGGTGAGTGAGGTAGTGTAGAGCTTAAGTTTGGCTCGATTGCGTTTTCCGCAAAGATGCGCAGAAGTTGTGGCTCGATGTGTGTTTGAAAGTTTGAAATGTCGCTGAATGGGCCATATTTTCAAAATTGTGAAGGCTGTGTAGGACAGAGTATTGAATGGATTTTGATGAAACTTTACTTGAAGGTGAGTGAGGTAGTGTAGAGCTTAAGTTTGGCTCGATTGCGTTTTCCGCAAAGATGCGCAGAAGTTGTGGCTCGATGTGTGTTTGAAAGTTTGAAATGTCGCTGAATAGGCCATATTTTCAAACTTGTGAAGGCTGTGTAGGACAGAGTATTGGATGGATTTTGATGAAACTTTACTTGAAGGTGAGTGAGGTAGTGTAGAGCTTAAGTTTGGCTCGATTGCGTTTCCGCAAAGATGCGCAGAAGTTGTGGCTCGATGTGTGTTTGAAAGTTTGAAATGTCGCTGAATAGGCCATATTTTCAAATTGTGAAGGCTGTGTAGGACAGAGTATTGGATGGATTTTGATGAAACTTTACTTGAAGGTGAGTGAGGTAGTGTAGAGCTTAAGTTTGGCTCTATTGCGTTTTCCGCAAAGATGCGCAGAAGTTGTGGCTCGATGTGTGTTTGAAAGTTTGAAATGTCGCTGAATAGGCAATATTTTCAAACTTGTAAAGCCTGTGTAGGACAGAGTATTGGATGGATTTCGATGAAACTTTACTTGAAGGTGAGTGAGGTTTTGCAGAGCTTAAGTTTGGCTCTATTGCGTTTTCCGCAAAGATGCGCAGAAGTTGTGGCTCGATGTGTGTTTGAAAGTTTGAAATGTCGCTGAATAGGCCATATTTTCAAATTGTGAAGGCTGTGTAGGACAGAGTATTGGATGGATTTTGATGAAACTTTACTTGAAGGTGAGTGAGGTAGTGTAGAGCTTAAGTTTGGCTCTATTGCGTTTTTCGCAAAGATGCGCAGAAGTTGTGGCTCGATGTGTGTTTGAAAGTTTGAAATGTCGCTGAATAGGCCATATTTTCAAACTTGTGAAGGCTGTGTAGGACAGAGTATTGGATGGATTTTGATGAAACTTTACTTGAAGGTGAGTGAGGTAGTGTAGAGCTTAAGTTTGGCTCTATTGCGTTTTCTGCAAAGATGCGCAGAAGTTGTGGCTCGATGTGTGTTTGAAAGTTTGAAATGTCGCTGAAAAGGCCATATTTTCAAATTGTGAAGGCTGTGTGGGACAGAGTATTGGATGGATTTTGATGAAACTTTACTTGAAGGTGAGTGAGGTAGTGTAGAGCTTAAGTTTGGCTCTATTGCGTTTTCCGCAAAGATGCGCAGAAGTTGTGGCTCGATGTGTGTTTGAAAGTTTGAAATGTCGCTGAATAGGCCATATTTTCAAACTTGTGAAGGCTGTGTAGGACAGAGTATTGGATGGATTTTGATGAAACTTTACTTGAAGGTGAGTGAGGTAGTGTAGAGATTAAGTTTGGCTCTATTGCGTTTTCCGCAAAGATGCGCAGAAGTTGTGGCTCGATGTGTGTTTGAAAGTTTGAAATGTCGCTGAATAGGCCATATTTTCAAATTGTGAAGGCTGTGTAGGACAGAGTATTGGATGGATTTTGATGAAACTTTACTTGAAGGTGAGTGAGGTAGTGTAGAGCTTAAGTTTGGCTCTATTGCGTTTTCCGCAAAGATGCGCAGAAGTTGTGGCTCGATGTGTGTTTGAAAGTTTGAAATGTCGCTGAATAGGCCATATTTTCAAACTTGTGAAGGCTGTGTAGGACAGAGTATTGGATGGATTTTGATGAAACTTTACTTGAAGGTGAGTGAGGTAGTGTAGAGCTTAAGTTTGGCTCTATTGCGTTTTCCGCAAAGATGCGCAGAAGTTGTGGCTCGATGTGTGTTTGAAAGTTTGAAATGTCGCTGAATAGGCCATATTTTCAAACTTGTGAAGGCTGTGTAGGACAGAGTATTGGATGGATTTTGATGAAACTTTACTTGAAGGTGAGTGAGGTAGTGTAGAGCTTAAGTTTGGCTCTATTGCGTTTTCCGCAAAGATGCGCAGAAGTTGTGGCTCGATGTGTGTTTGAAAGTTTGAAATGCCGCTTAATAGGCCATATTTTCAAAAAATTGTGAAGGCTGTGTAGGACAGAGTATTGGATGGATTTTGATGAAACTTTACTTGAAGGTGAGTGAGGTAGTGTAGAGCTTAAGTTTGGCTCTATTGCGTTTTCCGCAAAGATGCGCAGAAGTTGTGGCTCGATGTGTGTTTGAAAGTTTGAAATGTCGCTGAATAGGCCATATTTTCAAACTTGTGAAGGCTGTGTAGGACAGAGTATTGGATGGATTTTGATGAAACTTTACTTGAAGGTGAGTGAGGTAGTGTAGAGCTTAAGTTTGGCTCTATTGCGTTTTCCGCAAAGATGCGCAGAAGTTGTGGCTCGATGTGTGTTTGAAAGTTTGAAATGTCGCTGAATAGGCCATATTTTCAAACTTGTGAAGGCTGTGTAGGACAGAGTATTGGATGGATTTTGATGAAACTTTACTTGAAGGTGAGTGAGGTAGTGTAGAGCTTAAGTTTGGCTCTATTGCGTTTTCCGCAAAGATGCGCAGAAGTTGTGGCTCGATGTGTGTTTGAAAGTTTGAAATGTCGCTGAATAGGCCATATTTTCAAACTTGTGAAGGCTGTGTAGGACAGAGTATTGGATGGATTTTGATGAAACTTTACTTGAAGGTGAGTGAGGTAGTGTAGAGCTTAAGTTTGGCTCTATTGCGTTTTCCGCAAAGATGCGCAGAAGTTGTGGCTCGATGTGTGTTTGAAAGTTTGAAATGTCGCTGAATAGGCCATATTTTCAAATTGTGAAGGCTGTGTAGGACAGAGTATTGGATGGATTTTGATGAAACTTTACTTGAAGGTGAGTGAGGTAGTGTTGAGCTTTAGTTTGGCTCTATTGCGTTTTCCGCAAAGATGCGCAGAAGTTGTGGCTCGTTGTGTGTTTGAAAGTTTGAAATGTCGCTGAATAGGCCATATTTTCAAATTGTGAAGGCTGTGTAGGACAGAGTATTGGATGGATTTTGATGACACTTTACTTGAAGGTGAGTGAGGTAGTGTAGAGCTTAAGTTTGGCTCTATTGCGTTTTCCGCAAAGTTGCGAAGATGTTGTGGCTCGATGTGTGTTTGAAAGTTTGAAATGTCGCTGAATGGGCCATATTTTCAAATTGTGAAGGCTTTGTGGGACAGAGTATTGGATGGATTTTGATGAAACTTTACTTGAAGGTGAGTGAGGTAGTGTAGAGCTTAAGTTTGGCTCTATTGCGTTTTCGGCAAAGATGCGCAGAAGTTGTGGCTCGATGTGTGTTTGAAAGTTTGAAATGTCGCTGAATAGGCCATATTTTCAAACTTGTGAAGGCTGTGTAGGACAGAGTATTGGATGGATTTTGATGAAACTTTACTTGAAGGTGAGTGAGGTAGTGTAGAGCTTAAGTTTGGCTCTATTGCGTTTTCCGCAAAGATGCGCAGAAGTTGTGGCTCGATGTGTGTTTGAAAGTTTGAAATGTCGCTGAATAGGCCATATTTTCAAATTGTGAAGGCTGTGTAGGACAGAGTATTGGATGGATTTTGATGAAACTTTACTTGAAGGTGAGTGAGGTAGTGTAGAGCTTAAGTTTGGCTCTATTGCGTTTTCCGCAAAGATGCGCAGAAGTTGTGGCTCGATGTGTGTTTGAAAGTTTGAAATGTCGCTGAATAGGCCATATTTTCAAACTTGTGAAGGCTGTGTAGGACAGAGTATTGGATGGATTTTGATGAAACTTTACTTGAAGGTGAGTGAGATAGTGTAGAGCTTAAGTTTGGCTCTATTGCGTTTTCCGCAAAGATGCGCAGAAGTTGTGGCTCGATGTGTGTTTGAAAGTTTGAAATGTCGCTGAATAGGCCATATTTTCAAACTTGTGAAGGCTGTGTAGGACAGAGTATTGGATGGATTTTGATGAAACTTTACTTGAAGGTGAGTGAGGTAGTGTAGAGCTTAAGTTTGGCTCTATTGCGTTTTCCGCAAAGATGCGCAGAAGTTGTGGCTCGATGTGTGTTTGAAAGTTTGAAATGTCGCTGAATAGGCCATATTTTCAAATTGTGAAGGCTGTGTAGGACAGAGTATTGGATGGATTTTGATGAAACTTTACTTGAAGGTGAGTGAGGTAGTGTAGAGCTTAAGTTTGGCTCTATTGCGTTTCCGCAAAGATGCGCAGAATTTGTGGCTCGATGTGTGTTTGAAAGTTTGAAATGTCGCTGAATAGGCCATATTTTCAAATTGTGAAGGCTGTGTAGGACAGAGTATTGGATGGATTTTGATAAAACTTTACTTGAAGGTGAGTGAGGTAGTGTAGAGCTTAAGTTTGGCTCTATTGCGTTTTCCGCAAAGATGCGCAGAAGTTGTGGCTCGATGTGTGTTTGAAAGTTTGAAATGTCGCTGAATAGGCCATATTTTCAAACTTGTGAAGGCTGTGTAGGACAGAGTATTGGATGGATTTTGATGAAACTTTACTTGAAGGTGAGTGAGGTAGTGTAGAGCTTAAGTTTGGCTCTATTGCGTTTTCCGCAAAGATGCGCAGAAGTTGTGGCTCGATGTGTGTTTGAAAGTTTGAAATGTCGCTGAATAGGCCATATTTTCAAATTGTGAAGGCTGTGTAGGACAGAGTATTGGATGGATTTTGATGAAACTTTACTTGAAGGTGAGTGAGGTAGTGTAGAGCTTAAGTTGGCTCTATTGCGTTTTCCGCAAAGATGCGCAGAAGTTGTGGCTCGATGTGTGTTTGAAAGTTTGAAATGTCGCTGAATAGGCCATATTTTCAAATTGTGAAGGCTGTGTAGGACAGAGTATTGGATGGATTTTGATGAAACTTTACTTGAAGGTGAGTGAGGTAGTGTAGAGCTTAAGTTTGGCTCTATTGCGTTTTCCGCAAAGATGCGCAGAAGTTGTGGCTCGATGTGTGTTTGAAAGTTTGAAATGTCGCTGAATAGGCCATATTTTTCAAATTGTGAAGGCTGTGTAGGACAGAGTATTGGATGGATTTTGATGAAACTTTACTTGAAGGTGAGTGAGGTAGTGTAGAGCTTAAGTTTGGCTCTATTGCGTTTTCCGCAAAGATGCGCAGAAGTTGTGGCTCGATGTGTGTTTGAAAGTTTGAAATGTCGCTGAATAGGCCATATTTTCAAACTTGTGAAGGCTGTGTAGGACAGAGTATTGGATGGATTTTGATGAAACTTTACTTGAAGGTGAGTGAGGTAGTGTAGAGCTTAAGTTTGGCTCTATTGCGTTTTCCGCAAAGATGCGCAGAAGTTGTGGCTCGATGTGTGTTTGAAAGTTTGAAATGTCGCTGAATAGGCCATATTTTCAAATTGTGAAGGCTGTGTAGGACAGAGTATTGGATGGATTTTGATGAAACTTTACTTGAAGGTGAGTGAGGTAGTGTAGAGCTTAAGTTTGGCTCTATTGCGTTTTCCGCAAAGATGCGCAGAAGTTGTGGCTCGATGTGTGTTTGAAAGTTTGAAATGTCGCTGAATAGGCCATATTTTCAAACTTGTGAAGGCTGTGTAGGACAGAGTATTGGATGGATTTTGATGAAACTTTACTTGAAGGTGAGTGAGGTAGTGTAGAGCTTAAGTTTGGCTCTATTGCGTTTTCCGCAAAGATGCGCAGAAGTTGTGGCTCGATGTGTGTTTGAAAGTTTGAAATGTCGCTGAATAGGCCATATTTTCAAACTTGTGAAGGCTGTGTAGGACAGAGTATTGGATGGATTTTGATGAAACTTTACTTGAAGGTGAGTGAGGTAGTGTAGAGCTTAAGTTTGGCTCTATTGCGTTTTCCGCAAAGATGCGCAGAAGTTGTGGCTCGATGTGTGTTTGAAAGTTTGAAATGTCGCTGAATAGGCCATATTTTCAAATTGTGAAGGCTGTGTAGGACAGAGTATTGGATGGATTTTGATGAAACTTTACTTGAAGGTGAGTGAGGTAGTGTAGAGCTTAAGTTTGGCTCTATTGCGTTTTCCGCAAAGATGCGCAGAAGTTGTGGCTCGATGTGTGTTTGAAAGTTTGAAATGTCGCTGAATAGGCCATATTTTCAAATTGTGAAGGCTGTGTAGGACAGAGTATTGGATGGATTTTGATGAAACTTTACTTGAAGGTGAGTGAGGTAGTGTAGAGCTTAAGTTTGGCTCTATTGCGTTTTCCACAAAGATGCGCAGAAGTTGTGGCTCGATGTGTGTTTGAAAGTTTGAAATGTCGCTGAATAGGCCATATTTTTTAAATTGTGAAGGCTGTGTAGGACAGAGTATTGGATGGATTTTGATGAAACTTTACTTGAAGGTGAGTGAGGTAGTGTAGAGCTTAAGTTTGGCTCTATTGCGTTTTCCGCAAAGATGCGCAGAAGTTGTGGCTCGATGTGTGTTTGAAAGTTTGAAATGTCGCTGAATAGGCCATATTTTCAAACTTGTGAAGGCTGTGTAGGACAGAGTATTGGATGGATTTTGATGAAACTTTACTTGAAGGTGAGTGAGGTAGTGTAGAGCTTAAGTTTGGCTCTATTGCGTTTTCCGCAAAGATGCGCAGAAGTTGTGGCTCGATGTGTGTTTGAAAGTTTGAAATGTCGCTGAATAGGCCATATTTTCAAACTTGTGAAGGCTGTGTAGGACAGAGTATTGGATGGATTTTGATGAAACTTTACTTGAAGGTGAGTGAGGTAGTGTAGAGCTTAAGTTTGGCTCTATTGCGTTTTCCGCAAAGATGCGCAGAAGTTGTGGCTCGATGTGTGTTTGAAAGTTTGAAATGTCGCTGAATAGGCCATATTTTCAAATTGTTAAAGCTGTGTAGGACAGAGTATTGGATGGATTTTGATGACACTCTACTTGAAGGTGAGTGAGGTAGTGTAGAGGTTGAGTTTCGCTCTATTTCGTTTTCCACAGAGATGCGCAGAAGTTGTGGCTCGATGTGTGTTTGAAAGTTTGAAATGTCGCTGAATAGGCCATATTTTCAAATTGTGAAGGCTGTGTAAGACAGAGTATTGGATGGATTTTGATGAAACTTTACTTGAAGGTGAGTGAGGTAGTGTAGAGCTTAAGTTTGGCTCTATTGCGTTTTCCGCAAAGATGCGCAGAAGTTGTGGCTCGATGTGTGTTTGAAAGTTTGAAATGTCGCTGAATAGGCCATATTTTCAAATTGTGAAGGCTGTGTAGGACAGAGTATTGGATGGATTTTGATGAAACTTTACTTGAAGGTGAGTGAGGTAGTGTAGAGCTTAAGTTTGGCTCTATTGCGTTTTCCGCAAAGATGCGCAGAAGTTGTGGCTCGATGTGTGTTTGAAAGTTTGAAATGTCGCTGAATAGGCCATATTTTCAAATTGTGAAGGCTGTGTAGGACAGAGTATTGGATGGATTTTGATGAAACTTTACTTGAAGGTGAGTGAGGTAGTGTAGAGCTTAAGTTTGGCTCTATTGCGTTTTCCGCAAAGATGCGCAGAAGTTGTGGCTCGATGTGTGTTTGAAAGTTTGAAATGTCGCTGAATAGGCCATATTTTCAAATTGTGAAGGCTGTGTGGGACAGAGTATTGGATGGATTTTGATGAAACTTTACTTGAAGGTGAGTGAGGTAGTGTAGAGCTTAAGTTTGGCTCTATTGCGTTTTCCGCAAAGATGCGCAGAAGTTGTGGCTCGATGTGTGTTTGAAAGTTTGAAATGTCGCTGAATAGGCCATATTTTCAAAATTGTGAAGGCTGTGTAGGACAGAGTATTGGATGGATTTTGATGAAACTCTATTTGAAGGTGAGTGAGGTAGTGTAGA
The DNA here is from genome assembly GCA_907163375.1 of Prostheceraeus crozeri. Lineage (NCBI taxonomy): Eukaryota > Metazoa > Platyhelminthes > Polycladida > Euryleptidae > Prostheceraeus > Prostheceraeus crozeri. The sequence continues at coordinate 45,215 of CAJQUW010011233.1, forward strand.
GGTTGAGTTTCGCTCTATTTCGTTTTCCACAGAGATGCGCAGAAGTTGTGGCTCGATATGTTTGAAAGTTTGAAATGTCGCTGAATAGGCCATATTTTCAAATTGTGAAGGCTGTGTAAGACAGAGTATTGGATGGATTTTGATGAAACTTTACTTGAAGGTGAGTGAGGTAGTGTAGAGGTTAAGTTTGGCTCTATTGCGTTTTCCGCAAAGATGCGCAGAAGTTGTGGCTCGATGTGTGTTTGAAAGTTTGAAATGTCGCTGAATAGGCCATATTTTCAAAATTGTGAAGGCTGTGTAGGACAGAGTATTGGATGGATTTTGATGAAACTTTACTTGAAGGTGAGTGAGGTAGTGTAGAGCTTAAGTTTGGCTCTATTGCGTTTTCCGCAAAGATGCGCAGAAGTTGTGGCTCGATGTGTGTTTAAAGATTTTAAATGTCGCTGAATAGGCCATATTTTCAAACTTGTGAAGGCTGTGTAGGACAGAGTATTGGATGGATTTTGATGAAACTTTACTTGAAGGTGAGTGAGGTAGTGTAGAGCTTAAGTTTGGCTCTATTGCGTTTTCCGCAAAGATGCGCAGAAGTTGTGGCTCGATGTGTGTTTGAAAGTTTGAAATGTCGCTGAATAGGCCATATTTTCAAAATTGTGAAGGCTGTGTAGGACAGAGTATTGGATGGATTTTGATGAAACTTTACTTGAAGGTGAGTGAGGTAGTGTAGAGCTTAAGTTTGGCTCTATTGCGTTTTCCGCAAAGATGCGCAGAAGTTGTGGCTCGATGTGTGTTTGAAAGTTTGAAATGTCGCTGAATAGGCCATATTTTCAAATTGTGAAGGCTGTGTAGGACAGAGTATTGGATGGATTTTGATGAAACTTTACTTGAAGGTGAGTGAGGTAGTGTAGAGCTTAAGTTTGGCTCTATTGCGTTTTCCGCAAAGATGCGCAGAAGTTGTGGCTCGATGTGTGTTTGAAAGTTTGAAATGTCGCTGAATAGGCCATATTTTCAAATTGTGAAGGCTGTGTAGGACAGAGTATTGGAGGGATTTTGATGAAACTTTACTTGAAGGTGAGTGAGGTAGTGTAGAGCTTAAGTTTGGCTCTATTGCGTTTTCCGCAAAGATGCGCAGAAGTTGTGGCTCGATGTGTGTTTGAAAGTTTGAAATGTCGCTGAATAGGCCATATTTTCAAATTGTGAAGGCTGTGTAGGACAGAGTATTGGATGGATTTTGATGACACTTTACTTGAAGGTGAGTGAGGTAGTGTAGAGGTTAAGTTTGGCTCTATTGCGTTTTCGTCAAAGATGCGCAGAAGTTGTGGCTCGATGTGTTTGAAAGTTTGAAATGTCGCTGAATGGGCCATATTTTCAAATTGTGAAGGCTGTGTAGGACAGAGTATTGGATGGATTTTGATGAAACTTTACTTGAAGGTGAGTGAGGTAGTGTAGAGCTTAAGTTTGGCTCTATTGCGTTTTCCGCAAAGATGCGCAGAAGTTGTGGCTCGATGTGTGTTTGAAAGTTTGAAATGTCGCTGAATAGGCCATATTTTCAAATTGTGAAGGCTGTGTAGGACAGAGTATTGGATGGATTTTGATGAAACTTTACTTGAAGGTGAGTGAGGTAGTGTAGAGGTTAAGTTTGGCTCTATTGCGTTTTCGGCAAAGATGCGCAGAAGTTGTGGCTCGATGTGTGTTTGAAAGTTTGAAATGTCGCTGAATAGGCCATATTTTTTAAATTGTGAAGGCTGTGGGGGACAGAGTATTGGATGGATTTTGATGAAACTTTACTTGAAGGTGAGTGAGGTAGTGTTGGGCTTAAGTTTGGCTCTATTGCGTTTCCCGCAAAGTTGCGCAGATGTTGTGGCTCGATGTGTGTTTGAAAGTTTGAAATGTCGCTGAATAGGCCATATTTTCAAAATTGTGAAGGCTGTGTAGGACAGAGTATTGGATGGATTTTGATGAAACTTTACTTGAAGGTGAGTGAGGTAGTGTAGAGCTTAAGTTTGGCTCTATTGCGTTTTCCGCAAAGATGCGCAGAAGTTGTGGCTCGATGTGTGTTTGAAAGTTTGAAATGTCGCTGAAAAGGCCATATTTTCAAATTGTGAAGGCTGTGTGGGACAGAGTATTGGATGGATTTTGATGAAACTTTACTTGAAGGTGAGTGAGGTAGTGTAGAGCTTAAGTTTGGCTCTATTGCGTTTTCCGCAAAGATGCGCAGATGTTGTGGCTCGATGTGTTTGAAAGTTTGAAATGTCGCTGAATAGGCCATATTTTCAAATTGTGAAGGCTGTGTGGGACAGAGTATTGGATGGATTTTGATGAAACTTTACTTGAAGGTGAGTGAGGTAGTGTAGAGCTTAAGTTTGGCTCTATTGCGTTTTCCGCAAAGATGCGCAGAAGTTGTGGCTCGATGTGTGTTTGAAAGTTTGAAATGTCGCTGAATAGGCCATATTTTCAAATTGTGAAGGCTGTGTAGGACAGAGTATTGGATGGATTTTGATGAAACTTTACTTGAAGGTGAGTGAGGTAGTGTAGAGCTTAAGTTTGGCTCTATTGCGTTTTCCGCAAAGATGCGCAGAAGTTGTGGCTCGATGTGTGTTTGAAAGTTTGAAATGTCGCTGAATAGGCCATATTTTCAAATTGTGAAGGCTGTGTAGGACAGAGTATTGGATGGATTTTGATGAAACTTTACTTGAAGGTGAGTGAGGTAGTGTAGAGCTTAAGTTTGGCTCTATTGCGTTTTCCGCAAAGATGCGCAGAAGTTGTGGCTCGATGTGTGTTTGAAAGTTTGAAATGTCGCTGAATAGGCCATATTTTCAAATTGTGAAGGCTGTGTAGGACAGAGTATTGGATGGATTTTGATGAAACTTTACTTGAAGGTGAGTGAGGTAGTGTAGAGCTTAAGTTTGGCTCTATTGCGTTTTCCGCAAAGATGCGCAGAAGTTGTGGCTCGATGTGTGTTTGAAAGTTTGAAATGTCGCTGAATAGGCCATATTTTCAAATTGTGAAGGCTGTGTAGGACAGAGTATTGGATGGATTTTGATGAAACTTTACTTGAAGGTGAGTGAGGTACTGTTGAGTTTAAGTTTGGCTCTATTGCGTTTTCCGCAAAGATGCGCAGAAGTTGTGGCTCGATGTGTGTTTGAAAGTTTGAAATGTCGCTGAATAGGCCATATTTTCAAAATTGTGAAGGCTGTGTAGGACAGAGTATTGGATGGATTTTGATGAAACTTTACTTGAAGGTGAGTGAGGTAGTGTAGAGCTTAAGTTTGGCTCTATTGCGTTTTCCGCAAAGATGCGCAGAAGTTGTGGCTCGATGTGTGTTTGAAAGTTTGAAATGTCGCTGAAAAGGCCATATTTTCAAATTGTGAAGGCTGTGTGGGACAGAGTATTGGATGGATTTTGATGAAACTTTACTTGAAGGTGAGTGAGGTAGTGTAGAGGTTAAGTTTGGCTCTTTTGCATTTCTGCAGTGATACGCGGAAGTTGTGGCTCGATGTGTGTTTGAAAGTTTGAAATGTCGCTGAATAGGCCATATTTTCAAATTGTGAAGGCTGTGTAGGACAGAGTATTGGATGGATTTTGATGAAACTTTACTTGAAGGTGAGTGAGGTAGTGTAGAGCTTAAGTTTGGCTCTATTGCGTTTTCCGCAAAGATGCGCAGAAGTTGTGGCTCGATGTGTGTTTGAAAGTTTGAAATGTCGCTGAATAGGCCATATTTTCAAACTTGTGAAGGCTGTGTAGGACAGAGTATTGGATGGATTTTGATGAAACTTTACTTGAAGGTGAGTGAGGTAGTGTAGAGCTTAAGTTTGGCTCTATTGCGTTTTCCCCAAAGATGCGCAGAAGTTGTGGCTCGATGTGTGTTTGAAAGTTTGAAATGTCGCTGAATAGGCCATATTTTCAAATTGTGAAGGCTGTGTAGGACAGAGTATTGGATGGATTTTGATGAAACTTTACTTGAAGGTGAGTGAGGTAGTGTAGAGGTTAAGTTTGGCTCTATTGCGTTTTCCGAAAAGATGCGCAGAAGTTGTGGCTCGATGTGTTTGAAGGTTTGAAATGTCGCTGAATAGGCCATATTTTCAAATTGTGAAGGCTGTGTAGGACAGAGTATTGGATGGATTTTGATGAAACTTTACTTGAAGGTGAGTGAGGTAGTGTAGAGCTTAAGTTTGGCTCTATTGCGTTTTCCACAAAGATGCGCAGAAGTTGTGGCTCGATGTGTGTTTGAAAGTTTGAAATGTCGCTGAATAGGCCATATTTTTTAAATTGTGAAGGCTGTGGGGGACAGAGTATTGGATGGATTTTGATGAAACTTTACTTGAAGGTGAGTGAGGTAGTGTAGAGCTTGAGTTTCGCTCTATTGCGTTTTCCACAAAGATGCGCAGAAGTTGTGGCTCGATGTGTGTTTGAAAGTTTGAAATGTCGCTGAATAGGCCATATTTTCAAATTGTGAAGGCTGTGTAGGACAGAGTATTGGATGGATTTTGATGAAACTTTACTTGAAGGTGAGTGAGGTAGTGTAGAGCTTAAGTTTGGCTCTATTGCGTTTTCCGCAAAGATGCGCAGAAGTTGTGGCTCGATGTGTGTTTGAAAGTTTGAAATGTCGCTGAATAGGCCATATTTTCAAATTGTGAAGGCTGTGTAGGACAGAGTATTGGATGGATTTTGATGAAACTTTACTTGAAGGTGAGTGAGGTAGTGTAGAGCTTAAGTTTGGCTCTATTGCGTTTTCCGCAAAGATGCGCAGAAGTTGTGGCTCGATGTGTGTTTGAAAGTTTGAAATGTCGCTGAATAGGCCATATTTTCAAACTTGTGAAGGCTGTGTAGGACAGAGTATTGGATGGATTTTGATGAAACTTTACTTGAAGGTGAGTTAGGTAGTATGGAGCTTAAGTGTGGCTCTATTGCGTTTTCCACAAAGATGCGCAGAAGTTGTGGCTCGTTGTGTGTTTGAAAGTTTGAAATGTCGCTGAATAGGCCATGTTTTCAAACTTGTGAAGGCTGTGTAGGACAGGGTATTGGATGGATTTTGATGAAACTTTACTTGAAGGTGAGTGAGGTACTGTTGAGCTTAAGTGTGGCTCTATTGCGTTTTCCCCAAAGATGCGCAGAAGTTGTGGCTCGATGTGTTTGAAGGTTTGAAATGTCGCTGAATAGGCCATATTTTCAAATTGTGAAGGCTGTGTAGGACAGAGTATTGGATGGATTTTGATGAAACTTTACTTGAAGGTGAGTGAGGTAGTGTAGAGGTTAAGTTTGGCTCTATTGCGTTTTCCGAAAAGATGTGCAGAAGTTGTGGCTCGATGTGTTTGAAGGTTTGAAATGTCGCTGAATAGGCCATATTTTCAAACTTGTGAAGGCTGTGTAGGACAGAGTATTGGATGGATTTTGATGAAACTTTACTTGAAGGTGAGTGAGGTACTGTTGAGTGTAAGTTTGGCTCTATTGCGTTTTCCACAAAGATGCGCAGAAGTTGTGGCTCGATGTGTGTTTGAAAGTTTGAAATGTCGCTGAATAGGCCATATTTTTTAAATTGTGAAGGCTGTGGGGGACAGAGTATTGGATGGATTTTGATGAAACTTTACTTGAAGGTGAGTGAGGTAGTGTAGAGCTTGAGTTTCGCTCTATTGCGTTTTCCACAAAGATGCGCAGAAGTTGTGGCTCGATGTGTGTTTGAAAGTTTGAAATGTCGCTGAATAGGCCATATTTTCAAAATTGTGAAGGCTGTGTAGGACAGAGTATTGGATGGATTTTGATGAAACTTTACTTGAAGGTGAGTGAGGTACTGTTGAGCTTAAGTTTGGCTCTATTGCGTTTTCCGCAAAGATGCGCAGAAGTTGTGGCTCGATGTGTGTTTGAAAGTTTGAAATGTCGCTGAATAGGCCATATTTTCAAATTGTGAAGGCTGTGTGGGACAGAGTATTGGATGGATTTTGATGAAACTTTACTTGAAGGTGAGTGAGGTAGTGTAGAGCTTAAGTTTGGCTCTTTTGCATTTTCTGCAGTGATACGCGGAAGTTGTGGCTCGATGTGTGTTTGAAAGTTTGAAATGTCGCTGAATAGGCCATATTTTCAAACTTGTGAAGGCTGTGTAGGACAGAGTATTGGATGGATTTTGATGAAACTTTACTTGAAGGTGAGTGAGGTAGTATGGAGCTTAAGTGTGGCTCTATTGCGTTTTCCACAAAGATGCGCAGAAGTTGTGGCTCGTTGTGTGTTTGAAAGTTTGAAATGTCGCTGAATAGGCCATGTTTTGAAATTGTGAAGGCTATATAGGACAGGGTATTGGATGGATTTTGATGAAACTTTACTTGAAGGTGAGTGAGGTACTGTTGAGCTTAAGTGTGGCTCTATTGCGTTTTCCCCAAAGATGCGCAGAAGTTGTGGCTCGATGTGTGTTTGAAAGTTTGAAATGTCGCTGAATAGGCCATGTTTTCAAATTGTGAAGGCTGTGTAGGACAGAGTATTGGATGGATTTTGATGAAACTTTACTTGAAGGTGAGTGAGGTAGTGTAGAGGTTAAGTCTGGCTCTATTGCGTTTTCCCCAAAGATGCGCAGAAGTTGTGGCTCGATGTGTTTGAAGGTTTGAAATGTCGCTGAATAGGCCATATTTTCAAATTGTGAAGGCTGTGTAGGACAGAGTATTGGATGGATTTTGATGACACTTTACTTGAAGGTGAGTGAGGTACTGTTGAGTGTAAGTTTGGCTCTATTGCGTTTTCCACAAAGATGCGCAGAAGTTGTGGCTCGATGTGTGTTTGAAAGTTTGAAATGTCGCTGAATAGGCCATATTTTCAAACTTGTGAAGGCTGTGTAGGACAGAGTATTGGATGGATTTTGATGAAACTTTACTTGAAGGTGAGTGAGGTAGTGTAGAGCTTAAGTTTGGCTCTATTGCGTTTTCCACAAAGATGCGCAGAAGTTGTGGCTCGATGTGTGTTTGAAGGTTTGAAATGTCGCTGAAAAGGACAAAATTTTCAAAATTGTGAAGGCTGTGTTGGACAGAGTATTGGATGGATTTTGATGAAACTTTACTTGAAGGTGAGTGAGGTAGTGTAGAGGTTAAGTTTGGCTCTATTGCGTTTTCCACAAAGATGCGCAGAAGTTGTGGCTCGATGTGTGTTTGAAAGTTTGAAATGTCGCTGAATAGGCCATATTTTCAAACTTGTGAAGGCTGTGTAGGACAGAGTATTGGATGGATTTTGATGAAACTTTACTTGAAGGTGAGTGAGGTAGTGTAGAGCTTAAGTTTGGCTCTATTGCGTTTTCTGCAAAGATGCGCAGAAGTTGTGGCTCGATGTGTGTTTGAAAGTTTGAAATGTCGCTGAAAAGGCCATATTTTCAAAATTGTGAAAGCTGTGTAGGACAGAGTATTGGATGGATTTTGATGAAACTTTACTTGAAGGTGAGTGAGGTAGTGTAGAGCTTAAGTTTGGCTCTATTGCGTTTCCCGCAAAGATGCGCAGAAGTTGTGGCTCGATGTGTGTTTGAAGATTTGAAATGTCGCTGAATAGGCCATATTTTCAAACTTGTGAAGGCTGTGTAGGACAGAGTATTGGATGGATTTTGATGAAACTTTACTTGAAGGTGAGTGAGGTAGTGTTGGGCTTAAGTTTGGCTCTATTGCGTTTTCCGCAAAGATGCGCAGAAGTTGTGGCTCGATGTGTGTTTGAAAGTTTGAAATGTCGCTGAATAGGCCATATTTTCAAACTTGTGAAAGCTGTGTAGGACAGAGTATTGGATGGATTTTGATGAAACTTTACTTGAAGGTGAGTGAGGTAGTGTAGAGGTTAAGTTTGGCTCTATTGCGTTTTCCACAAAGATGCGCAGAAGTTGTGGCTCGACGTGTTTGAAGGTTTGAAATGTCGCTGAATGATTCATCTGCCGCATCTTCGTCGGAATGGGCCTTGTCTACACCAAACAACATCGCATTGTTTTTCTTCTCTTGATGATCAAAATTCTCTCTCACGGAGTCATAAGTGATCCGTCCGATATCATTTCTCAAGGACATAGTGAACTGATTTTTGAAGTCAATGGTGTAGTTCGGTCGAATTTTTGACTTTGGCTCAATCTTAACTCTGTCTCCTCCTGAGTTAAGCGGGACGCCTGTCGCCATGCCAAGTTCAATCGTTCGCGCACAGGAGGCTAAAACAGAATTGATGATGATGTCACTACGGACAGACCAATCATACGCTGTTCGGTGCTGCAGAGAGCGCGGAAGTAAAATTCACTTACTCAGTGTCCGTCGCCGACAATCGACTACCACAAAGGCACACTGTTGCGCCCTTTGTTGCATGAACAAGAGTGATAACTGATAATAGTATCAATAATGTATGCATCTATAAATTAAGTTAAATAAAGTTATAAAAGTTTTAAGTTATAAAAAAAGTTAAATTTCCCATATCTTTTTCACAAAATTTGAGCTATGCTGGCGGTAATTAACAATAACCTGAATGCAGACCAATGTAGTTGAAGAATACATGCGCATAGGTAGACTACAAATTAAGAGATGGGTTGTAAGTCGTCGAACTTCTGGGAAAAAGTTGGCTATAGTTATAGATGGAGCATCAAGACAAAAAGAGCCGCAAAATCGCACAACCGTCCACGTCAAGCGAAGAAATATCATGATGGCATCAACAGGTCGGTCATAATTGCGCTACAATGAGTTTAAAGCAGGGATGCGGAGTCCTATCATTTTTGTAGGACTCCGACTCCGGGAGTTGATAGGACTCCGGCTTTTGATAGGACTCCGACTCCGGGTGGCAAGTATATACTGTAAGCCTAGTTTTTTGAAAAGTTAACTGGTAGCCTACATCATGGATCATTATAGGCTTACCTGAACCTATATTTAGTGATCATTGTATCAATTATCACTAGTAAGCATTGTATAGTAAGCATAGCTGGCGTGAAGGTCACAAACTTAAGATATGCGGATGACATCTAGCTCCTTGCGGAATCGGTGGATCACTTGCAAGAAATGGCAATTAGTGTGGAAAGGAGCTGCTCAAGATTCAATATGTCAATCAACGCGTCAAAAACGAAAGTCATGAAAATTGGTAGAAGGGCTGAAGACATAAGCATAGTGCTCCAATCCGGAAGAATCGAACAAGTCGACTGTTTCAAGTATCTCGGTGTTTCCTTCACCACAGAGCGAGATACCTTCAAGCAAATTGAAGAGCGAACGTCCCTGGGCTTTGTGGCTTTTCGCAAGCTCACGAAGATATGGAAGGACAGGTCCATCACCCGCCAACTGAAGATGCGACTCCTGAAAGCCATAGTCTTCCCAACAGTATTGTATGGGTCGGAGTGCTGGATCATGAAAGAGAGAGAAAAGAAGAAGCTACTCGTATTTGAAATGTATTGCCTGAAAAAAATTCTCGGAATTACCTGGCAGCAAATTTCTAATCAAAGAGTGAGAGAGATTGCACACATGAAAGGAAACATCGTGGATAGAGTGTAAGACATCCAGCGAAGATGGTTTGGGCACGTAGAACGGATGCAGACCAATTCGGAGACCACGAATTGGATGGTGGCAGCAACTCAGAGCGGCAAACACAACAAGCTCATCTGCTGCAATGACCCGCCTTGCAAGAGAACGCCAATCATGGAGGAATTATCGACATGCACTATGGGACCCTACCTGATCTTCGTCGGACGGGATTTAAGTCAAGTAAGTAAGTCAAGTATCAATCATTTTCGATGATAGTCGATCAGATGTCGCTTTCAGTTGGATGCATGCGACTCGGCTCCTCCCATATTCTTGATGTGTGCTGAACACGGTTTTTCTCCAGTCTCTACCAGGCAGGAAAATCCCACATCTTTCTCCAAAAAATATGAGTACACTTTCGATTTTAATATGCGCTTTAGAGGAGCCATCACACACGATTAACGTGAGGGTAAGAGGTAATGTTCTCAAACAAACTAGTATTTCATTTTTGTCTCTGATGTGACCTTAGGTTTGATCGAGGCTAGGAAAGCTTGTCTTCTCTACTAAATCACCGATTGAAAGGACAATCCTTTATTCACTGTCACAGTTCATTCCCTCAACTATTATAAGCTTTGTATGCACTGCTGTCTCTGTACTTTTGTTTGACGGAGAAAGTTGACATGAAGGCAATGACAGCTATGCACGAGAATAAATAATTTGCTTGTATTATATTATTTCGGGTCTAGGTATAGTCCGGAGTCCTATCATTTGATAGGACTCCGACTCCGTCTCCAGCAAAAATGATAGGACTCCGACTCCGCATCCCTGCAGCGACGTGCGCAATATTTTTTGGACCAAATTCAAGCGAATACATGATTTTAGATTACAGTGTGTAAGTTCATCTATTGCAACCACAGTCTAATTGAAAAGGTGAAAAAATTGAAAAATTATACAGTAGGCTATATCGAGTTAATATGCCTTCTGACAATGCATTCCACACTCTTTTTCAAACTGTGTAAGAATCTTCGAAAAACATTAAAGTTCCATGGTTATATATCTTTTAGTGTTCTTTCACAGTTTGTTTATTTGCTCATTGATATGATCTCTTAAATTCTCGCATCTGTCATATTTTAGTCACAAATATTGGTATAGCTACATCGAGTGACCTTTAAACATGTATGTTTATGTCATTTCACCATACTGCCACTTAGTCAGTTATAGGCTCAGTATATTTGCTCTGTCTCTCTGATTCGCTACCGTGTAACTTCACGCACCATATAAGTGGATATTCTGCTGTGACGCCGCATTCTCATATATGTCATTTCGAAATGGTGGATTACGAACAAATTTTACAAATAATTGGTCCATGTGGTCGGTATCAAATTCTTCTTTTCTGTTTGCTAGCAGTTACGAGCATGAAAGCTGCGTTTGACGTAGAGCTTTTAATTTTCTTCACTCATACTCCGAATTTCTGGTGTTCTGGACCAGGAAATCTCTCAGCTAGTAATTTGACAGAGAATAAGTGTTCCGTTCCAAATGACACTGCATCTTCATCTGTAGAGGTGCCATGTTCCTCCTGGACCTATGATGATTCAGTTCTGCAGTCCACGATGGTGACTGAATTTAATCTTGTTTGCGACAAGATTCATTTAATTCCATTGTTTCAGAGTATGGTGTTTCTTGGTTCTGCATTTGGAATGGTAATAACTACTATAGGAGATGTTATTGGTCGGAAGAAGATGATCATTATGCAAGGGATTTTTGATATTGTAGTGTCCCTTCTTCTAGTATTCGTGCCGGGCTTAAATAGCCAATTCATTCTCCGAATTATGCGCGGATTGTCTTCTGGCATGTATTGTCAAGGTCTTTGTTTAGTGATGGAGCTTGTTGGCAATAAGTATAGATCTGTTCTTGGCTGTAATTATTGGCTATTTTGGTGTGCTGGTTATGCGGGATCCGCGCTCATTGCAAAATTTATCCAAAACTGGAGATATATGCAGTTAGCGTCTTGCATTGTTGCTCCTTTTTACATCTTTATGTTCTTCGTTATGTGTGAATCTCCGCGTTGGCTGTTAGTGAAAGGCCGACAAAAAGAAGCCATTGAAGTGTTGTTGAAAATGGCTCGATGGAATGGAAAGAAAGATGTTACGAAAGATCAGCTGTCACTTATTCGCTTAGAAGAAGAAAAAGAAGGTAAAACGGAAAGTATTCGTGGAATATTCAGATCTCGAATTATGATGATGAAAATAATCATCTCTTGGATTCTTCTTTGGTCATTTAGTTTTAGCTACTTCGGCATGGCATTTGATTCAACGTTCGCAAGTACAGACATATTCCTAAACGTAGCGATTCTAGGCATGATAGAAATTCCCGCCAGTCCGTTGGCATGGATCATTAGTGATAAACTTGGTCGGAAATACACTTCGCTCTCTATGCTGACATTTTCAGCTGCTGTTATATTCATAATGCCCCATTTACCAAAGACAGGATTAGCATGGTTGAGAATTATTCTCGGAACAGTTGGAAAGCTGATTTTAACCGCAGCTTACACAATCACTTGTGTTTACTTAAGCGAGTTACTTCCAACCAGCATTAGAAACACTGGATATTTCTCTAGTCTGGTGTTCAACTCACTCGGAACTATCTGTGCTCCTCAAGTATTATTCTATGGTCGTGATCACGAGTGGCATGCTTGGATTCCATCAGTTGTTTTTGGTGGCCAATGTCTCATTGGCGCGTTACTTTTCATTCCTTTGCCAGAGACTCACAACCTTTCTATGACACAAACGATAGAAGAAGCCGATCTGTTGGTGCGAGGTAAAGAAAAGGAGTTCATGGCTAAGTTGAAGGAATTGCATCAAAGAAAAAACAATCCCGAAGAGATTTCAATGGTTGATGATGCCAAAGAGATCGAAAAAAACAACAATGCTGTGGTTTTCACTTGACTTGTTAAAATGGTACAAATATTCTGAATCTGAATTTAGCTGAATAGTTCTATTTCATTATTGAATTAAGTGTCCTTCTATGTTTAGTCTCAAACAACTTCTTAAAATGACTTTAAACGCAATTTTATCATATATTGAAGTTGAATCAAAACTCTACAACCAAAGAGAATGAAATCTTGAATTTTGAGCATGTGTCTTCCAAAGTTGTATGAGCATGTGCGTTTCTGAAATAGCAAATGAGTGGTGATATCCTCATTGAGCGTGGGTTCTACGAAGTTAGCAAACAGACTCAAAAATCAATAAGAAGTTTGTGCAATTACAGGAATGTTTAATTACATTTGCATGTTACACTGTTGCTTGTCATTACTTAAATTTTTTGATTTGTTTTGAAATATTACATGATCTGACAATCGTCTCAAAATCCTCTTTTTTGTAGAAGAATGTTTGTTAAAATAGCATGGTTTGTTTTACTTATGAACAAAAATGTTTAGATATCTAAAAGAAGAATCGGCAGCTTTTCCAGTTACCCGATAGCGATACCCGCTACCCGGCAAAACCACACCAGATCTAGAGCAAAACCAAGTCGAATTCCGATGAACTATTAACGCGCTCTCATGCATTGAGGGACATCTCGAACATCTATACTTTGACTTTTATATGGTGGTTGTGTTATGCTCTAAAGATTTGATTAAGTCTTCAACGAATGAAATCGGTTTAGAAACAAGTTTCTGGGACTTTGAAATGACTCTCGTTAAAAATCAAATGTTTCGATAGACTATTTTCTGGGTGTCAAGTCACTTCGACCCCCTGACATTTCGACCCCATAAATTAAGTCATCTTAATTGACCCCATGAAATGGGGTTATCAAATCCACGCTTCTGCATAGTGCGTTGGCTACAGATATGGATAAACTGATGTGCTCTGTCCAATTTCCTGCCTATTAGCTGGCTGTTACAAGCTCCATCTGTCTGATTCATCAATTTTAACATCTATCAAAGATTTCAAATTCTGCGTGTTGTGGGTTATTTTTCCTGATGGATATTTTGGCTGTAATTTGCATTCATTAGTTGAAGTATGGCTCGTAGGGGTCTATTCTGCCTATCTGAAGTGGATTCACTCAGTGATAATCAATTTATGGGGTCGAAATGTCAGGGGTCGAAGTGACTAGTAACCATTTTCTGAAGCGCTCGAGGCAGCAATGAGATTGGTACATCTATTAATTGTCTTCAATTCCTGCCCTACACTCGGCATACTTTTAAGTATGGTAGCGCATTATCGACGAGGAGAGTAAAATACTTTAAACTGCGTGCTAAATGAATGTTTAACAGTGCTGATTGTAAAATAATAGCAATTACTTCACAATTACATGGCTAAAAATGTAATTGATTACGATTACTAATTTCAGTGACTACAACTGCTATTGCAATCACAACACAAGCCGTGTAAAACAAACATTCATTGGAGGAACCAATTGAAGAATTTGTGACAAAATGATTCAAGGATTAGAGGCTCACTGATCTTTATCAAAAACCTGCAAACTTGTGGCATATATAATAAAAAGGTGTTCATTAAACTGCTCTGATCTCAGAGGACTTCGTCTCTTGTACAGACACAGCTGCTGAGAATGCCTGTAGTGAGGATGGTCTAGGGTTGACGGCGAGCGCTGCTATGCCCAAATTCAGGTATTGGGCAGCACGCTCAGCCCATCAAGGCTGTTGATCCTCGTGGTTGAGCCGTTGAATTGGCAACTGCATTGCATCTCCCGTTAATCTTTCCGTGGAAGAACAATAAAATAATGGAGTCAATTTGTCCTTCATCGTCGCCGAATAGAACTTGTTCTACATGTAGATGGTCTTTTCTACCTAGAGAACCAATGACGGAAGCGATTCCGAATGATGTAACTCAGAGCACGATTAATCGAAAATCGCGCGATTCTGAATATTTTAAGATTCAGTGACTAAAAGTTTACAGGCAATCTTGCCTACATTATCTCTCATTTCTAGACCATTTTCATTAAAGGTTTGATTATTTCCATTAAAATTGAGAGCATGTGACACTCATAGTCTGTTTAGACTGAAATTCTAACTGCGCTATTAATTAATGCGATACCTATTTGTAAATGTTTGGGGAAACAGCATGATAAATCAGAGCACATAAAAAGCCGCAAACAAGGCATGGAAAGTCATGATAATCTATTTACATGATTCTATTGCAAACTTAACAAGTTGACATCATAAAAGTACTACATGTACTACATCGTGTACATGTAATATGAAGTATATCATAAAAAGTTTTATTTTTCCCCAGTTTTGGTTCTTTGGGTCTTTATCAATCATATTTTATTAAACATAGCTGTGGGAGTAGGCATTTATTCTATCAACCCTGAGATAAGCATAATTATACATCAATTAAATCAAAACTGTTAGACTTTATAACGTTTGCAAAACATAAGCAAATATATTATAGAGATGTCCTCAGACTCGAACAACTTTAAGCACGAAAATTCTGTGACAGCCTTCTACAAGGGCTCATCAGTGCGGCTCGGAATAGCCCAGACCAGCTTAAAATATCTAGTATTGGAACTCTATAATATTTTTTTTCACAGAATTTTCACCCCTAGCACAGCTATGGGCCATGAGTAGTAGTAGTAGTAGTATGTGTTTATTCATTTGAAATGGAAATCATGCATTGCAGATACACAGATGAAAAATACAGAGCTTGTACAGTATACAGAAGACATGCACAGTAGCTGTAGGAAATACATTAGTTAGTATATTTCCGCTAGGTTATGCAAAATAGAGCATCTGGGAATAAATGACAATTGGCGTTGTTGGGTTCTTGAAAATGGGATAGAGACAGCGAGGGAATGTCGGGATCTTGAAAGTTTGGGGGGCATGATTTTATGCAATAAATGTTTTGGTTCTAACATTTTTCTGAAAACTGTTAGGGCAGATCTTTCCCTTCTTAGGGATAGGGGGATAAAGCTATCACAACTGCACTTTGGTCCGCAAATAATTTTGTGAGAACGTCGCCGAACCTTTTCCAATTTTTCAACATTAAGCTGGTTCAGTCCAACGAGGAGGGCAGCATTGTATTCCAGCGTCGAAAGGACAGTAGCAATATAAATCTGAATGAGTTGGGACACAGAAAGGCATTGTTTTAATCGCTTTATGACATAAAGACGCTGGTTGGCACGTTTGCATAAATTGTCTACAAAAGTATTCCAAGATAGATTTGAGTCATAAATGACTCCAAGAATCTTTATACTATTTACAAAATGAATATCACGAGGCACTAAAGAATTCTGACTTTTAGCGATAAACATGCATTGGGTTTTTTCACAATTTAGTACTAGTCCATGTGAGTTACACCAGTCTTTTAAATGATTGATTTCGTCTCGAATTTGGAGTTCGATATCAATTGAACGGAAGGCAGGTAGAACAATCACAATGTCGTCAGCATATTTAGAAGTCAAGGCATGTGGGTGTAGAGCTTTTAATAATCTCATATGGGTGCAGAAAAGAAAGGGAGAAAGTTTTCCTCCTTGCGGAATACCTGAAGTAACTGAGGTGGTAGAGCTCGTACAATGTCCTAGCTTCACATATTGATGACGGTTCACGAGAAGATCACTGCACCATAAAATAAAATCCTTGGGAAGATCAGCCTCGATTAAGTAGCTGATAAGACTCCCATGATTAAGACGGTCAAATGCTTTGGACATGTCGAATGAAAGTAAAGCGACACCAGTACAATACAACTCGTCCAATGATAATGTTATGAAGTCGTGAATGCGGATGTTTGCGTGAAGCGTTGAGTAGGACGGTCTAAAACCAAATTGGTCGGTACCGTATGCGTCAATGAGAGATGGCTTGATCGAATCAATTACATATTGTTCGAGGACTTTTGAGAATGCAGGTAAGACCGATATAGGCCGGAAGTCATTATGTTTCTTTTTGGGGATTGGATTTACTCTAGCAATTTTCCTGGCATCGGGCACTGACTTGGATTCGAAGGATAGGGCTATAAGATGGGTAAGCGGAGCAGCTAAGACATCGCAGGCAGCTTTTACTAGGAATGGCGGGATGTCATCACTACCGGAGGACTGGTTTGCTTTCAATTTTTGGAGTAAGGCATAGGTTCTTTCAACAGAGATATCAGTTTTCCATTCATTTGCTTCAGCCTTTTCTTCAACTCCTCGCAAAATATCAGGCCAGTTAGGAGGAGGGGAGAAGTTCGATGCAAAACTAGCATTGATAGTCTCTGCTGCATCATTTGAAATTGAAAGACTATTTGATTTGATATTATTCGTTGCACTGAGTACTTTCCATAATCCATTTGGTTTACCGTTTAGGCTTTCAATCCATTTCCTTTTTGCGCACTTCATTTCGCTTGTGACTTTCTCTTTATAGTGATGATACAAATCAAAATTGCCTTTCCTGTAGGCATCATAGCGGAGGTTTATCATCATTTTCAATCTAGGTGTGATCCATGGTTTCTCTCGACCGGACATTCTTACAGTTTGTTGTGGGATGTTTTCCATAGCATTGTGCAAAATGCTGTAAAAAATATTACATTTTTCTTTGAAGGGAACATCCATTCCATAGAATTTTTGCCAAGGAAAGGCATCTAATGAATGACAAAATTTGGCAACATGACTATCACGAAAATCATAGACTTTAGCAAAATAAAACTTTTCCTTGATGAACGAAGCTGTATAGGGGTTACTCAATGAAAAAGTAACAAATTGTGTTACTTTAAATAGATAAAAGGAAAAAACAGATCTTTTAATCTGATTAAGCTGTCCCCATCAGAAACCTGCTCGCACGCCTCTTGAAGGCATCAAGATTGTATAGGCCAGGGAAAGTGGCATCGAAATAGTAGCTGCAGAAGAGACTGACTGAAGCAACATCCCGTCTGACGGAGAAGCGACTTCAACTTGCTAGCAAGTTTTCCGCCCATCACTGTAAATCGCTCGCTTCCAATCACATACGAAGGATACATACCAAAATATTTTTTGGTTTATTTTTGTATCGATTTGCTTGATTTTCGTATGTTATTTCAACTGTGGTATGATTTACATACTAAAGCCATACCAGCTACCTACCTATTTACCTACCATGTTAAAGGAAAGCATCAATGATGTCTATTTTTCTGTCATTGTTAGATTGGATTTCTCTTCATGAACCAACGACCTCTAATACTGCTTCCAATCTGAAATGCAGCTATCAATCTTTCCATCTATCTAAAGAGATATCTTTGCATCTATCAATCAAATATGTGGCAATATGATGCTTCCGACATGATCGACAATTCCTCATCCGATTGTCATCTGAATTCTCCATGATCGATTTCAATTTACCGTATATACTCGCATATAAGCCGATCTCGCATATAAGCCGACCATCTAAAATTGCTTTAGAATTACCAGTTTTTGCAAAAACCCGCATATAAGCCGGTACTCAACTTATCTAATTTTACACTATATTTTTGGTTCATAGAAATTTGTTACTGTAAAGATGATAAATGCTTACTTTTATGTTACATACTAAAAGAAATAGAAGAAATTTTTTTATTTCTAAGAAACCAAACCGTGTACCAATGACGTCGGCTTCATCATTACCTCTAGCTTGGTTACGGCTCGCCACTGGTGACACACAACCAAATAAAAAGGCAGATAGCGATGAAAACGTGTAGCTGGAAAATTGGCATTAGTATCTGTCCTTGTGTTCATTTTGTTTTATACGCATATAAGCCGACCCCCTGATTTCAGCATTGTATTTTATACTTCTAAACTCGGCTTATATGCGAGTATATACGGTAGTCTCATTTCAAGTTTAGCTTTGTTGATGCCATGTGGTTGATAATTGCCGTTGTGCTCAGACTGTGGTGGATTCCTCTCTGCCCGGGAAAAATATGATTGTTTTCTTTTGAAATTGTCACAAAATACATGTACATTGACTTTGGAAATTTTCAATGCTTTGTCTGGATTTACATGGCAATTTGTAAGGTTTTCATTGGAATGATTTATGGTGGATTTCAAATTTAGACCTTGCTTTATAGTAATTTTCACTATTTATTTTCTTGACGATTCAACAGCCTTACTTCCAATGACTCTAAAAGTTCTAAGTTTTTCATGCTATAAATTCGTGCAAATTTTTTTGAAACACCTTTCTCCGTTACTTCTAAAATCTAGTTGTGTTTTGTCATGATGCACATGACAATTTCCGAAGCACGACATTGTCCTTTTTACAGGTCATAGACCTGCTTACGTCATTCCAGAAATGTGACAGTCTCAAAAATGATGTTTCCTATGACGCATGCATATATAATAGACAAATAGGCTTTCCAAAATGAAAAGGTTACAGCGGGGTATTGTGTAATAAATTAATGAGTGGTTACTCAACAACAGCCCAGTGAGCTGTAGCCTACCGTAACGCTCTGATATCTTGATTGTTCTAAAATATCATTCAAATAACTGATAGTAAAATATTGATAAATACTTTATTTTCAGAGGTGCTAGCAATAGTGAGAAGCAGACTGTATATTTTTGACCTTGCAAAAAATCCAAAAATCTTTGCACCATGAAAAGGACACCAGGGAAATTCACACTGTCAGCCAATTTTCATCAAAAATTCTGTCGTCTCGATGTTGAAACTCTGCACCACGTTCAACATTATTTCGGGAGTACTACTGGTCAAAGCTATCCACTTACGAAAGTGGCGTACATATCAAGAAAACCTATGAAACATCAGGATTCTCAAGGTATGTTTATAAGAATTGAATTACAAGGTCCGAATTTTGCAATCTAAAATATGCTGATTTAAGGCCTTTTGTCAATAAAGATCGATCTAATGTTCCATGGCACTTATACTACTGTTTTGTAAGCAGTGAGATAATGACATTTAAGAGTCAAGCTTGCAATACTGAATTCGATTTTAATACACGTAAGTCTAAGGCATTTCATAAAACATCAATTAACCATAATCACAATCTTAATCAACCATGAACAATTATGTATTATGTAATTTTGAAATTAAGCATATTGTCAATCCGAAGTAAAAGCACATTATAATTCATGAAAGCAAATATAGTTATGTTTGAGATATATAAGTCTACATGGTTGCACTTAATATTTTATTTCATGTGAAATAAACTCTATCAACTAAATTCATGAAGTGCAGCTAGTAAAGAGTCGTGTTAATGTTGCTAGGCAAGTAGTAACGACGACATAAAGTATCAAAAACACAATAATTCTTAAGTAGCTCATGTACTCTATATACCACGCTATCCACAAGAATGTAGGCTACATGACTGATATTACTGACAGAAGCTATTTGAAAGTAGTATGTAATACATATAATTTTTCTGCTAGGTGTCTTAAAGCACTACATGCGAAAGGTATGAAAATGAGGACGAATTTGCATAGGGCCTCGTACGTAAAACATACCAAACACTAGTATTTCATCGTAAAGCAGCCATAGAATAGTTCTTATTGCTACATACTAATCACATACGAATGTGACTGAGCTTTCGTATGAAAACACACCAGATCTCTGTAAACATACGAGAATCTCTTATCAAATGTTAGTTTCAAATTGTATGGGAGTTTGGTATATCTTTGTATGACATTTTCGCATCCAGCGATTTACAGTGAAGATTCTTGACGCGTTTCTCAACCCGTTCAAGGAGGTAAAGATGCGTTTGTGGGGCGCCCCACAGCAGGGATGGAACCGGTCGTGATTTTCCCGACCCGACCCGACCGGCCAAACTACATGTAGGCCTATATAGTACCCAAAGAATGACGATACTAATATATCTGAGTAGCCTATGTGTGCTAGCTAGATAGGTAATTAGCAAATTAATTTATTGTCTTCGACTGTACCAATATATCTACTAGATTAGTAGGTCTAATTAGCAAATCAAGAAGACATATAGCAGTAAAATTACATATAGCCTTCAGAACAATCATGAATTTAAGATAAGTATAAGCTTAACTAATTTTGACTACAAGTAGGCACATGTACGACGTGTAGGAAATGATATATGACTACATGTATATTATACGAGTCTTTATTATTACTAAGTATATTTAATCTTTAAATTAAATTTTACTTACTATCTCATTTTGAAACGTTTTCCGGAATCATGGAATGAAAACTGAAAATTTCTCAAATCGTTTAAAACAAATATGATTAACATGAAAAACTTGTCCTAGCTACCACAATCCATTTATGTCTCCTTCTTTTAATACAACAAGACTTTCGACAGTGGATGGGTCAAGTCTATTGCGACTCGCGGTCAATACAGAACCTCCAATGCTAAAGTGTCTTTCACTCTCTCCTGACGATGCCTGAATTACGAATATCTTCCGGGATATTTCACTCAACAGAGGGTAGGTCGATTGTTTCTTTTTCCAAAAATCTAATGGATTGGTTGAATATATTCCATGAAAATTTTCGTTCATGTAGTTTTCAAATTCTTGCAACAATTCGAGTTTGTTTGAAGAATGCAAAGAAACAGGAGCAGCTGAATACGAAGATCGGAAATTCGAAAACGGATCAATTTTGGTAATTTTTGGTGGTACTTCGGTAGAGACCGTAGATTCACTTGCTGTAGGTTTGATTTGTAATATATGAAGACAACGTCGATGTGATATGAATTTTCACATTCTCCATAAACTGATTACGAAATTGGCGATCTTCAATAAAATATAGTTGTCAAAAAGTTGGATACATGACAGTTGCAACTTTATGTAGTTCAGTCGTAGACGACCAATACCTTTCATCCAATCCGCTCAGAAAGTATTCCTTTAGTAATATCACGCTACGTGACTCATGTACATTGGGAGTAGCGGCTCCGAATTCTTTCATCAGATAATAACTTGGTATGACATTTTGAATCGATGGTTTGTCATACATTTCTAAATAATCAAATATAGAATTGAAATGTCGAAAAAAGTCAACCAATTATTTTAGAAGTTTCGGAGAAACGGGTAACAAACGGTATTCCATGTCTCGTGTATGAAGAATACGTCGAAGATCTTCATATGACACACTAAAAGAATGATACACATCGTAGAAGGACCGCCATGGACGAGTAGGACTTGGTCTCTTCAGAGTTAAAGTAAGTTCATCAGAGGAGACAGTCAGTGACCGGCCGGTTGCCTGACCGGTCACATGACCGGCCGGTCAGAAAGTTTGACCGGTACCCGACCGGCGACCGGCGCCGGTCGACCGGTAACGGTTCCATCCCTGCCCCACAGATGACAACAATACTCCATCAGAGGACGAATAGTGGACTTTTAAAGATAGCAGACAGTCTGTGGTGGAAGATAGCTGCTGGCACGATAGAGACTACCAATGCGTTGAGCTGCCTGCTTGCTAATGGACTGGATGTGCGGTTTCCAAGACAAGTCTTTAGTAACCGCACATCCAAGGAAGGAGATGGAATCCTGTGCTCTGATCTTATTATCTGACATCTTAATGCTATGATCATCATCATTTCCTTTAAGTCTCATTAAGCTCCCATTCTTCAATAAGAACGTCGCATAACTGCTGACGTTGATGAGTGTTCTTAGCTAGTCGCTCATTGGAATTGAAGAGTTTCGTGTTATCTGCATACATCACCAATTTATTCACTAGGCAGTCTGGGAGGTCGTTGATGTATAGCAGAAAAAGAGCCTGTGCAAACGTTAATGTCGGACCGTTTCCGGTCCGATAACAGCAAAGTGCGACTCTTCGGCCATCTTAAGCAATTTCAATTCAAATGAAATAGTTTCTATCGTAATTTATTTATCTGTGTCATGATATCAATTACGAAAGATATTTTAATATGAAATAAATAGAAATGTTTTTGTAACCACGCATTTTTATGACTGTCGGCACAACTTACTTACTCTTACTCCACGTTAAACGTCCGTTGAATCCCATCTCCTGGGGCTGGATGGTTGATGGCTCTCCTCCATTCATCTCGGTTGGCAGCGAGTTCTTCGGGGATTCCTATTTTCTTCAGATCTTCTGAGACACATTGACGCCATGTTCTTCTTGGTCTTCCGACGGCTCGACGCCCTGGGACTTCCATGCTTTCCACTCTGCCCAAGCAGTTTCCCTCAGCTCTCTTTACATGACCGAACCATCTCAGACGCCCTCTTCTAACCCGATCTTCCAGCTCTTTCAGACCACAGATTCTTGCCACTTCCGCACTTGATCTTCCGTCGCTCCATTTTACTCCTGCCATGTATCTCAGCATTCTCCGATCACATGCTCGCAATAGTTCAAACAACTTCTGTGTCAAGGACCATGTTTCTGAGCCATACACAAGGACAGATCGTATGCAGGACTCATACACATGAGCTCTGGATCTTAGGGGGACACTCTTGTTGTTCAGAAGGATGGCTAACTCTCTCCATTTGGACCAAGCATTAGCTACCCGAGCTCTCACTGCCCTTTCTACTCCACCTTGTCTGTCCAGCATATCTCCGAGATAGCAAAAGTGGCTAACCTCTTGTATGCTAGGACTACCATCAATTTTTACTGAGTCGTCTGCCGGAATATTAGTTGTATTTGCGCTTCGACACTTAGGGCATTGGAAATGTGTCACTCCCACCAGAGAGCGCAGATGGGAACATCTTTTATGACACCACTTGTGGCATGAGGTACAGAGAATCGAATTCACCCCAACTCCTTTTCCACAGCATCCACACGGCCATTTACCAGATTTCATTGTTTCTTGCTGTTTCTTCCCTGTCACCATAACCTTCGTCTTCTCCAGGTTAACTTTCATTCCCCTCTTCTCAATGCTGCTTTTCCACCCACAAAGCAATTGCTCCACATCGTTCTTCGTTTCAGCAGTCAATACGATGTCATCAGCGTAAAGGAGCTCCCATGGATCCTCGCCTCGACACTCCTTGGACAGTTCCTCCATCACAGTGATAAAGAGAAGAGGACTGAGTGCAGAACCTTGATGGACTCCTACCTCTATCATAAACTCCTCCGATGTGCCTGCCATGGAGCTTACCTTTGACGTCGATCTCTCGTACAGTGACATCACAGATGTTACGAGGCCTTCTGGAATCCCTTGACGTCTTAAGGCCCAAGCTATTACTTTTCGTAGAACACTATCGAAGGCTTTTTGAAGGTCAAGAAAAACATGAAACAACCTTTTCTGTTTCACACAGTACTTCTCTTGCAGCTGCCGCAGAATGAAGATCGCATCGGTCGTCGACTTTCCAGTGCGGAATCCAAATTGCCGCTCGTCTATTTGTATGAGCTTCTTCAACCTCATTTCGAGAACCTTTTCGAATATTTTCAAACCGTGTTCAAGCAGCCGTATTCCCCTGTAATTTTCACATTCCATCACATCGCCTTTACCTTTGTAAAATGGAATATTTACGCCGCTTTGCCATGATGGAGGTACTTTTCCTGAGAACAAAATATTTTGGAAGATGCCTCTCAACACTTGAACCGCAGTTTCACCTGCTCCTTTGATGAGCTCAACCACCATGCCGGATGGTCCAGGAGCTTTCCCACTCTTCATGCTCGCTATATCATGCCTTATTTCTGCCTCCGTAACTTCCTCCAGGGGACCTTCCGTCACTTCGTCATCTTCTGTCTCAAAGTCATTTTGCATATTGAGCAGATTTTAGAAATATTCCTTCCATCTTTTACTGATCTGATCCTCAGTTAGGATTATTTCACCGTCTTCTCCTTTGATATATCTTGAACCACTGATGTCTTTCCGTTCGCTCTTCATCTGTCTTGCCAATCTGAACATTTTCTTATTCATTTCATTTCTGCTCGTCTCATTTACCCAGTTTTTCCAAGACTGATCCTTCGCTACTGCCACCTCTTTCTTTGCCAGCTTCGACTTGATTTTGTAATCGGACCGATCTTCAACATTCTTTGTCGTCTGCCACTTCTTGAAGGCTGCTCTCTTAGCTTTAATGGCTTCTTGCACCCTGGCGTTCCACCACCAAGTCTCACGGTTGAACTGCCTACGCTTCCCATTTGTTTCGCCGCATCGCTTCCTGGCCGTCTCTAACATTTTCTCTTGAAACATCTCCCAGTCTATAACTCCATAGTTTTCTTTTTCTTGAGTCATCTGTTGTCTCAGCGATTCTTCGCATTCCTTCTTCAGATCTTTTGCGCTCAGTTTCCAACTCTTCCTATCTTTCACTTCCAACCCACTATTCCTCGTTATGTCCATCACCAGAATCCGATGTTGCAGAAGACAGGCTTCGCCAGGGATCACCTTACAATCTCTCACCACACCGGCATCCTGTTGTTTTACCAACAAGAAATCTATCTGGGTTTGATGGTCACCACTCTTGTACGTTGTTTTCTTCTCCATGCCCTTTGAGAAAAATGTGTTTATCACCTTCAAACCATTGCTTTGGCAGAATTCAAGGATTCTGTTCCCTTCACTGTTTGCTTGCCCGTATCCAAAGGGACCAACACTTTCTTCGAAACCAGTTCTGTCATTCCCAATGTGACCATCTAGGTCTCCGACTACAATAACGCTTTCAGATGAGGGTACGCGAATTATTTTGTCGTCCAGTCTCCCCCAAAAGGCATCCTTTTCGACATCTGACTTCCCAGCCTGGGGCGCATACACTGAAAAAATGTGTGTCACTTTGACGTCAAGGATAAGTCGAATTTTCATTAAGAGGCGAATACAGCAGAATAAAGGGAGCTCTTAAAACTACAAGTGGAATGCCTGCCGCACAGAAGAAGCTGAAAAGTGAGGATTACGTTTACCGACACATGAGTTTCTTGGATGGATGCATACAACCAAGAAAGTAAGCACACTTACATGTAGGCCCTATATTTTCTTAAATGTAGTCCTACATGTGGATTACCTAAGGAAAAACATCCAGAGATAATTTACATCTAGAACGGCTGCATAATGATGTCAAAATTGTCAAAATCCTCAAGAAATTGGACGTTCATTTTTTTATACCGCTTTTCTTTTTAAGTTATGTCTTTGCATCTGTTTATTGATGTAATCTGAGTTGAAATACATAAAAGAGTAACACTATATAATTAGCACATGTGCTAATTCTGTAGTGTTGCTCTTTTTGCGATAGTCAATCCTCCCTAGGTTAAATGTATTAAATGTACTAATAATGTATTAATGGACTTTATCGTACTTTATAAATGTCGCTTTAGTAAATTAGGGAAATATTGATTTGTAAATGTACAGTATCCTCAGAAAATGTACAACATGTAGTTATGAATTCCTCATTCCAATTTTCAGAACATGGTCCAATATCCCCAGCCGATCACAAGCTTCTGAGCAAATGGAGACAGAATCTGAGAATGAATCCCTGTGAGTTAACACACTATTGTGAACCGTTTCACCGTTGCAATTGCTCACAGGATCGAAATTGAAATTACACACAAGGTACTGTGTATCCACACAATGTCTTGTGTGCGCACACTGTGAGTTGGTAAGTGTGTGTATACGCACGCCATTGTGAATCCGGCTTTAATCTCTCTACTTCCAGCACACCACTGGTCAAGCATTCTTTTAGCAGGATACCAACTCCTCCTCTGCTTGACTTCTCTCCAGACCACCAAAATTTGTACTTTTCATCGCCTTCACCGACTAACTTGCATCCACAACCTTTGAATTGGGTCTCCTACACACAGCAGACATCAACTCCTCTTTTCCTCAACATCTCAACCACCTCCCTACTTCTCCCATACACTGAGCCACCATTAGCTGTCCCAATGCGTAAGTTTTTCATTTTCTTCTCCCCCGACATTCTTCGCACCCCTTGCCTATTCAAAGACTGCCGGGCACTAGGGGCCATTTGTGAGTGAGCCATTCCATAGAAAAGACGGTGCTGCAATTTTTACGGCCCCATGCCCTTGCTGACGCCAACCATGATTATCCGTCATGGAGCTAGCCTTTTCCCATCAATAGACGGGAAGACCCTACAAGGCAGTAGGTAAGGAGAATAATTTTTTAGAGACGGCGCCTCTCCGTCTCGACACTGACTTCAGGACAAATCCAGAAGACAGCCGCCAGCTGGTCAGGGACTGCTTATTCGAGCCAACGGCCTTATTTCGCAGCTAACCATCAGCCAATGATGGCCTCTCGCTATCCGCCACCTGCGACCCTGATTATGAGGCACAAGTGCGTCATAATTCGGTAAATCGACTTTCGGCAGAACTTCGGCAACAAAAAAAGCGTAGCTGACTTCGGAACATAATGATTAATCGCACTTGGTCCGAATACAGGTCATTGCAAAATGTGTTTTTACTGGCCACTTATCCAAACAGCAAACTAAATAACACGCTGAATGTGACCTTCATTTGAAGGATGTAGCCAAGAGCCAGCTCAGTTGAAGAGATGTTGTACATGTAGGTAGTTTTTCTTATTATGTTAGCATCATAACTAAGAATTAACTCATTCTAGTGAAAAATACATAACGTGATATGACCGAATCGAAGGAACATTTATAGCCGCGTGAAATTTCACCGCGTCTGAGATCGCTTCGAACTTGCTCTAATCCATTCAGTAGCTCTAATCGTTCTTAGGAAACGAAAGGAATTCCCGTGTCGGGAATCCTGTATTGGGTACTATATTTAGAAGTCCATTTAAGGCGCTCAGGTAGAAATGCCATGATTTTCCGATGTTTCACGAGTATGTATGTACGATAATCAGTTTCATGATTACTTATAAAGCATGACTTCATTCTAACGCATTCCGACTACTGCAATTATCTAATTTATATTTCTGACCTATTCTGGAAGGGGATTGTCATGTCTTTATGATGGCGAGCATCCCGAATTCGAACATTGCAATGCATTTCTTCGCCGCGCGCTATGTCTATCACATCAGTAAGTTCACGAATTCCTCATGCGGTGTGTGGGTATGAATCAACTCGTCGAAGAGCTGACGGTGCAGTTTTCTCTATTCATTGAAGATAGTATACATGTTGCCATCCTTAAAGATTATCACCGCGTATATATGAGTATCTAAATGGAGTGCATATGGTGCGTCAACATTATTCAGACATGTGATCAGCAAAAAAATGTACTTGTAAATCAGGTGAATAAACAGCATCAATAGGCAGCATGTAAAATAACAGATTCTAAGCCAACCATTCTAATTGTCCTGAAGTCACAAAATAAAATATGTATTTGATTAAAGAATTTATCGCGTGATTCATCAGGATCGTTGATAGGAGATGGAAAGTTCGATCCTTGATATTGAAGCATATTTCCTAAAAACAGGAGCGGTGAATAAACATGAAAGTCCTCCACTTTAAATAATTTAATTCGCTGATTGATACTTTTCGATAATATAGTAGTTTGTGAGCAAGCCGTCTGTCGCTTTGTCAGGCCTACGTGTAATATAGTATAATTATGCAATGGGTTGTTTAATTAGGCCTATTGTGCATGAAAAAGAAGGCAATTAGTCAGCATAGCAGTCTTATAAGCAAACAAAAAAATTAAAAGTAGAAAATTACGCCATACCACTGAAATTATTCAGGCCATTTAATTTCCGTGTGTATATAGTCTCACGGGAGGTTGGCCATATGGTTGAAAAAAAGAAAACATAATTTCACTCCCAATTTACGACCTTACATTTTGAATAAAACTTCCTGAATTGACACCCGACGTTTCATCGTCTGGCGACTGTGACAAGTAATTTTTTGCGATTCTTTGTAATTGCCTCCGAATGATTAGGTTTTTTTCATAATTGAGTATGTATTTATACTGTTAACCCTTGAAGCATTGCGCTGCAGACTGATATGATCGACAGTATTTTGTAATGTATAAATATGTTGTAGGGCTCTTCTTGTCACTGCCCCGAATGTTTTGGTTTTAACAGCATTGGGTTATTCCCGTGATCAAGTCGGCAGGACGACGAAACGTCGGTGTCATTACAAGAAGTTTTATTCAAAATATAAGGTCGTGAATTGGGATTGAACATTTTTTTCTAATGTTTACAGGGATGAGAATTTTCTACGGATTTGTATTATTAGCAACCAGTGTTTTTGAGCGAGCGGTATTTTTTCAAGTTTTTGATGAGCGGATGAGCGAGCGAAAAAATATTCTGTGAGCGAAAATTGAGCGAGCGAGCGATGATTTTTTGCCGTGAGCGAGCGGTTGAGCGAGCCATTTTTAGAAAAAACTAAAAAAAGATCAAATAATCAAAAAAGCGAAATATTTGGAAAGTTTTTTTAAAAATGATTCCTAGTACATGCATGTATATAACTTGATTGATGAACAAAACATCCTTACTTTTTTCTCTTCTGTGGATCTCTCACTCTTGACAACATGCATTGAATGCCTGTCTGGATTATACTTGTGGATGTGAACTTAGCAGGAAGGTCTTTGTGATCGATGATGTGCTGAACATCTGACCATCGACACATTATTTATTCACATATCTTTTGAATGGTCTCCCAATCATCGCTTCGCCCCATAGATGCACTAATTGTCCGGAATTGCACGAAGCTATTATGAGATGCTTTAATTGGATAGAAACATTTCGTTGCTAGAACATATCCACATGCAGATCCCTGAGACATTTCAGTATCGTCAAAGGTGAAAGAACTACAAGTTGTGGAAAAATTGAAACCAACCAAATTGGGCCTACACACGGACAACCCGATCGTAGGCATATATGGCTTCCACTGTACGGTACATTGATTTTAAGACCTTCATTTTCACCCTATCCATATTGGACGGTGAAGCGCGTAGGACTGAATCGGTCTCCCCTAAACTTCCGTACCAATGTTTCAAATCACATGAAATTCACCGTACAACATATTTAGGGTATAAGCTTTCTTATCGCGATGTTCATTTACTCCAACTGATTCATCTCCATGTTGCAAAAAGCAATTCAAGATTTAAAATCACCAATTTCGGCAGATTTTTTTGAAGTTGAAATTTTACCGAACTTAATGATTTCAGTGAAAAATCTGAAAATACGCTAAACTTTAGATCACAAAATTGTAGGTCGGGCGGCTTAGTTTTACGAGGATCACATTAAAAATTCGGGAGACTGAATCGTCCTTCTCCGGTATGGATAATTATTAACTCGTTGAAAATCTTCTAACTGTAACATTGTTGAGTTTATTTTGCTTACATCCTTTTTCTGATAGCCTCCTTAAGTTAGAATGATCTTTGAAATGTCTTCTTGTTAGTCATTGATCTTTAACAGCTCATTTGGACAATATACCAGAACCATTATTAAGCGAAAAGGAATACGGCATTTAATGGTGTCCAACATTAAAAATAATGAGTAGTAATCGGTTGGAGTGATAAATCTTGGGTGACCATGCCGACTCCGCTCTGCTGCACCCTTCTTTCTACTTCTTGCCACGGTGAGTGTCATTGCAAAGACATCTCTTTCAACTGTGATTTGTATTCTGTAATTACATGTAATTCTTCTTTCTTCACTTGAGATCAACATGTTGGACAAAGAAGAACATGTTGGAGATCAATAAATAATAGTTAGACAATTTGAAGGTTGATTTTTCCAAAAAACCATTAATCAAGGTGTCAAAGTATATATTCTAACATTTTAGACAGCTTTCGTAATATCACTGTCTCGATTATACAGCTACAATGATTTCTTTGTAGATAAAATATAAAGTGCTGAGAGTTGATTACAACTAAGATACTGAAAATCGAACCATGCATTTCAACTGTACCATACAGTTGAAATACATCGAGTTCAATTTAGGATATTGTACTTGCAATTAGATCTTTTGTTGTCTTATGCGTAAAGTTATTCATAATGCAACTTTCTACGAGGTAAGCAAAATATCGATTTTTCAAGTTTATTACGATTTTTTTTCGAAGTACTAGTAAAATTCCTCGATGAACTTCGTCTCCATGGTCAGTCTAAAGACGCTTCACTTTCAGTGAATTTTACTTCGCAAAAAAATCAAAATCGTCCTTAATTTAAAGGAGCGATATTTTTCCTGCCTCGTGGAAGTTTAGACAACATTTGCAGTTAATTTGTCCTATCTTCGCATGCAGTCTACTGTACTATTTACGTGCGGTGTACAGGCTACAAACAAACTTACTACGATATGCAGTAAGAAACAAGCATAGTTCTTGTGGAAAGTTGTCGCAAGAGTGTGGGAGTCTGGAAAGATGTCAAAATGTTGGACATTGGCAGATGGCTCGACTGAAGAGTTGAAGTTTGCAAGCTCTCATAGAACGATTGGTGGAACATGGGCTACTGGCAGTGAAGCGGAGGCATCAATGGACATATGATGTGTTCCATGCCCCTGCTAATCTGACACGTTGAGGAATCTGGACCGACCCACAATGTTATCTGTGTGACATGCCAATCCTCGTCGTGTCCTCTCTCGCTATCATGTGGCACTATAGAGAGCATGCTACACGAACCGGTGCGGTTTGGTCCTGCAAGCAATTGTAGAAACAGTCTCTCTCCCCCCACGTTTGTGAAGTTAGTGGAACCACCCAAAGGAACCGCAGAAGTAGGAAGTGATCGGAAGTGATCCACTAGAGTGGATCACAGCTGCCAGATGAATTATCCCTATATGACCAACGACTTCATCTAGTGTTGATCGAGGCGATATGCAAGAAAATGATTATGGGCGAAATAACTGTTCCCTGGGAAGAGAGCGTTAGGGATGCGCATGAAGAGAAAACTGCAAAATATGAGCGTATAAAGAGCTGGCCAAAAGGATTCAGAAGCAAGGGTGAAAATATGAACTCATGCCTTCTGAGAGTGGGATGCCGCTATCTCGTTGCTCCATCGGTGAGGAAATTTCTTATTAAAGCGGGTGCTTGAATCTAAACACCACCATGAAGAAGTTGAGTGCAAAAGTGGAAGAAGGTAGGACCTGGGCGCAACGAGCTGCTGCGGACCGACCATCTTGACAGGTACTTAACTTAGTGTGCCGAAATCTCAGTGACGGCTGGCGCCAATGTGTCAGGTCGTTCTGGGTGCAGCATTTTCTGCCTCACATAATTCAACAATTTCGTTTATCAAGCGATTCTTTTTATAGCAGATTTCCAACACTCAGTAATTGATTACTACTTGGTTGATTGCTCAGTACTTAGTTACTCATAAGTCATGTATTTTATCTTTAGGTACTTTAGGAATTATCTATTAATTTGTCACGATTTCATATAAGTTCATTTTCAATTGTCAACGCATTACATGGTTTCTTGACACACCTTGCGAATTTTCTCCAAGTTTTGCGCTAAGAATTGTACATACCGATTCATGTGATCAGCATGTAAGATTAAATTTAGATTATTGCCCATTTCAATACATATAAAAAGATTCTGTGGTTATGTACATCAAAATATATTGCTTCAACTAATTCTCTGCAACAGCTACCTTCTTAATACATTGGTATGATGGTCTACATTATTTCATTGTGGTTCAAATCTCACCTAAAATGAAATGATGAATTTCCCTTTAACGCCTAGAAGGTGTTTATTAAAATAAAAGCATGGAATTAGCTTTGAACATAAAAAAGGTTTGTAGAATTAAGGAGGGCATTATCGAGAAATGAGCAAGCGAGCGGCATTTTTTGATGGTTTTGAGCGATGAGCGAGCGAAAGGGCGAATATGAGCAAATGAGCGATGAGCGAGCGAAAGCGGAATTTCGATCCGCTCAAAAACACTGGTAGCAACTAATAACTCTGCTTTAAGTACTATTTTTTGGCCTTTTTGGGCCTCCTTGAAATGTGAATTTCCGCCGGGACACGTTCTCCCCTTCTCAACCGTGTTTGGCAATAAGTCGCAAACTTCGAAAATAAGTCACAGGTTCGAATGTTTCACTACATGGACGGTTTGGATGTGTAAGTAAACCATCTTAACATGCATTATTGATTTAAGCTAATGGAGAAATCATTTTAAATTAAACATCAAATTCATCGGACTTTCTGCTTAAGCGGCATGCTGTCGCACTGCATGATTTTTTGTGCGATTCTTTGTCACTGCCTCCGAATGTTTTGGTTTTAGCAGCATTGAGTTTTTCTGCTGTTAATCCTTAGAGCATTTCGCAGCAGGATGACAACGATCAAAAGCATTGAAAACGCAATAATCTGCAATTCCAGCGCAATTTGGTCAACCATGACGTCCACAGAGCAAGTATCCCTACTCTATGATGACGTCTTAACGTTAAGTTTACGAAAATATATTTCGTTAGTCAATTGACGTTATAATGCCATAAAAAAGTGGCCATTTGCAACGTTAAGCTAACCTTTTCTTTAATGTAAAACTAACGATAATTGGCAACGAATTAACGTTAATGCTTCGAAAAACTAACCAAACATCTGGACAGGGGTATCTGGTCATTGCAAGATGTGCTAGGCTGGGTGTGCCGTACTGATGAAGGGAGATAACCCAGAAACATGTGTACGGCTCCCGTGATCGGTGTAGAGCTCTACATGGTTTATGTTTTACATCATTATTCACAGTTTGTCTGCATTTTACTATGTGAATTCGCTTATAATGTATTTTTGTTGGTTTCAGACATTAAAATTTAGGAGTAGAATATCCTAATGAACCTCATCTACGATAGTTTTGAATACCATTGGATATGATGATTGTTATTATCCATTGCATTCAAGATTTAAACTTGTTTGAGGTACAATCAACCTGAATCCTGATGTCTATGTTTACAAAATTGACCTTCAGTGGACTCAATCTAGGTAAGTTTCATCATCTGAGTAGTTGTTATTGCTTATTACATATGGTTGGATAAAGGCAAGCTACTGCAGATCTCGCGGACTGGATTCGGCCATCACATATCGATCTGCTACATGTACGTCAGTGCAATACGGTCCTAGGTTGGCCATCACAAATCGAGCCGCTACATACGGTCAATATACTACGGGCCGAAGTCGACCAGCCGAACCCGGACCGACTTAGGGGCGCCCGGACACGTCGCGTTCGGGCCGAAACTGTTCGGCCGACTTTCTGTTTGCACAGGGAGTGGCTCCCAAAATTGACTCTTAACTCCTGGATGGACAACCTTGATGGAAGACTTTTGGCCATCTAGGACGACAAATATCTGCCGGTCACCAACGAAAGAAGAAAGAAGCTTGTGGAGTTGATCAGCAACTCCATAGGACTTAAGCTTCCTAAGGAGTCCCTGATGCCAGACTTTGTCGAATGGCTTGGAAATATCCAGGGTAACTGATCTCGTCTCACCTTGTCTGTCAAGGACATGACCCACATGTTCAGTGACATATGAAAGAAGATCTGCAGTTAATCGAGAGTGCCTGAAGCCATACTGTTCTTCTGATAGAAGGTTCTGAGTTTCAAGGAAGTTGACAATATGTTAGTTACTCACTGCTTCAAAAATTTTGCCAGCAATTAGAAGCAGACTGATAGGACGGTAACTAGATGGAAGAGATGAGTCAGAACCTTTCTTTGGAACTGGAACCACGGAAGCTACTTTCCAACAAGAGGGAAACTCAACGGTGGATACACATCTACTAAACAGTCTAGATAAAAGTGGAGAAAGCTCAGGTGAGAGATGCTCGAAGACCGAAAGCGGGATGCCATCTGGTCGACTAGACTTGGAGCTATCGAGACCTGCGATGATCTTTTTGACATTTCGGACTGTGACTGAAGGAGGACTAACTGTCTCATCAGTGTGCGTGGGGATTGGAGGTGGAATTCTACCTTCATCGTCCAATGTTGATTTCTTCGCAAACTCCTTGTAAAGAAGCTCGACTTTGTCTACTGAGGTTGTCGCCATAAAAGCACTGACTTCGGCATGACGGAGTGCTGGGATGGAGGATTTGTTCCTATTGGTGACGCTGTTGTAAATCCTCCAGAAGTCCCTAGAGCCAAGCTTTTGGGTAGCAATGGATTTCCGTACATACAAAGCGAAGTGGCTTTTGGCTTGATCTATGGTTTCCTTGCAACTTCTTCGTGGGTCGTGTACAATTCAAGATTGCCAGCGATTTATTAATTTTGGGAACTGTAGAATTGATAAACTGTTCTATAGAGAGGCGCAGGCGGTGTGGAGCAAGTTTCTGATTGCCAGAGGCTGTGATAATACAGTGATCAGACGTGTCGAGGGGAGAAGTAACGTCGTGTGAAAAGCAAGCTGGATTTGCTGTGAGAAACAGGTCAAGATCTCCAGTATCCCCAGCTCGGTCAGGCACTTTGGTGGGACAAGTGACAAGTTGACTAAGATTGAGAGAGACAGCAAAATCCTCGACTGCCTTACCGCAGAGATCAGTGGTGCGTGAGTGCACAAGCCACTCAGCATTCTGCACGTTAAAGTTAACAAGAACGGTAGCCTCAGCGCTGGGATACTCTTGTATAAGAAAATCGATCTTATCAGAAAGAACATCGAAAATGTTCGCATTGTTTGATGGAGGGAGGTATAAGAAAAATAAAAGAAGAGTGGTTTTTGTGTAGCGGTGCAATGAAGGCAAGATACTCATGTATGGGGTCCTCTGAGCTACGAAGCCTTCTCAAGGGAAGGCTTGTCTTAGCATAAACTTCAAGGTCATGACAAAAGGTACTTTATCCATCCGATGAAATATGTATCCATCAGGAGTAACATCGCTTGATGACGCATTGGGATCTAAGGTGGTTTCCGACAGGTTAAGAAGATCTGGTGACTTATCTTGGAGGAAGATGTTGATGCAGTCGTAATTAGGCCTCAGTCCTTTTACGTTTCTGAAGCTGATCTTGAGAGGTGTCTTGAGCTTGACGGCTTCGTACGGCTATCAGACGCACGTAATAGGTATGATGAATAATCACAGAGCAACCAGTTGTGTATATAGTCCCCTGCTCAGCCATTCCAGATGTTTGAAGCTACTTTGGGCAATTCCAAGCCGTATACTGACGAGCCCCTGTAGGGCGGAAAGCGCAGCGTCTAATGCTGCCATGGAATTTTTGTGTTTTTGTGCTTAAATAATTCAAGTCTAAGGACATCTTTCTATTCTATGGCCAGGCGAACTGGAGCTCTGCAATCTTCATATTTAGGGAATCTGCAATTGTAACTACTAAAGGGTTGAATATCGAAAGAGAATGACAGCTATTAAGTCAATACAAAACACCAACACCCTTGATTCCCCGACCGCACTCGCCTGATCTAGGAATCGAACCGAAGTCCGCGGTGGACTTCGGTTCGATTCCTAGATCAGGCGAGTGCGGTCGGGGAATCAAGGGTGTTGGTGTCTTGTATTGACTTAATATCTGTCATTCTCTTTCGATATTCAATGAATTACGACAGACCTTTGTTGTCTACTAAAGGGTTGTTCATGGTGTACATGTTAAATGTAAATCAGACATACGCATTGTTATCAATGCAATGATTTCAAAGCGGAGATACGTGCAATATCATAGGGACCTACCATGTTTGACTACCTTGACAACATGTAGGCCCATGATTCGCATTTGTACCTGGCCGATGCGCACTTGTTTCATGCTATGGTATAAAATAATGCATTCCTGCGGTGTGGGAAACTACAGAGATTTTACACGGCAACTCTCTTTAGCTATACATGATCTCAGTAACGAGCACCCGCGCAATGCAATTAGCATCTCAAACGATAAACGTGAATATAAATATTGTGTTGCTGCTCATTCAATTTCAATTACGCACAATATTATTAACACAAAATTTTTCGGGCAACAATGTAGGACATTTTCAGGTGCTTACACGTCCTCAAATTTTGTTAATATATATATTTTGTATCCTTATACATGCACGAGTGCGTATTTGTTAAAAGCATTTGCTTATTATTGGAAGGACGAGTATATTGGCTTCCATCCTTTCCAACAAGCCTTGAATAGATAATAAAATCGATTGCTGTGGATTACCGGCTCACTTACACTAAATCTTTCGTTATGGATAAAAGGCGCTTCTGGAATGGATCTATGCCTATCATAGGCTACTCATCATGCAATTACTGGCATCATAATTATGGCTGAAATCATCGTTAGAAACCGGCTTTAACAATGTGCTTAGAACATGGTCTCAGAAACACCTGCTTAAAACCAATCTTCATTAAAAACAAAATATTGAAACAATCCTGTCCCCACTGTACGCTTCTTCAGGACATCACGATTTTGCAAGATACGGTTATAAAGCCATGCTTGAATTTTTGTTTCAAATAGTTTTAAAGCATTGTTTAGAAAATGTTCTTTTGTCCTCTTGGCAATGCTATATTCATTCGGCATTAGAAACCTCGCACGTATTGCAATGTAGTACTAGGTCAATTGAACCATTTTGTGCACTAATGAACTTATTTGCAATGAAAATGTGATGAACAAGACATGAAGAAAATGTGTATTTTCGCAAGCATATAGGCCTATAATCGGATGCATTATTCTATAGAATCTTGAAGAATCTTGAAGAAAAAAAAGATATTCTCGACAAAAAGTTTCAAAGCATGTGGCTTAGAGCAACTTGCGCTTTCAACCCTATGTAGATCGGCCTGCCAACATCGACTTGCATCTCGATCCTTGAAAACTATACGTCTATAGGCCTACAACAAACAATCCCAATTTTAAATTTATTCGCGATAACTCGATTCGCTGTAGCAATTTTGGAATCAAATGCACGCCAATTTAAACTTGTGAAAATGTCACTGATTTGATAGAATCCTGCCCACAATCACAGATTTGGGTGTTACATTCGAATGAATGGAATCAAATGTTTAATGCGAATGTATTTGTTTGCAATAAATAACCTTTCCATTTTATTATCAATTTGTACAGCTTCTGAGGAGACCGACAAATCTGATCAAACGAAGAGATAATTGATCGTTGACCCAATGCAAGTAGAATGTACAAACTTAAATGCCAATCATCTAATCGACCTTAATAAATATTGTTTCAACTTTCAGTGCTACTGATTTTAGATGACAGAGCAGTGTTCTCAAAGTGGGTGACTTTTTAAGGCGTTAGTGATTTTGTCCTGCACACCTTTAAACCGTCTATTATGTTTCCTTTACAGTTACAGAAAATACAAGGCAGGATTTTGTGAAGATGCCTTAGTTTGACAAAATTATGTTGAGTTGGGAAGAAACAAGTTTTGTTCGTTATTCAAAATATAATCTCTTTTTTACATACTTTGCGATATATTTCGACCAGCGCCAGCTGATCATCTTCAGGCTCAACTTCTTCTCTCATCATCTCAACTCAACTTCAATTCTTCCCAACTCAACACAACAAGGCAGGATATTTCTTGATTCCTTGCATGATTTATTTCCTATTTCCTGTTGGTGAATCAAACAGTTTAGTCTGCAGGTATACATGAACTCGACAGGACGGAGGCATTTAAGGCTACTTGTACGATTAGACTAATAATTGCAGCTTCAACCAGTGGCTACAACTATCTGGTTTTGTGATAATATAATGCATGCCATTGTTACATCCTATGTTCAAGATATCTACATGAATTTCCGGGCAGCAATGTCAAATTATCATTGCTGCCCGCTAAATTTCAATGGCTTTACATACGAAGGAAAAACTGCATTGCTGCCCGCAAATTTTATTTGACCATGGAACTCTCAAAACACCTGGATATGAAACTATGGTAGCCAACATGCATGTAGTTTACAAGTATGCAAAATGAGCAAGTTATGTGAAGCGATACTCACTGTCATAAATTGTGCTTTCTCATGAGAAGGTGATAGTGATTTTGTTTAAATTGCCATCTGCATCGATAACCATTTTTTTTATTTGTTGGTGCAGAAAAGGTAGTAATTGTCATTTCTTCTGTTGTTGTTGTCGTCTCTGATACGATGTTGAATTGAGGAGTAATTGATTCGAATCTGCTGCTTTGTGATAATGCTGATGCAGCAGTTTCACATGATCTACCAAATCCTCGGTTTAAGGCATCGCTGACTTTCGAAAAATCCTCTGCTCTCCTCTTGCGAATGTACCGTTGAATACTTTGAGGGTTTTTGTGGCCTGAAACCGATTGTATCTGATCAACTGTAAAACCCTGACTGAAAAGTTCCGATATGGTGGTCACTCTGACAGAGTGATTTGTATATACTTTTGACAAATTTGCTTCTTTTGAGATCGTCTTCATAAAATCTCCTATTCCATTTTTGCCGACAACTTTCTTGCTGCTGTACCGTATTTCATTTGGCCTTGGCTTTACCAGTGGTTGGGGAAACAGCACTTCAAACTGCTTCAGGAATCAAACCAAGATACAGTTCAAATGCGCGCACTGGACAAGTTGAAGGGTTTTCAGAAGAGTAGACCTTCGTATTCCTGAAGTTTTGGAATTCCTTTTCTGTCAGTGAAGCCTTTGTATTTTTGGATATTGAGTTCATGTTTATCACAATTGCCCTTCTCCCACCTGCTTCATGCTCAATTCTGAAAAAATCCTTTTTTGTTTCTCGCATGACCTCTCTTCCTCTGAAACCAAAGTAGTAGGTTAAGGAGAACCATACCTCCCGTTGAAGTCTTTGTGGAGTCGACCGATCAAAATACGTTCTGAGTAGAATCATGTCTGAATTCTCAATTGCGGGAAATTTTTCTTCGTTCTTCACAGTGAAGCTCATTGCTTTCGATACCATTGCTTTCAATGTCTTATTCGCCCGCTTAAACGTAGGATCTGTTATAATATTGACATTTCTGTTGATGTTTGCTGATGAGAGGAATCGCTGTATGGATGCTCTAATACATACTAGCGTCGATGGACTGTAGTAGCTGTTGTCTTCCTTTTTCAACGACTAGTAAAAATAGCGTAAATAGTTATTGAGAATTTCATCTGAAGTTTTCCCAAATTCAGGAGAAAGTTGTTTTTCTCTCAAAAACAGCCGGAATTTTTCTACATATCTTCGTGTTTGAACCTCTGTTGATTGTGGAATTGCTTCTTCTTCCAACGCCTTCAACTTTTCGTCTATTTCTTGGTCAATGTCTGGAGGAATGTCATTATCATCTTGGTTTAGCATGGTTAGAAATTCATTTGATATTTCGCTAACAAACCTTTCGCCGCTTTGGACAGATAACCACTCTAGCATTTCATCAGAAGCTCCTGAAATCATTTCTCCTGGTATGTTTGTCAAATTCAGCAGTGCCATTCTTACACGTCCACTTCACAGGAGCAATTACTATGAAATGAATGAAATGTTTTGATCAAACAATGTCTTCAACCATATGCATAGAAATACGGTATGATATTGATGCATCTTGAATATCGATCTTGAACATAGATCTTGAACACAGAGATGTAACAATACCGTTATTAGGTATGAATTTGCAGGGCAGCAATGATAGAATTCCGCGTGCGCTACGCGCCCTTGGAATTCTATCATTGCTGCCCGCAAATTCATACCTAATAACTATAGCCTACATTGTTCAGTTTTCTATGTCTGTAGGTTGACAATTTCCACAATCCGGTCGTTAAATAGCACCATAATTACCTAGATTGTACCATAGTTACGAGTTATTCTTTCATAGGACGTAAAAGAATAAATTTCTATGTATAATTTCATGGTTTTGCTATGAAAGTGTGAAAATAATTGGAAACAGTGAAAGTAACTAAAATGCTCATTTCTAAGAATAGTTCAGTAATTTTCACACTTGATGATAGAGCATGCTATAGCAAAATCACTGGTGGTTCGATTCATTTACTAGAAAAAAGGTGATACATGTCATACGAGAACAGCTAATGTTACTTCGATTATGACACGTACTACGTACCGTTGATATCACGATAGAATGCATTTCCTTGCTCCATTTGGTTTTTATTTGCCACTTATTTTCCATTCTTCATCGGTCTACCATTAGAAACAGCCAGCATCAGATTTTTCGGATTTGAACATCAAATTGTCCAGTTAATTCAACTTAACTTGCTAATTTTTGTTACTGTTTTGGTAATCTTTGATAGCTTGCTACTTATGAATATTCGTTTGAGGAACATATTACATTTTTTTGAAGTTGTTGAATGTCCATTAAATCAACCACAATTCAAAAGCAAATTTTGCAAGAGTCAATTTTAGAATACAATTAAACAATTTTATGGCAGTTTCTTGCTCAATATGGCTCCCCTAGTCTATCATCATTATATTTGCAGGTCATTGATTGCTTCATCCGTGTTTCCTGTAAATTCGAAAACGATTCTAGTACTGTCTTCTTTATTGAAATTTCTCCTGTTCTAAGCCTTTGTTATTCATCGCACATGTTGAGATACAAAAATTGAATTGGTGCTGGCGCATCGCCCAACAACTTTCCTCGACCTCTTTGACAATCTCCCTAGTGTGCGGTCAAGTCTTCAATGTTTTATCGTGCTTTACCTTTGCTAATTTTTGTCATTCATGCGTCAATGTCACAATTATTGAATTGAACCATGGACAGCTAGAAATCTATGGACTGATCGC
This sequence comes from Prostheceraeus crozeri, assembly GCA_907163375.1. Lineage (NCBI taxonomy): Eukaryota > Metazoa > Platyhelminthes > Polycladida > Euryleptidae > Prostheceraeus > Prostheceraeus crozeri. Next base: position 85,913 of record CAJQUW010011233.1, read on the forward strand.
AGATATCCAGGCAACCACTGGAGGTCTACTATATCAAAAATCAAGTAGTCAAAAAAAATTCTACTTTATCAAACTTTATCGAAGATGGATGTGCAAAGAAAGTAAAAAAATGCTAGGTAGCTTATTCATTTTGCAGTGATTTTCCTCTTTTATGCTTACTTTCTGAAGATTCCATGGAGAGGTAAAAACACAGTTAAAAAAACACGAAAACTCTCACGAGAGCGTCATATACCTTACAGCATAATATATTCCCTGAAATTACTTCATCTATCGATTCGTCAGTAAATCACTAGTTTTAGAAGTTTCACAAAAATACATCTCGATGCCTATCGAGGGCCAAAATCTCACAGAGCAGCATCTGGCTATTTTTCATTTCATCAAAAAATACACCAATATTTCAAAGAAATGCAATGCAAAAATGACTCGGACGACGCAATGATCCGCTGTTGACTGCATTCTGATACTGTGTGGCAATTTTATATGCAGCATCAAACAGTAGAAATGGAGCTTCAGAATCAGAAACAAGAAGGCGACAATTCTTGCAACTTACCTCCGGAATATAATTCAGAATACGTTTGCTGCTTGAATCAATAGGCCTATATGGATCGGGCTCTTCATTTAATTTAGGTATCATCATATTCGATACATAATATATGTCTTCGGCACGTGGAGATGATTTAACATCGAGACATTCATGCATCTCGTCAAAAATTAAATTCGAGTACTTCTTTGAAGAAACAGCTTTAATTCGTTTCTTATTCTGCAATATTTGATTGAGTGACTGCTCTACGACAAAATTCAACGCTACGATATTTATCCGAGTCAGGATCAGATCCACACAAATATTCTTTCATTGTCGACACAACTATTTCAATAAACGATTCGGGATTATTGTAATTCCAAATGAGTGACTTGAGGAATGCCTTCTGATTGACAACCTGAGAAACGAACGGTGTCTTGTCCGATGAAGAAATATGTGAAAATTCGCTCTTCTCTATGATGGCTTCCATTCAGGCAACGTACATCTCATCGTTGATAGTGATGGAACCAAGAAGTTTTGATAACTTTTCTACGGCGATCGCGTAAGTCATAACCCGTCCGGTATAGTGGATAAAAACCGATTAGGGATTCCAGTAGATGACCTTTGGAACTTCATCATCAAGTCAGATGTTAGCGAAGTATCGTCATCCTTCAGGAATGATTTAGGCAGTTCTTCGTTAGCTTGCAGCACCGCTGCCCTATGCTTCTCAGATGTTGGTGGATTATCTCTACGATGCGTTTTATAGGAAGTAAGGTTTTTAGGAGAGTTGAGAACACTGATGGAACGGCACCGGATTTCAGTAGTCTTCGCTTTGGGTTCAGTCTCTCTCAGAATTTCGCGACATATTAGAGTCATTTCTCTGCTGTATAAAATTACCATCAACGAAATGATTTGAGTATAGCTGACTGTGAGGGAAAGCTGACTTTCCGATTTTCGCGACTTAATCAATTCCTTAAAATGCATGAATCTTTCGGAAATCGATGGAAAGCAATTGCATTGTCAGTTGAATTCGATGAGGCAGAACCACTATCACAGCCCACTGCCACACACATGTTAACAATTTCTGCGATGTTCTACTAGTAGAACATCACTCTCTACTACTAGTAGAGACCATCAAAAATTAGTGGAATTTAAAAGAACGCTACTTGAATGCATCCGTAATAATTATTATACCTGATGTTAGTATTTATATATTATGTATTTATTAACTATTATATATAATAAATACAATTATTATAACATGGATATTATTGAGTTGTCTCAATGCTGCAAGGGCAGGTTTTCATGCAGGATTTGTCGTTGGCATATTAATGGGATTTAGGGCGACAGTTGATGGCGTTATGTCGATGCAACGTCATTGGCCCGACATCGACGAATCAGGAACCATAACTGTGTCGACCCAATGTCGACGCGACGCTGCTGGCCCGGCAACGTTTTTTTCACAGGGCTGATTGTGTTTGTTATCAAAGCAATGCTTCTGATATTAAAAATTTGTCTATGGAGTTCAATGGCTTGATTATCATAGCTTTTGACATTATAGTGATATAACTACGACATCTGTACTACCACAGAAAATGTAGCACGAGGCGAAGCCGAGTGCTACATCTTTCTATGGTAGTACAGATGGAGTAGTTATATCACTATTATCAAACGATCAAGAAATGTCAATGAACTCTATGGACCAGTGACGATATAGACAATCTGCTAGGAACACAAACGTGGTTGGCTTTCCATGGCATCCAAAGTCCTAGTAGATAGCCTATCCAATATTGATGTCATGCATTTCCATAGAAATTAACAATACCATAGAAAGTACTATTATCTACTTCTATGTGCATTTCCTTCATTTGAATTTCAAGTGAACCGATATTTAACTGGCATTTGCATGAGGTGTAGCCTTATTATCTATACCAAAGATATCATCTAAGCTTACTTGCAATTTGGGTGCATTGTAGGGTAAAAAATGTAGCACGGTAACCTATTGGATTACATGTATTTTGATTCATAGAAATTCCGTTCTACATTAGAAAATGTAGAACGCATAGTTCAACATAGTGGAGATAGGAAGGGAGTTTGATAATATATTATAGCAATAGAAATCAACAATACCATAGAAAGTCTACTTATATGATTGCGGATTACACATGATTGCTAGCAGTCTTTGCTTTTACATTTTATAACTTTTAAAATGTCTATGTGTAAGATGAAATCATAGTCGCTAAATAATTTATAGGAAGCTATATAAAATTATCATTGCCAGATCATAGACCTCCAGTGGTATTGGAAATTTGATAAACTGCCTTAGCGATCAGTCCAGGTGATAGTGCTCTAGCTGTCCATGATTGAACACAGCAGAATTGCATCATCCATAGATGAATTAAAAACTGAAAGTGATTGACTTTTGATTATGAAGGTCAAAATCATAGAGATAGGCTATGATTTGTCAATGCCTTATGCTGATAACTATGGTTCAAAATAGTTATACCATTATACAAATGTGATACATGGGGATTTTCATACTTTCAAAGCACTGCCATGGATTTCTATATAGTATAGTATATCGGGATGAGACACTACCGATATCTACATACATTAGTAGTCCTGTCTTGAAGACAGTTGATTGTTGAGTATCACGACTATACTTTGTCAAAGTGACTTTCAAATGTGTTGTCGATGGTTGTAGCACAAATTGTAGAACCCAAATAGAAAACAAGATCATACTATTTCATTTCATTGTTTCCCAAAAGACGCTGAAAGATTCGGGAAAATATTGGCTGCAAAATATTCGAGAATTTGAAGAGGGAATTTGGAATCACATAATATCAAGAACATCTACTCGTACAACTAGTACATGAATGTTTCTGTATATCATTCCACGAGCTTTACTTATGGTTTTGATAGAGGATAGATTGTGCATTAAGCAATTGACTGAAGTTGTAGAATTTTCGGAGCCATCAATTTCAATCGCTCTTAACAAACAGCTTTGTGTAAATCGATTGCTTATTTCAAGAAAAATACATGAGAATTTGCTAGACGACTTCTGCACCTTTCGAATAGACTTGGACGGATAGCCTATACATCCAGATTTCCATATTGATATGTAATTTTTCATACAACAACTGACGAATCATTTCAATACAGAAATTTGAAATGGATGTCCAATTTCAAATCATCGCGATGAAAGTTCTTGCCAACAAATGTAAAGAAGTTTTTCGAAAACCTTGTATTAGTTCTTGTGGACAGGATTTTTTTCGGGCTTTCTTTATGTGGATTTTCAATCAATTCCATACTTTTATGGTCATGTCCATCTGACAATTTATTGGTACAATCAAACCATCGCGAGAAAATACAGCAAATAATCCTGTTCATCTACGTTGAAGCAGTCGGAGGAGGTCTCTTCTCTCGTGTTATTTAAATCAAATAACACGAAGGACTACAATATTTAATGATGACTTTTCAGACTAAATCCATCTAAGCTTTACATATGATGCCTTTCTTCTTAAGTCCGAGTTTGTGGGTTCAGGCATGACTGAAAAAAATTTCGAGAAAATCCAAATTAATTGATTCTGAGTGATCAGCAGCAGCGTTCAAACCTTTGCGACACTTCAGAATGCTTAAAAAGGAAATCATTTTGCTCTTTCTGCATCAGTTACATCCTTTACAGATATCAAATTTTTTCCACATGAAGACTGTCGATACCAGCTGAAACGGCACTCGAATGAATTTGTCCGAAGAGGACATACTTAGAACCACAAAAGATATGAAACACTAATTACACTCACAGGGTTTTGGTGGTCTGGATCATGACGTAAAATGACTCTCTACTCAGGCTAAGAGATTTTGAGACCACCCAAGCTTCATGACAACAAGGAAATGTTCCAGATAATCAAGTTTACAATTCTGAATTAATTTTATAAGATCGGAATGCTCACTTCGTTTATGAAGTCCTATCGTTGGAGTCTTTACATTATTCACGTCAATAAAACAACGGAAAATTTGGAGCGCTACCAACATGTCAATGAAGTTGTAGTGCTCCAGTGCTTGAATGGCTAATTCTTGTAAGAAAGAATCAAGTTAAAAGAGCTGAACTCTTCTATGTTCCATTTGAAGCCAAAGCTTTGTTGTACAACATAATTATGTGCCATTTTTAAGTGTCTTGACTTTTCGATATAGTAGAGTTCCTTGATATCAGACAACTTTCCTAGAATGGAGTTGCTATAATTGAATCAACTGGGAGCAAAAGGAACAACAAATTCACCGGATTTTAATAAGCTGTTGTGCAAGTAGATGTTCTTGATATTATGTGATTCCAAATTCCCTCTTCAAATTCTCGAATATTTTGCAGCCAATATTTTCCCGAATCTTTCAGCGTCTTTTGGGAAACAATGAAATGAAATAGTATGATCTTGTTTTCTATTTGGGTTCTACAATTTGTGCTACAACCATCGACAACACATTTGAAAGTCATTTTGACAAAGTATAATCGTGATACTCAACAATCAACTGTCTTCAAGACAGGACTACTAATGTATGTAGATATCGCTAGTGTCTCATCCCGATATACTATATAAAAATCCATGGCACTGCACTCGCATTCTGCATAGATCACGAGCTAAAGCTCGTGATCTATGCAGAACGCTCATGTTTTGGAACTACGAAAATAAATCTACAAAAACCCAGTTGTCTATGGTATAAACTACTATTTACCTACTTTGCAACGATGTTGGTGATGGTGACTCAGCGTAATAGAATTAGAAAAATCATCTCTGGATTTCTACCTTCAGGTTTGAAAAGTTGTCTAATGGACTTGCAATCGATCACTTTGCTTTTCAGTTGTGCTAAAATATCATAATTTCAGCTTTGCTAAAATACATTGACCTTCTGCAATGTTGATCAGAATTTTGTGAAAATTAGACAGCGTTCTGCTGACAACCATTCCAAAATGTTGTCGACCACTATTCCAAAATTATATCAAACCCCAAAGTCATGCCATTCAAAAAGGGCATCAAAATTCACTATAACCACTTCGTTGATGTATTGACCTTCCACTTCAAATGCTAGATGCTGGAATATACGTGGGTTGATCGGAAAGTTCCCGGACTGATGCTGCATTGTTTCGTGTGCTATATAAATCAAAGCAAGAGATGTATTCCAGGAATGAAAAATGTATCAAGAATTACAAACTAATTGCATTACTCAGTATCAAGTGAATTCGAGTTATCGCCTTCGAAGAACTCGCCACGTGCACGAATGCAGCGATTCCAGCGACGCTTCCATTTCTCGAAAGTTTAGTTGAAAAACTCCGGCTTAAAGTTTCTCAAAACAGCGTCTGTCTCTGTTTGGATTTCTTCAGCAGTTTGGAAGTGACGTCTTGTTAACCGCAGTTTCAGTTTTGGGAGCAAATAAAAGTCACATGGAGCGATGTCAAGGGAGTAGCCTACGGAGGATGTGGAACGGTGGTCATGCCGTGATCGGTAAAAAATTGGTTTGTTTTCAAGGAGGCATGCCCAGGTGCGTTGTCGTGATGGAGCAGCCATGCAATTGGGATTCTTCCATAAGCCAGATCTCTTCCTTCTAACTGCCTCTCTTAATCGTCGCAAGACGTCACAGTAAAAATCCGAGTTCACTGTCCGCCCCTAGTCAACAAATTCCCGCTGAACGATGCCCTTCTGGTCGGAGAAAACAATCAACATTGTCTTTGTTGCAATGCGAAAATGTCGGGCTTTTCGAGGCCTCGGAGATTGAGGACCCTTCCACTGGAATGACTGCTGTTTCGTTTCAGGATCATATCCGCAGATCCAACTCTCGTCAGTTGTGATCACTCGCGCATTAAAGTTGGATCACCGTTGACAAGTTCCAGGAGTTCCTCGCACACATCCACCCACCTTCGTTTCTGCTCAGTGGTCAAGATTCGAGGAACGAATCTGGCAGCCACTCTTCGCATATCCAGGTCACTGGTCAAGATTTCCTGACAAACTACATAACCAATTCCTACCATCTCCGAAAGTTGGCGAATGGTACGACGGCGGTCCTCACGAATGAGTTGTCGAACTTCGTTGACATTGTCGGCTGTCCTGCTGGTTGTCGGTCTGCCTGAGCGCTCGTCATCTTCAACAGACTTTCTGCCGTTTTTTAACCGCGAATGCCACTCGAAGACGGATGTATATACGAAAAAGACAATCTGAGCCGTAGCCCTGACGAAGCGCATGTCAAGAGTTTCGATAGCTGTCTTGTTCAACTTAACGCAAAATTTGATGCACGCTCGCTGTTCTGTTTTATCTGTCATGCTGCGACGATCGCCGAGATTACAAATGATCAATTAATTATACCTTGCTGTCAGCGCGAAGATGACATCAAATCACGAAATTGATCTTCCACACTTCAAGCATACTGAATAGATATCTATGAAGAGAGCATAGCTATCGAAGTCAATAGCATAGACATGGCAGGCGGAGTCCGGGAACTTTCTGATCAACCCACGTAATGTTTCGATATCATGATAGGAATTGGCTTGAAAAATGAAGGCCACATTCAAGGATGTGCATTCAATTAGGCTAACATTTGCTTTTGCTAACCTTTCATGAGATAAATAAAATCTTCCATTTTTTTTGTTCACCGACCGACTATTGCTATTATATGCAGCTTGAAAACTGACACATCCTTATCAATGTGCTACTAGAAATTGTATGCTTCCATCTCTAGAAGTTTGAATCTGAATAATTATGTAAAATTTACCATGGTGACCTGCAATGTTTCATATAATGGAAATAATTTATGTTATCAAATGTTTGTGAAATATCAAGATACAGACTTCAAGATATCTGTGTTTAGAGGTAATTATGAGGTATATCCGTGTGCAGAGGTGATCATGTAATTTATTAACCTCTTCTGAAATATATCTGTAGCATCCATTATAACAGGTAATGGATGATTTATTTCGTTCATATAGAACTTATTAACCTCAGGTCTGACGGCCTTCGGTTAATAATTAAGCTCTATAATGACCTCAAAATCATCCATTATCTATTACATAGCGAATGGTTTTGAACGTAATCTTCGCAAGTCAATCGTTTCAGAATGCGCAATTTTTTTGTGAGCTTCTTCGACATTTATTTTAGTGTTCATATATAGTTGACCATTTATTTTCGCTCAAATAAGGTTATGACGCTTAATGCGTCAAATTTTTTCATTGACATGCACAACTGTCCAGCGGTTGGCACAGATACACAATATGCGCAAGTTATACAAGTCCACAATCTGTATGTGCATATGCTCTGTGCAGTGTGCATGCACAAAGGAAGAGTATTCGATGTTTGGAAATGCTTTGAATTTTAATAGCAAAAATACAATAATTTGAAAATAATACACATCCTCAATTAAGTCACGCGATTATCATCTGTACAGTTATCTTTGGAATGAATAATATTTGAAGCATCCACTGACAATGAAATTATATCTCCAGACCGAACTAATGCATGTGGGATCACTCCTGTTGGCGTCCTTAGGTCTTGAAACATCAATTCATAGAAATCGTTGTCACAACCCATGAAGACTCCATCAACTTTAGTTTTCTCGTAAAGTTGTAGATAAGCATTCTGATTACGGAGAGCATTGATCACGTGCAAGAACCGACATCGCAGAAAGGCCCTCTGCTCTTGAGGAGTCGGATTCTCAGCCTGAAAAATGAATTATACCCGATTAATTGCACATTTATTATAGAATACTTATAATATGTGCAACAGGAATCGCAAATAATAGGAATAAATAATGCACATTACGGAACTCAATTCGAAAGATAGTTTTTAAAATCATAAACACCATATTAGCTTTGAAGGTCTCTTATATGAACATTCATCTGCATCTTAGCTAGTTGATTGGATTAGTTAGGTAACAAGCAATAATTCTGTTGGCTGTTCAATGCATGATCGACAACAATAAACAAGCAGTATCAATCTTCCCTTTCTTATTCAACACCCGGCCTCAAAGCGGTGAAAGGGTGAAAACGGAGTCGCAATAACGCTTTGTCGTCTGAAGCTCATGCTTCTTTGGGTTCTACCTTGTCGGAAAGGTTTATTGTCGGCGGGTTGTGACCGCGCTCCGGCTAACTAGCAGGCTCTGGAATATTATTTTATTTCACTGATCATTGAATTGATTTATATTTGATTAATTGTTCATTCTTATTCTCCATGTTTGTTTATTTCAAATTTGTGGTAGGCTTAGGCCGTCCCAATGAACACCAAAACGTGGTTTCCCAGATATGAACAGTCATCAGATGCTTCATGTATCAGGTTTTTGGGCATGGCACTTATTTGGCTCATTTGTGATCGAACTTCCTTTCACTGTTCTCTCTTCCACTTCCCCATTTGCTGCAGGCTAAGGTGTGACAGATCCAACGTATTAACGGCATACGGGCGTCAGGTAGTTCGTGGGTCCCAAAACTGCTGGCAATACTTTGGGAGGCAGGCCCGGTCAACTGCTTGAAAAAAGGCGGTACAGTTCCACTGCCCCGGACATGCGTGGGTAGCTTTACTGAGGGGTTTAGCCCGTGTATCTGCATCCGGTTCCTAAGTGGCCTACCTGACTTGTACCCATTGCTACGGCAAAGGGATCTCATTTGGGTTTCTTCAAGCTTTTGTGACATGAAATGTGCCTATAAGTGTCTTTTTTTGCAGTTTCTTTTATCACTTTGTTGTGCAGTATAATTTTTGTTTCTTTGATTGATATTCTACGAGAAATTATAAAAATGAGGAAGACACACAGGAAATGTAGTGAAGCTGAAACCCCTCTCAAGATCAGCTTCAGAAACGTAAAAGGACTGAGGCCTAATTACGACTGCATCAACATCTTCCTCCAAGATAAGTCACCAGATCTTCTTAACCTGTCGGAAACCACCTTAGATCCCAATGCGTCATCAAGCGATGTTACTCCTGATGGATACATATTTCACCTGATGCATGAAGCACTGTCATGGCCTTGAAGTTTATGCTAAGACAAGCCTTCCCTTGAGAAGGCTTCGTAGCTCAGACGATCCCATACATGAGTATCTTGCCTTCATTGCACCGCTACACAAAAACCACTCTTCTTTTATTTTTCTTATACCGCCCTCCATCAAACAATGCGAACATTTTCGATGTTCTTTCTGATAAGATCGATTCTCTTCTACAAGAGTATCCCAGCGCTGAGGCTACCGTTTTTGTTAACTTTAGCATGCACAATGCTGACTGGCTTGTGCACTCACGCACCACTGATCTCTGCGGTAAGGCAGTCGAGGATTTTGCTGTCTTTCGCAATCTTAGTCAACTTGTCACTTGTCCCACCAGAGTGCCTGACCTAGCTGGGGATACTGGAGATCTTGACCTGTTTCTCACAGCAAATCCAGCTTGCTTTTCACACGACGTTACTTCTCCCCTCGACACGTCTGATCACTGTATTATCACAGCCTCTGGCAAACAGAAACTTGCTCCACACCGCCTGCGCCTCTCCATAGAACCGTTTATCAATTCCGCACTTTTCTTAATCAAGTTCAAGCTGAGAATTTGATTCTGTGCGAAAACGTCCACAAGTCGGCGCAAGAACTGATAGGGATGTTGGCCTACATTCCTCACCGTACTTTACAAATGAAGCCTCACCCCAACCTGTGCAGCTGCAACCTGTCAGCGTGACCACTTTTTCCATAAGTACAAGCGTGACAGCACCGCTGGCAATCTTGAATTGTAACAAGCTTGCACGCTTATATTTTTCGTCTCTGCTTCCTCAATAAGTAACTGCCATCATTTAGGAGTGGTATTGTGTGTCTTGTTGTAGTTCTCTTGATTCTCCATGTGATAGCTCTCTCGATTTGTTTATTCAGGATGTTGGTTTCTATCATTTTTTTCATTTGATCAACTTCTGACATCGTTTTCATCTTCTCAATTTGCTTCGTAGCAGCAATCGGAAATCTAACTTGTAGAAGAACCATGCAGATCTGCCTCAAGCAGCAATGACTAGATCTCTGTAGTTCCAACACATCCAGTGGTAATGCGCACTGCTCTGTTCTGAATTCGTTCCAATTTAACCAGATTCGAATCCGATATCATACATCGATTACTATTATCATGCATACCTAGATATAAGTTTCAAACACTTCTTATGTAATCCGTATACATCTGACAAAGAACTGCTGCGTTGCTGCCCATTTAGAATTGGCAAGGGCCTTTGTTGGCGTACTCCTCTTCTGCCGTCGAACTTTGTTCACATGGGACATGAACGTAAGTCCCTTGTCAAGTGCAATGTCAGGAAGTCTAACCTCCTCTGAATAATGCAGTTGTGGACTAACACATGGAGACTCAAGAGAACTACAACAAGACACACAACATCACTCCAAAATAATGGCAGTTACTTATTGAGGAAACAGAGACGAAAAATATAGGCGTGCAAGCTTGTAACCGCCCATTGTGGCATCCCTCCCTTACGAAGATCTACGAGTATCTACGATCTTCCAAGATTTAACAAAATTATATTTAAAAAATGGAGCGGAAATTACCTGATATTTGCTAGCGGAACGCATGTTTCATCTGTATAACTTATCTCAGACCTCGGTGAAAATATCCTACATTGCTGTCGCATTCGAATTAATACCACCATGTATTTAAATTGTATATGACCCTAATGCAGTTGAATTATTTGCTTCTATTATTTGAATAAGCCTGCTTAGGAATGTATAGGTACGTGCAAAGAGAGGCCTCGTTGAAAACATACATAGACCTATCGCTTTTGAATATCGTCAGGTATAACTAAATAATGTTTGATTGTTAGCTCTAATATTATTCAAGTAGGCCTACTTTAGAATCAATAGGCTATATGTAAATTAATAAAATTAATAGTCTATCATTATTCCATGGCCGGCGCTCGATTGCTTTTGAGACGACGGTCGCTCCACCGTTGCTTCAATCATTTTGGCTTGATAACAGTCGACATTTCGTGAAGAGAACCCTCCCTTACCTGATGATGTTTCGTGATAATTTCTTCAACCCCTCTCCCTCTAAGGCCCTGGGCCTTACAGACCGAGCAACCTTTTTCTTACCCAATGTGCTACAGAGCTAACTCCGATTTTGTCCCACCTATATCGCGTATCCTTAGAAAACTGCAAACTACCTGACGAGTGGAAAATGGCCACAGTGGTGCCAGTATACAAGCGAAAAGGAGATCATGCCAACCCTGACAATTATCGTCCCATCTCCCTGACGTCATCTATTGTGAAAGTTATGGAAGATATCATAAACAACCAACTATCCAACTTCCTCTGTCACAACAAAATTTTGCACGAACATCAGTTTGGTTTTCTCAAAGGTCATTCCGCAGCAGAGCAAGTTGCGCTTCTTCAACAAAAATGGACTACAGTCATGGAGAAAAATCAGACAACAGCGATTGCCTTTCTGGATTTATCCAATGCTTTTGGTACAGTTCCACACGAGGCCTTGCGCCACAGACTACTGGCCTCAGGTATTGGTGGTAACCTCTATGGATGGATTTCCAACTACCTCACAAATCGTCAACAACAGACCAGAGTAGGGAACTCTTTCTCGTCATGGAAGCCTCTATCCGCGGGTGTTCCTCAGGGCAGTGTTCTTGCACCAACCCTCTTTACCCTCTTCATTAACTCTCTCATGAAGGCCGTTAATTCCAAACCCTTCGAAAACTCTCCGCCTGTTGAGTGTACGGCATACGCGGATGATTCATTAATATATGCTTCCCATACTGATCCTGTCATGGCAGTTGCGTACGTCAACAAATCTCTTAAAGACATTCTTGCATGGTCCAAAATATGGGGTATGAAGTTCAACACCACAAAAACTGTATCTATGCTAATCTCCAAGTCCAAGAAAAGCCCGCTCCGAAAGGAATAACCTTCGAAAACAAACTCATTTCTTTCTCTCAAATCCACATGCATCTTGGTATTGTTCTTACAAATAACCTGAAGTATGAAAATCACGTCAAACATATATGCTCCAAAATAAACAGAGAACTCTACGCGTTTCGTATTTTGTGCTCCAACATTCCCTACTGTAAAGATCTCCTCATTCAACTATACAAGACATACATTCGGCCACACCTGGAATATGGATCCCTCGCCTTCGCTGGAATTGGCAAAGTACTGTCCGACAGGCTTGAATCTCTACAAAACAGAGCCATCAGATATATTTTGCGCTTGCCTCTCCGTACCCATCTCGGTCGGACTCATTATGATGAGGTTAAGCTCGAGCTGCTGTCTGTTCGTCGTGCTCGTATCATTGCAAGCACAGCCTATAACATGATTAACGATACTTGTCCCCGTGCTTTTCTCTTATATAAACCCTTACGTCAGCTCAATTACAACCTCAGACAAACCTACTATAAGCTGCCTAAAAATATGCAGCCCACTAATCCGCCATCCGAGCGCGTTCGGCGGGCACCTTTATCCCTCACAAGTGGCATTATAAACATTCTTCCCCACTCATACCTACAATCATGTTCCCTGTCAGCTTTTCAAACACACCTGAAATCCCTTGCCTCACATATTTTGTGTAATTTTCCGAATCAGTCTTAACTCTGTGTGTGTATCCAGTGTCTTTGCTCAATAATGTAATGTGTGAACCGTATAGTCTTTGTATGTTGATAAGTACTTCCTATCAGTACTATTTTCAACATTATTTAACACGTGCATTCGCGCTGTGCTAGTGTATCCAAGCAGTCTTGTAGTTGTACATCTTTCCAACGGCACATATTTGCCATGGCTAATAAAATGTTGATGATGATGAAGGCATCACGTGATTTATGAATGGTCCCTAAAGGTATGCTCATGCAAGAGTAACCCACTCGTGTGAGCATGACTATGAAGAACAAGATCGAACTTGTTATGTCAGTAGAAGAACGAATTGTGTAGATTTCAGTAGGTAGACTGAAGAGGCACTCATTCCTCCCTGCCAATCAATTGTCGGTCGCTAAGATGTAGAAGTATTTTAATCTGCAATAAGCGTGTGCTATTGATAAAATCATCGACTTGAATAGCCCGAGTATAGTGGTCCAGTTTCTTAATTTTTTGATGACAAGGACAGCTGACATCGAGGTGTGCATCCTAAGTCAGTGCAACGCAATAACGCCGGATGCAACTCTCGGAGAAGCTTTAGACACTACAATAGAAACAGGATGACTGAAGTTCTTGGTTGTCTAGGGGCAAATGCGGGCGCGAATGGCAACTTATGATTCCTAAATTTTAGAAAACTTTCGAAAATGGGCGTCAACAAACGGAATGAAATTCAATGCGCGTAGACCGACCCAAGAGATGCTAAATCCTATGGAAATAAATGTAGCTCGTTGATGTGGCATATTTAGTTTCTGTGCATCAGATACTGTAGTTCATGGTTCTCTTTTTGTGTCTTTTAAAACTACCCATGACGTTGACAACTCATTCGATAAGTTGGACGTTTTGAAAAACGTCACAAAATGACAGCGTTTAAAAGACAATAAAAGGAATATAAACAAAATGGCAAAAAACGTCATGTTTTGTGTTTAAAACATGTCAAAAAAACAGGGCTTTTAACCCTACCCACGTCCTGGAACTGAAAAATTCAATTCTGAGATATATTTGCTAAATCCTTACTCAGTGCCCAAAGACATGGCGCATAAAATCCGGAAAATTTGAATCATAGCCTGAAAAGTGCATGAAATAAAGACGCTCATACCCAATTTTTGAAAAATCTTCATAATGTAAGATAATTTCGGATCCATAAATCCCGGAAAACGCTGATATAGTACAGTATGATGGATATAGTACATGCTTAGGATATTAAAAAAAACATTTTCAGGCACAAAATACATGTATATTCCTCAAAAATTAGTTTTATCAAATAGTTGAATTCAACATATGAACTGAAATGCAAAATTCACTTCGATCCAGAAATTACAGAGTCTAAATTTCAATACTGATATGGCATGACATGTGGTGATTCAAACACAGTATTCAGAACTGTGGAGGCTCATGACTTCTGGATCAGGAGAGGCACAAATATGCCTATTGTGATCACACACACACGCACTTCTAGCCAGTTCCACGCAAGCATCAACCCCGACGCTGAAAATTTTGATTCAGATTTCGATAACTTTGAAATTGTTTACACTTTTCAACTAGGCATGTCACATATTTTCAAGTCGTGAAGTTTGGTTTTGCGTATCTATCATAGATTTCATAAGAATTTCATCTGAAAATAGTGTCTAAGTCTCGAGCGTCCGTTGCTCAAAATACTTCCAGTTCATCTGTAGAGTTAGCAAAGGCACATAGAAAGTTGATACCTCGGGTATAAAGAAAGTTTTAGCAATGCAATCCAGCACTGCAATCAATTTTCCGAATGATTGATTGGATGAATGTTTACAATGAATTTCCGAGCGTCTGTTACGTAACAAATGTGCATGAAGTCCAGAAGGTTACTTTAAGCTGCCTACAGAGCTTAAAGAGTCTTGTGGAATTGCCCTTCTAAGAAACCATCAAAATGCATTTTCCCTGAACTAAATTTGCTTTTAACTTCTTGATTATGGCTGACTTGGACTCCTTCCACATTACCTATTTGCTAATGTATTCCTGTCGCATTGAATCTGACAACTTCTCTGTCACGCGACGACTTCAAGTAATGCAATGTCAATGCCAATTCAAGGGCATGCACGTCACAGCTTTTATATGATAAATATTTAATTCCATTGATGCGTCTGCAACTGAGCAGAAGTTTAGGTTTCTTATTAGACCTAACAAATACTAGATTATTCGTTCATTAGAGATCGGGATTGTCAAATTTAGGCTATGGAATTATTAAACGTTTGCTAGGTGGAACAGTGCCCTGATGGACGGGCCGCAACTGATTCATAATTAGAATGGATTAATGTACAATTGCGGATTGGATGCTGGTAACTTATTTGAATACATGAAATGTGACGGGAAATTTGAGAAGCTGCTGTGTGCGGAACAGACTGGATAATTGGCTTAAGAAACAGAACTTGCGCTTGCATGACCAGCGAAATGTTCTTACAATCTCAAGATCTCAAAAAAATAGTAGACCCTCATATGTCGAAGGTATCTCCTTATGCTGTCAGTCCCAATGCTCTTATCAAAATTCAAACAATAGCAATCAAACCTTTGAAGAAATCGAGAAGATTAAATTGTCAGGCTGCGCAGGGCAAATTGTGGCCCACGTAATCGGTTCGCTTGCCCGCGCCTCTTTTAACAGTCAAATCAGGAACTATCGGTTCCGTTAATATAAACACAAAAAATTGAGTAAAAAAAGATGATGAGCAGTTATCTACCATTGTCAATCAGGATGTTGCAACTTGTTTTCTCTAAGGACTTCACTGACGAGATCTATCACTCTGGGATCTGTTGCAGCTCTCAGTACATCATCAATGGTGATCGACGTCCGTTCTTGGTCACATGACACTGTAATCTCTGAACATTCATCTGAGGTGTCAGTAATCGCCGATGAGTGGAAGGACGATGGTGTTATGGCTTCCCACGATAATTTCATCCGTTTTGTAGAATTCACTTCTTTGACATCATCTTTAGGCGTCGCGTTCAAGGCCTCAAAACTCGTGGTAATAAGTGAGAATGTATCAGCAGAATTTTCATCGCCTGCCCAATCTGAAAATGAAGTCATTGATAGAAATAGGAAAGTCAACATATTTAACACGAATTGGTGATCGCCTTGGTGAAAATAATGAAATTGTAATCTGATGATCTAAAACTTATGTTACATTCTCTCAAATTCAATGATAAAGATATCTCATGAAAGAGGTCATTGCTATTTATTTATTTATGATGAACAGTAACCACTTATGAAGAAGTTAATATTATTAACCTATTGAAACAACACTGCCACAACTACCAATTACGTGCACCGCACTGCGTTATTTTCCCATTGTTCATTCAGCATCTGGGGAGCTGCAGCTATAAGCGAATGACGTGCAGTTGACGTGCACTGCACGTCATGGGTAGTTGGATCAGTGCAGCAGATATGGCTTCGGGGCTAGCTCAAAGGGTTAAATTAAATAAAAATATTTCATCTTTTGCGCCAACATCGACACCATCGCTACACAATTTGCGTACCAATGAATGGATCTTTCTTGCGAGACTTAACGTCTGCTCCATGATATTAAGATATTTTATTTCCCATCACGCACATAACGGCAGTTTACCCATTAGTAACTGATTTCAAAGAAACTAGTCTTATACTCTTATTGGGGGTATGCAATAATTAGCTATTTACAAAGCATCAGAGAAATTCATCGATAAGTCTGTTAGGATATGATTTAATTTTCGCTATGTACGTGACGACGGGCGTACTCGAGAACAATTGCAAAATTCACCCATCAGTCTAAAAATGTGGTCTCCGTGGCACAGTGGTTAAGTGCTTGGCCTAGCGATCTTTTGGTCCAGAGGTCGAGCCCCGAAGGTGTCATTGGAAGTCGGTAGGAAGGGCATCCGGACTAAAAGTACTACAACGCTCCATAAGTCTTACTATGTCAGCACCGTCCAAGCCCCAAGTATGGGAGTAGTGACGTAAAAGCTTCATGTTCATTTTTTTCAAAGTCTAAGTTTGATACTAAAATCATAGCGCTGCTGTAGGCCTTGATAGAGAATACAAGAAAAGTGCAATAATTTTTGACATGGAAGATTCGGAAATCAATTTTATCCTTTCTTAGAACAAGTGGATGTATTTCAGTTTTTTAGATTATTTGCCCCATGTCAAATAAGGCATAAAATCCTAGAAGATGACATCGCATGGAATGAAATTGATCAGAATGTTGTAATTTAGAGTACTTTGGATACATAGGCACAAATGTTCGGGTGCGCATCTGAATTTCAGTTTTTGGTGATCATGTCTTCAATTCCATTTAGTGGTCTCCGTGGCACTCTGGTTAAGTGCTCGGCCGAGCGATCTTTCGGTACAGAGGTCGAGCCCCGAAAGTGTCATTGGAAGTCGTCAGGAAGGGCATCCGGAATAAAAGATCACAACGCTTCAGCTTAAAGTTTGACTACGTCAACACCTTCCAAGCCTGGGGGGAGTAGTGACGTTAAACCATCATTTTTTATGTCAGCATTTCCATGACATTGCCGTGCACGCGTGTAATATCTGCATGTAATGAACACACCGTTTGACTTCTATCATGACTTTGAATTTCAAACAAAGATGATTCCCTGACTCGACATGACGAGAGCTTTCATTTCAAGTCTTTAGTTTTTAATTTGGACCTTTAGTTTCGGAAATAATTAGGGAAGCACTGAGCACCCTCCCGCAGCCGGACGCGTTTGTCAAAGTACCCCAGTAGGGCGAGCATTAAAGGCAATTATGATCACTGTCTTTGATTATGATATTTTACTCTCTCAGTGTCAGGAAATTTGTGACATGATCAAGTGCAAGAAAGTGTGCTCACATCAACAGGTCTGAGTCTTGTTGAAAACACACAGAATGATGTACACCCTATGCCTACTGCGAATCTGCGTGTCTGTCAATTTTAAGTACTTCCTCTTCTTGTCAGACAGGATCAAATTAAAACACGTGTTAATCCAATGGGACGCAAATCGCAATTTTTTAGTTAAAATGAAATTTTAGATGTTTCATCTTATCAACTGAAAAGTACTAAGTCTAGGGCCATAATTTTCGGCATGACATGTCTTTAATTTATTTCCCACCATGTTCACGAACATTAATCTATGACGGCAAGCACATTCAGATTTGGCAAGACTCATAATGTCGGCAAGCACAGACATTTTGGTCAATGATTGGTAAATGATAGGAAATGACCTGAAGACATTCCATACCAAAAATTATGGCTCTAGACTCAATACTTTTCAGTTGATTAGAGAAAACATTGAAAATTTAACTTGACCAAACGTTGCAATCTGCGCCCCATTGGCTTCACATGTTTTCCTTTGATCCTGTCTGATATGAAGAGGAACCAAGTAGAACTCGGCAGACCAACAGATTCGTAGTAGGCATATGATGTACATCATTATGTGAAAGTCTCATTTTCGGCTTCGTTCCCTGCAGAAACTCGTTCTGGCTGCCGGACAATTTGTAGAACATTCTTTCGTCTGTAATGCTACCATGACCAGTCAACTCCGTGTTAATTTCTCCAAAACAGGTAAGAATTGCGTATCTCACATGAAGTGCTACGCAACAACAACAGCTCATTTAATAATATCGAAACTGCGTTCTCTTTGGGATTTAATTAATACTGACATGTTACTTCATCTTGTTAATACATGTACCTCTAGCTTCTATAACGGATTTTTTGTGTGCTAGGGTGAAAATTCTATTGAAAGATGCGCAAATGTAAATCAAACGTATATTTCACGCGAACTAAAATGTATTTAAGCGCTTATTTGCGCAAAAATATATTTTGACGTATAAATATGTTTTGACACAAATGCTTTGTTTTTACCAACATTGCTTTATTATTTTTGCATTAGTGATTTATTGAATTGCACCTACAATAGCACGATAATGCTGCTGAGAATTGTCTTTATTAAAGCATGCATCATTCACACAGTAATTTCATGATCCAAATGCATGGAAATCCAAGCCCTGAAACCTACCTCTGGTTCTTTGACGGAGACGGTGCTGTTTTGATTCACTTCCATTTTGATTTGATTGATCTCCGTATGTATCATCAATAGCTCGCCATATAACTGTTGAAATTGCTTCTTTAAAACGTTCTTTGTTATCTAGTGATGGTTGATCGATCCACAAATTGAGTGAAATTGAGACTTCATTTCCATCAGTGCATACGGAGTGCCACCAATGTCGAGGGACATACAATAAATCACCAGGCCTCAATGTCACTTTCTTGGGACGAGACTTGACAATTTTAGGATACTTCGACAAGTCCGCACGCAAAATATGTACCGAACTGTAAACCGTCGATTCTTCGAAAGGAACCCTAGTAGGATACAAGTTTTCTGAATCACTCGGTGGAAACAGAATCCACGTTTTTGTTCCAGCAACTTGAGCGATGAGGTTGAAGCCGTATGCATCATAGTGACAAGGAGTGTAAGCCCCAGGTGTTCCCATCCACAATGTGCTATTCCACTCATTAAAGCTGACATCTTTAGTTCCAAAAATATTCCAGTCAATGTCTTCCATTAAACTTGGGTAATCTTTTAATACAGTTGAAACATACAGATAGTCAGCATATGCCCAATAATCCTGTCTTGGAAATGAAATGAACGGATTATCGATTGAAACATCCCCACCAAGCCATTCAAGAAAGTGCCCTGCAGTAGCTAATACTTTCGGGCATAACCGTTCCCATTGCAGAGCATTGGAATTTCTTAAACCAAATCTGAATTGAAAGAGTTGATTTCCTGTTGTCTTTGCAAAATATTCAGGAGACCATTTTCGAACAGCAGGCCAAGAGTCAACCGCACCTCGAAGAATAGCCGGAACGACGGTCTCGCATACTAAATATGAAGGATCCATCTACAAAATATAATGTAATTAAAAAAATATTTCTCATGCGATGAAGAAAATCATCCCAACGCACATATATAATTGAGCATAATTCTTAGTAATTTCAATGATTCATGTTTTATTGTTTCACTTAATTACATGCATATCTAGTGCAATTATTAATTCATTCTTCTGTTAATGATTAAAATATGCAGGCATGCCACTGCAGTAAACTAAAAGCCGCACGCAGATTCAATAATATGATTATTGGATTTTATACTTCTCGACAAACATGTTGCTGAAGGGGCCCTTTTAGACAAACTAATTAGTTAAGGGATCCCTTGTAGTAAACCTTTCTGCCCAAATGGGTACGCTTTTCTGACATTATCATTCTACATACAATCACTTTCTACCAAGAACATTGTTTTGTAAATTTCGAAGGAAATCAAACATCTTCGTCAGTTCAAATTGCTTATAGACTATTGTTACTGAGTAAGTAGGTTTGTCAGCCGATATTTCACCTGTCATTTTTCTATGAAAGTCGTTTATATATCTCCATTCCAAATTAGGCGGCCTCAATTGCATAATTAAGTATAGGATATCAAACGATATTTGAAAGCATTATCAACATAACAAACGACGGCCGCAGGTCGGAGTTTGTTATAGGATAATGTTTGAAAATATCGTATGATATCAATCACAACGCATAGTTTTACCTGTAATTTGGAGTGTGATATCTGATGGTTTCCGTTTGTTATGTACATAATACACGGAATATATCAGGGAATAACCATGGATTTTTCAAAGCTATAGAAATCCATGCAGAAGTCCATGGAAATATCCTAATCAATTCATTCCATTCGAGTCATTTAGCGCTTGAAGACGGCGTGAATTTCCATCAATTCTGTTTATAGCCTACAACTACATTAATGGTGTCAAATTGTTGTTTTCTAACTTACTACTCAGATCACAATGACGGGCATGGAAAGCAAGAAAATTTTAAATCTCGACATTCTTGAAATATAGCATGACATATTATCATTTCTAAGATAGCATGACTCAAGCTTGATAAAATGCATAAATGGTTCAATGGTCCGTCTAACTGTAATGGCATTCAAAGTTTGTCAGCTAAAAATTGTGCATTTTATGACTTCCTCTCTGAAGAAGAATGAATGAATTTATAGCAGCATCAAGAATCAAACATGGCCTTCGGGATTGCTCAGTGATTGGAGAAAATCCTGCGCCATTTAATCAATACACAAGACCGAAGTGAAATCTTGCTATTTCAGGATATGGAGCATTACATACCATCAAGCGGGGTATCAACATCAATGGACAGTGGCAGATTACAGTATGCGCTCAATTGAGATGGAATTCGTCGATGGACCCTATTATAAGAAACAAACAGGCCTCCAATCCAAGCTTCTATTTCGCAAAATTATGAAGGAATTCCTTTATGTGCTGACGTATCGCTCTATTTCAAGAAAAAAAAGGTTTTACAAAAGGATGAACACTACAAGTAATAAAAAGTTCATAAAAAAGTCCTATTTCCCTGCTCCTAGCAAACAGGCAGCATTCCCTTGCTGGATGTCGATGCTTATGTGCTTATAGCGACACACTAACACCTTTCCCGTTAAACCGCAGCTTTTCAAACTATGTATGTGATATTTAGTCATCTAGGAATACATGAAAATTTCCGTGTGATATTTTTTCATATAATACACTGAGATCATTGGAAGACCAGAGATATCTGCACTAAACTATGCGTTATGGCCGTCTAATTTGCAATGTATTACCATTGAGGTAGGAGCATTTCACCGTCCACCTTCGCATTTCCAGTGAAAATGGCATTGAGGTGATTCCTATGGTTCTTAATTTGGACTCATAGATATCTGAAGCTTGACATGCTTAATTTAAGCAGCTTAAAATGTTCTGAGCTACATGGGATATGTAGAAAATCATCATAGATTTCAGTGTTTTACAGATCAAAATCTTGGATTTTTGATGTCACAGATTTTAGGTTCAGTAACAATGCATGTATTACATTTCAAATGATCAGCCTAAATGGTCTGGCGCTACGCGCCGACGACCGGTAGACTTGATTAATGACGGTAATGTGTATCTGAATAAAACCATGGAAAAGGTGGTAAACAATTCAATTCATTTTTGTAAAATACATCAGAATCCAGCTGAATTGATTGGTGTACATACTAATTAATGCGCCTGGCCCAGTCTTGAAGAGAAATTGTCGGAAGAATCTGTGCAGTGTACATGTACATTGTGCACCTACAAGCATATCATCGATGGTCAATTTCAAACAAATTTTGTCTTTCTATATTCATTGATTTTCCATTTGCCTTATCTAAAACCTCCTCCTGTATATACTGGTCGACTTTATTCGAGAATTCAAGAGCAATGAAGCGATATAACATGTTTGATTTATTTCCGACCTTGAATTACTCAACTTTCATTAAACGAAAATTGATGGCTATTTATATCATAGTGATGCGAGAATGTTTTCATATTCACCGACGAAATTTATGCGGATTTCGTAATTAACTTAAATCCTTATCAATGTTCCTGTATTGCCTAACATGGCAAGACCTTAAAATCGTGGAAAGTCATCAATCACCACCGCTTGGTTTGCTTTTTGTTCCATATGATCTTCGCATTTTATGAACCACTGACATCATGATCACATTTTATTTGTTCGTCGGAGTTTTAATTAAATTTCAAGGCCTCGCAGGTGATGATCTATAATCACGAGATGTCTAATAAGAGATAATAATATATTGACATCGGTAACCACTCATTACGAGGAGGCACACTTGGAAAGACAGTACTTTTTTCACTTTTCCACCAAGATCTTGATAAAGGATCTTCCGAAGGAATGGATGTTCAAACGATTCTTGCTTCACTTTTAGCATTTTCATTAGTTATACCAATCAAATTATTTATAAATTTTTGACATTTCAATGTGTTTTCTGTTCGTTTTTGATTGTATCATCGGTAGATTTTCCTTAGATTTTAATCATGTCTTTTACTTCTATAACAATGAATAAGGCATGGGACATATTGCTGCAATGACTGTAGAAGCAAGTAAAATCATTACTGATCAGTTATCACCTAATCGATGACTGCTTTTAGCAAAGGAAATTAATTGTCAAAAATTTTCCATAAAGAGGTCCAAAAAAACACTGCTGAATCGATTTTCGCAAGCAAATCTTTTTGCACTAAGCCTGCTAGTTGCACAAAAAATAAGCATGTATAAATTGCAAAGAATCCACACCAATAGCCATTGATGCTACGTGCCGTAGGTGAACAATTTCATTCACTAGCAGTTGATATTTCAGCTGTTATTGACAGTTGCTTATTCTTGTGGGAGTATTGTAATTCTTTAGTCATTTCTTGATGGGTCCATAATATCCTTTCAGCAGATTCCCTGTATGAGTGCTGGCATAGAAGTAGATAATAGTACACTAGAATGGAAGTTTGATATCTTGTCTATGTACAATGATGGCACATGGAAAAATCTATGGTTTGTAGATCAGATTCGATCTAAAACATTGTATCATAGTGAAATTATTTGCCAAGTTGGTTGTGGAAGTTGTTGACACCTAATTACAGGATTTTCATGAAGAGAATTGCAAGTGAGATGGCGGCATTGTTTCATGTGAAATAGCCTACTATTCCATGGATTAATATAGTGTGTCTATTTGTAGCAGTCACTGACAACTAGTTTCCAATGTTTCAATATTGGAATGAGAATTAAAAATTGGTTCACAAAGTCATAATTGAAAGTAGTCGGTGTACTGATTTTTAAGAACATCTGAAGAATTCACTGATAGAAAGTCTAATTATTGGATAATTTCTTCTTCAAGCGGCTAAGAAACGTGGCGCTTTTCTGGAATAAACACACTGAAAGTTTCTTTACAGACAATCATTTCACAAATAAATGAAATGTCGCTGGAACTTTTCAATTAATTATTGAATGACACATGTGATATTTTGGAGACTGATATTCGAATGCATGTTGAGATTTTGAAAATTATTCAAATTTAGTGAATAGGGGAACCCTTTAAAGTAAAATGAATACTCTAAGATTTCTTGGCCTCTGATTTCAAGCTGGAGTTATGCATGTTCTGTAAATCGACATTACAAGTTGCATAAGAGTCTGATTATACTATTGATAGATTATCGGAGCGATATTTCAAAATGATGACCATACAGAACGTTTAAAAGGATTTCCTTCTTTGTCATCCTGTCGGCGCAGCATTTTGTAAATTCACTATTGCTTTTGAGTACATGGTCTTTGGACAAGGGCCAACAATGCAGATCAAGAATTAGCCTGATAAATATAATTGCCAATCAAAAAACATGGAAGGCAGATCGCACAAGTTACATTTTGCCCCAACTAAGTTCCCCCGGCGTGTGCCATAATTTTCATGCAATTTCCATTCTAGGACTTTCTATGGTATTGTTAATTTCTATGAGTGCTGGTATTAGAGCACTGGATAATTGTTTACATTTGTTTCATGGTTTTATCCAGACGTGCACAAACTACTGTCATTAATCAAGTCTACCAAAGTCACTGGCCTCCAGTCCAGTACATGGTATGAGAGTTGAGCGTCCCTTAGATATCTTACATTAATCATAGATGTCCGTGGCTCCTTTTTCGAGGGTATTACATAGTTGTTTCATACTTATCTATTTTAACTTAGATAGCTTCCACTTCAAGTTTATGTGTTAGTAGTGTCTCATGTACAGTATTTTTATATTTATTATCCAAATGTATTTTGGAACGATCGGCATACGTCATACCGTAGTATTGATCTACGTGTTTAATGTTGATCGATCGCGATCTGCATATACAGAGCTCATACAGAGCGCTTGATAATGATGGCCTGCGGTGCTGGCTGAAAGCACTCGTGAAAATTCGATGTTTCGGCAGCATCACTTATTGACGCGGTTGAAAGTCATTGATTTGCAGCTGAGCGTGTGAAACCCTATGATTGCGGATGTCTGCCGCAAAATGCGGTTGACTTGACAGGTATGCTTCTTATGATGTTGCTCAGAATCGTTGATTCGTGAATCCTCAGATTCGGTAATGCAATCCGAAGGGTGAAAATGCAGACTGCATACTCGAGAAGAGCTCGTAGTGGCGAAGTTTTGCCGGTTTATCGCTTATGTTCATACCTCAACTCGCTCACCTGTAGGGAGCTTAGGCTTTGATATATCAGTTTCGTAAAAGGATTCTGTGTCGCGCCCTGTTGTACAACATGGCACACAGTTGTTGTATATAATTTTTAGACCAAATCGCAAATGCAGAACACGCAAACGCACTGGCACAAACGAAGAGACTGACGGATTGCCGAACGATGCATTGACTCTTGTGTCGTAGATAAAGCCCAGACAGTCATGTGCAAAACCATAGCCAACTGCTTCTAGGTTCCCCTTATTGTATCAATACGCAATGGCAGGTTGTCTTGACAACGCCCCAATCGGGTCACCAAAGCACGCAGCTGCGGTGTCGAGTCATTTACTCGATCGGTCGATAACTGCAATCATAGCACACGCATGCAGGGACTGGTTAAAAAACCTCTCACAGCCCTAACATCACTGCTGTCATCATCCGCACACTTATGTAAAAAGAGTGAGTGCGCCGAGTGCCAATTTCGCCTCATGGAGCAATCTATATCTCCTTGTTACAGGGGCGGCGGAGCCGGGGAGCATGCGGGCAGTAGCCCCCTACGGAAAATTATGGGGGACAAGAGTAAAGTATCTTTTTGACCCCCATAATTTTTTATCCCAAAGCCGCCTTCAAATGCAAAATTTGTGGTCATTAAATTTCTGTAAAACATTTAAAGTTTTAGTGTACAATGTCAATGGTAGATTTTAGAATTCATGAAATGTTGTGCAATGTATGTCGTAATCATAGCATATTTTAACATATATGCTGGGTGGCACATACCAGTGGCGGAAGATTGTCACCCACTCGACTAAAATTTTTATCATTGGGCGGCATAGAAGGGAACTGAGCAAATTCTGTTTTAATCCTAAAATCTAAACACAATGCATTTTAGTTCCTTCATACACTTGTAACTCTCAATAGTATTAACAACTTTCGTTCACTTGATCTGATTCAGATTCTTCCTACATGCGCGATATCGCATGTGTACGCATTGACAGGAAGTAGGGAGCAGAAATTAACTCCAACACCTTGAATCGGCATTTCATGATTCTTTATTGATGATTACGATGATCGTGATGTGTTCAATGTAGTGGTCCATACATCAAATTTAAAAATTCTGAATATCTGAGTGATAAAACCATAGAGGCATATAAGCTACTGTATTGCACTCATTGAATAGAACATAATGAATGTAATTCCTTAATGAAAGTTTGCAGTTCGCTTTTTAAATTTGAGTTATAAGTAATTAGGTTTAATGAGACTGCTATTAAGTATTCAAAACTGGTTCAGATGAATCATTCAAAATTTGATGGATGATAGTGATAGAAAATTATCAAGACACAGAAGGACATGCATATGTGTTCGAAATATCTCTTACTATACTTGTCCTTAATCATGGATAGCAGTACTATTGCCAGTATGTTGTGAAGCGTGCGCGAATATTTACAAATACATGTTTGGTATATTGATGCACGCGTTCAATAAAAACCATGATTGAGATGTCAAAAAATATTGCAAGAGAGATTCCCTGATAGCACTTGTGATGTTAAAAAGAGTGATGTTCGAAGAAGACGTGGATCTACAGTACGTTGATATAATAAGCGGCGGATCTATAGTACGTTGATGTAAAAAAGCGGCCTAAAGGATTATTTTTGGAATTAATTGTTTTTTAATTTGAATGAGGATTTCTTTATACATATAGCAGGGCCTATGAACAATAATAAATCGACGGAATATATCCGCAACTGTGTACATTACGCATATTTTTAGTCATCATTCAGATAATCAGTTGAGTTGTGAACTATACATGTAAGTACTGAAAATTGCACAGGTACGACATGCAGTTCTCCATCCGCTGAATTATTGTATGTATACCGAGAAATCTCAGAAAAATGGTATTCGGTGCCAACAAATAGACATTAAAATAAGTAACATGCTTATTTTACATTCAGATTTAGGAAATTTACCTTCTTTTCAGAGTTTTACATAGGCCTACATACACTCCAATGGTTTTGAAGATTACACGATAGTGTTGCGCATCAGCTAGTTAACATACGCTTATGTTACGTTATTTTTGCAGGAATCATTAAGGAGGTTGTCATTCTGTAATTTATTGCATTTTTGAAGGGACTTTTCTGCTTTTTTATAAATTTCTTTTCCTCCAATTGCTGAATAGTTCAATGCATGTTCATGTTTTGGAATGCCATTTTATTGAAGATCAAAGGCTCAGCGTTTCGGACAGCACACTGACCATTTTCAAGAGATAAAAATTGTGAAAGTAATTACATGTCAAAAATTCTAAATTCAAAAAGAGAGATGACATCTGGAAAACTGTGATCAATCCTGCAAGCATAATTGAGCTTTATCATAGAAAGATGGAGAGTGAATAACATTCGGAATTCGGGTGAGGCCCATGTCACGCTTATTTAGAAAGTGGGAGTTTTCTTTTATTGTGATGGATTCGGCTATTTGGAGCATATTTTTGTCGGGCATTTGAATATGATCATCATGGCAGAACAGATTTCTTGGCTTTCTGTCGTGAACTTCAAGGAAATGAGTTTTGATTGACCCGTTGTTTTTTATGTTGCTTAGATCGTGTTTTCAGTTGATTTGTTATATAACCGATGTATTGAATATTGTCACAAACATCCTCGTCACATGAAGATTGGTATAAAACATGATCGTCTGATGTCAGCTTGTCTAAACATGTTTTGATTGCATTTCCTAATTTCTTGTTCTTGTAAAAAACACGTACTTTAAGTTTTGTTTCAGGAGAAGACGTTGCACTATCATTGACAATCTTCATCAATCTTCTTTCTTCTACAGTAGAATTGGAAGTTAATTGTCCTTGAAAATAGAAAATAATGTTGATTGGATTTTTCTTTTTATTCTTCATTTCTCTGATAATTCTTCAACATGATATTCAGGTATTTATCAATCAAAAACATGGGGTAGTGATTGTTTGTCAAAATTTCTTTATTTTCATTATTTCATTGTCGAAAGCTGACCAAGAAGAGCAAATAGCAAGTGCTCCGTGAAGATAATTTTTGATCACATCTTTAAGTTAAACACACGAGGCGCGTCGAACACAATTCAAAGTTATAGAAGCCTTCATCAAAGTAAAGCGCCAACAAGGTGCTATCGATGAAGATCGGCTGTCCAACATGATATCGAAAATTCTACAGGAAAAGTTGGATCCTATGATGGTAGTAATAAGGTCTCTAACTAATAAGTACGATACCTTAAAAAATGACTTCTCTCTCTCTTACAGAGGCAAAGTGATGCTCTAAGATCTGAGGCATTACACAATTCAGAGGCACAAATGATGACAATACTTGATGAAGTGAACCAAATATCTATAAAACAAAATAACCTCATAATCTCGGGTGTTCAGGAAACAGAGGGTGGCACATTGAATGACCGAAATGAACATGATCGGGACAAGGTACGGGAAATATTTGAATTTATGGGTATCAATGACATGGAAGAAATGGAGTACAGACGATTGGGCAATTCCAATTCCAGGAAACCGAGACCTCTCCGCCTGAAATGCAGGACTCATAAGTTCAAGCGCAATGTACTTTCTAAAGCAAGACAACTTAGGCTACACGATGAATATCAGAACATATTTATCAACATGGACCTGACCAGACTGCAGCAGGAATGGCAAAAGAAATTAAGAGCGGAGCTTAAGGAAAGACGCAAGAATAATGAAAATGTTATCATACGTAGTGGAAAAATTGTCCCAAGGCGTGGACTTTTTGTTCACCAAAATTTTCCCGACGGTTTTTAGGTGAACGAGACATCAGCGCTCCGTCCCTCCTATATTGTGACGTTCGCTCACTGACAAATAAATTGGACGAGCTAAACGTCTTGACCAGTGCTCTTCAAGTCAGCATAATCGCCCTCACTGAAACGTGGCTGAACGACAATGTAAGTGATGCCCAAATTTCCCTACCATACTACGGCTCTCCTTTCCGTACGGACCGTGTGAATCGCATCGGTGGCGGAGTTAGCTGTTACACGCGTTTTGATTCATCTTGTGTGATGCTGCCCGCTATGATACTACCTCCTGACTGGTTGGAATCCCTATAGCTTCGTTTACCTGAGTTTCATATTATTCTTGCAATATTGTATATTCCTCTTTCACTATCTTCGAAGCAGTACAGTGATATAACCAATTATATTATAGACACTTCTGATCTCTACTTGAATGACTTTATAACAGATAGCATAATCGTGACAGGAGATTTTAACCGCATGAATATTGATCAAATTGTTGCAGTTTTGGGTTTAGAGCAAGTGGTAAATTTTTCAACTCGGGAGGACAGTACTTTAGATTTAATTTTAATGGACTCTGATTTGCAAAAAAAGTACCAAGAACCTAGCAAAGGACCGAACATTGGTAAATCTGATCATTGCACAATAGTTTTGCAGCCATTGACTCACAATATTTATTCATCCTCTGTGCACAAAATCATTGACTATAGAAGCAGACACACTAATTCCCTTTGTGAAAATTTATCTCATCTTCCATGGGAAAAATGGTACCGCAGCGACTTGAGTGTTCAGGAAAAAGCTGACATCTTCTATGATTGGGTTGATGAAGAACTGTCGAAACTGCCTTGTACGTATGTGGAAATGCATTCGAATGACAAGCCCTGGCTTACTCCAGCACTGAAACATATGTTGATTTGCAAGTATGAAGCCCTTCAGAAAAATGATTTTGGAAAGTACATGCAATACAAAGCAAAAGTAAAATATGGAATTGAAAAAGCAAAAGCAAATTGGGTCAAAAAATTGAAATCTAGCAAGAATGGTCTGTGGAAGATCTCCAGAGAGCTAAGTAATTCCAACATCGACAGAAACTACTTCAGTAATGAATTACTTTCAAAGTATGGCTCCTCGTCGGTCGCTGCAGATAGAATTAATGAACATTTCTGTTCTTTCTTCTCTGATGAACCTGATTGGGACCTCATTACTACGCAGCTTCCCTCAGATGATGGAACTTGGAATATTGATGTCACTGTTTCCATGGTATACCGTCATCTATGTGATCTGAACGTGAGAAAGTCTAGTGGAAGTGATTCATGGTCTCCAACATTTTTGAAAACTTGTGCCTCAGTCTTAGCTGGCCCTATCACACATATGTTCAACCTATCTGTTCACTCCTCTTCGCTCCCCTTGCAATGGAAATCCGCCCACGTTATTGCGGTCCCTAAGAGGAAGTTTGTCTCCCTTGACGATCTAATACCGATCTCCCTGATTCCTGTCATTGTCAATGTCTTTGGGAGATTGGTTCTGGACTCTGTTAAGGCAATTTTGATTTCCTCATACGGTGACTCTCAGTTTGGTTTCAGACCTGATTCGAGTACTCTGCTGGCCCAAATTTCTCTTGTGGATTATATTGCCTCCAGATTGGATTCTAAGGAAATCTTGGCCGTGGCGGTTATGTCCTTCGATCTAAGTAGAGCCTTCGATCGTCTAAAGCATGACCATCTGTTCTGTACACTGACTCGCATTGGGCTCCCATCAAAATTCATCAAATGGTGTGGTGATTACCTTCAGTCAAGAACACAGCAAGTTAAGTTTGAGATTAGCCTCAGTTCCTTTGGCAATGTGACCTCAGGTGTTCCGCAGGGATCCGTCCTTGTTCCATATCTGTTCGCGTGTTACATGGCCTCCCTATCTGCCTCGTCGACGCATTCGAGGATCTTTAAATATGCTGATGACGTCATTGTTGCCTCCCCCATTTTTTGTGATTGTTCTTCTCACCTATCCGATATTGTTGATACAGAACTGGCTCATATAAAGTACTGGTGTGCAGAAAATGGCCTCGTCTGAAAATGACCAGAAAACCAAAGTAATGGTAGTACGCAAAGGAGTGGAGTTGGTGCTTGGTACACTGGCAGTGGAACCTGAGTTGCGAATTCTTGGGGTCACCTTTCAACAAAATCTTAAGTGGGATCGTCATGTCGATATAGGCCTAGTGTGTAAATTGGCCTCCCGAAGGATCTATATTTTAAGATCGCTGAAGAAATATCCCCATGTTTCAAGGCATGATCTTGTCCGAGTCTACCACGCATACATTAGGAGCGTCCTGGAGTTTAACTGCCCATTATTTGTTGGCATGACAAGGAAAAATGCTGCCAAGTTAGACGCTATCCAACGTCAATGCCATCGAATCATTTGCTCATACGATTGCAGATGTAATGTCCTCGTTGACTTGTCCCTGCGCAGGCATGATCTCACGCTCAAGACATTACTAAAAAAATTTTCTAAAGCCGGGCAATATTATCAATGACCTTGCTCCCACGGTTCTTCCATATTCCTTGCATTTGCGCATGCCCATGTGCCGCACTGATCGTTATGCCTCTACATTTTTTCCTTATGCTACTGCTTTGTATAATCGTTCATATATTTAACGAATCTGATTTCATTGCCTTCTTTACCTATATACCAACCATGTTAACGACTCACCGCAATTGTAACTTTCATTTTCATTCTGATGCAAATATACATATACATGATATAAAGTTCATTGAAAATTTTGAGTGACTCAACCAAAAGTTCCAAGTTGACTTTGAAGCCACGCCATGGGATAAAACCAGAACCCGTCTGACTATGACGTCAACAAAGGATAAGTCACAAATTGTCTATCTCGGCGATATTCTCCAGTTGATTCAAGAAAGCAAGGAATTTTTACGAATCTAATGTGCTCGCATTTTAACTGTCACGTCCTAAAAGTCAAACAGTGATGTATCAGTAGAAGTTAAATAAATGGTCACAGCAACATTGTATTTCTGAACCTGAGGATTCGAGTATTTTCTTCTAGTCATCAATAGGAATAGACCCTACCTCAATCAATTATTCAAATTCCATATAATTATATTGTCAACGCATTGTGGTAAGTGCGGAATTGCATATTTTGTAAACAAGTGTCACCCATTGACTTTCGGAGGCAATAAACAATAACTTAAACGTTAATTTGGTTCTCACAAGCTATCCGGGCTACTTCCAGGTATGTATAGTCCATTCCGCAGTACAACGTCGAAACCCACTATCATCTCTACCCCAAGTGGCAGCCTATCCACTATAAACACCTCCACCGGACCAACATTCACTTCGTTCGTTCCCATTACTACCTGTTCAAGTTTTGTCTTACCCCTCGATTCGATCTTGGTACAGTCCATTATTTCCAAACTTACCGGAAAACTTAACCTCTCAATCGGAACACGCAACTCAACGGCAAAGTTAGAATCCAGCAAAGAAAAAGTGCTGCCTGTGTCGATCAAAAATTTACAGACCCTCCCGTTCACCTTCCCCAAATGTGTCTGCCAATCAGTCAAGCTTAGAGACGAGGTTGCGATGCCGGTACCATTCCCTTCGATTGCTGGGGGGCAACTGCTTGCATTTGTTGCGCTGCCCCCGGCACGTCGTTTAAAGGAACCGCAGTTGTAGAAGAGCAGTTGCTTTGGTAGTGACCTTTCTGACCGCAGCGAAAGCAAGTCATTTGACAATCTGTCCGTAGATGACCGATGCGATTGCAACCAAAACACCTAACGACCCTACGCTGTTGGAAATTACTCAGGTATTTGAATGATCACATCATGAGTCGTCCAGGATTTTCAACACCACTCTGTCAAGACAGAATTAGAGAATGGAGGAAGTTTGGGCCAGACTGTTCCATAGTTGATCTTAACCCTATCTTACCCGGGCTATTTTGAGCGTCGAAAACCCGGGGGGGCTAAAACAGCCCCCCTTAAGAAATCAATGTTCCAATGATCACATCATTCTGAAAGTTACCTATCTACACAATTAGGACATGAGAAATTCAGTGGTGGCATTCACTTTTGTTGAATTGACAGTCTTCCTTCTAAAAATAGCAATTCAAAATTTGAATTTAGATAATAGGAATCAATATCAACAAATCAATGTTCCAATGATCAAATCATTCTGAAAGTTACCTATCTGCACAATTAGGACATGAGAAATTCAATGGTGGCATTCATTTTTGTTGAATTGACAGTCTTCCTTCTAAAAATAGCAATTCAAAATTTGAATTTAAATAATAGGAATCAATATCAACAAATCAATGTTCCAATGATCAAAGCATTCTGAAAGTTATCTATAAACATAACTGATTTAGACGTGAAAAATTCAATGTTGGATTTTATTTTGGTTGAGTTGTTAGTTTTCATTCTAAAAATAGCAATTCAAAATTTGGATTTTGCTGATTTTATGAAAGGTTCAATATCAACATAAATCATTTTTTCACCTACATTGAAGAATTATCTAGCTGATACATTTCATGAGATAATATATTCTGATAGAGATGCAGAAGTTAGAAAAACGGGAATTTTTGAAAAAGTACTTTTCACAATGACCTTCAAATTTGACCTTCAAGTGGGCCAATTGTAATCAAATTTGCACTGATGATGTGTCATACGACTAAACTAATTGTCAAAAAAATTCAGACTCCTAGCTGACATACTTCATGAGATATTATATTTTGATAGAGATGCAGAAAATTGATAAACGGGAAAATTCAATTTTTGAAAAAGTACTTTTCACAATGACCCTCAAAATTGACCTTCAAGAGGGCCAATTGTAATCAAATTTGCACTGATGATGTGTCATACGACTAAACTAATTGTCAAAAAAATTCAGACTCCTAGCTGTTATATTTCACGAGATACAGTGTATTGTATTCTGATTGATAGAGATACAGAAGTTAGAAAAACGGGAAAATTCATTTTTTGAAAAAGTACTTTTCACAATAACCCTCAAATTTGACCTTCAAGTGGGCCAATTGCAATCAAATTTGTACTGATGATGTGTCATACATTCAAACTAAAACTCATAAAAATTCAAACTCCTAGCTAATATGGTTTATGAGATATTTTAGAAAATGTACAAGGGGGGCTGTTTTAGCCCCCCCCCGGGTAAGATAGGGTTAAGAAGGCATACCTGCAGATCAGGATTCATCAGTCGCTTTGGAAGTTTCAGGGAGTGAAGTGGAGAGATAAGATGTTCGTGCTGACACGCTTGGGGTTTGGTTTAAACATTGCGCCAAAAGTAATGACGAAAATTGTTGAACATGTGTTGACTGATAATGATAGATTGAAGTCAGGTACCAGTAGCTACATTGATGACATCTTTGTAAATGAGAAGGTAGTGCCAGTTGAGGAAGTCGTTCAGGTCCTGAACAACTATGGATTGAAGACGAAGCCAGCGGAGCGATTCGGAGGTGAGAATGTCAGGGTATTGGGTCTTCGGGTCGATCGGCACTTTGGATGGAAACGAGATGGGGTGTTGCCGGTGATTGATGAGTGGCTGGGGCATTTTCCGGTTTGTGGTTGGTTGCGCGTGATATGTGGCTATCTTCAACGACTGACTGCGAAGGAAAAGGTAGGTTGGGATGAACTTGTCAGCGACGATATCATGAACAAGGTTTTGGAAGTTTCCGAACGTTTAAAATTGGGTGACGATCCTGTACGCGGCAAATGGGTGGTTCCTACTGATGGCAAGGTGGAGATTTGGACGGATGCGAGTAATATTGCTATGGGGATTGTGATGACCATCAACGGTAATGTAGTCGAAGATGCAGCATGGTTAAGAAAGGAATCCGACACTTCTCACATCAACACGAGCGAATTGGATGCTGCGATAAGGGGAGTAAACATGGCGATCAGGTGGAACTGCAAAACATTTACGATTAAGACTGACTCGGCAACTGTTCTCGTTTTTGTATTTGGAGATGTTTAACCAATGAAAGTGCTGCTCAAGTCTGGAAATTTTTTCTGAATTTGGTCCACCCGAGGCATCATTGTCGGACAATGGGACAGTTTTCAGGAGTGCGGAGTTCAGGAAGGTTATGGAGTTGTGGAGTGTAAAGCAGGAGTATTCGTGTGCTTATAGGCCGCAGGGTAATGGAATATCTGAAAGGAATCACCGTACCATCAAAACTATGGCAGCAAGATCGGGCAATTCTATCAATGAATGTGTCTTTTGGTTCAACGCGACCAGCGGTCAAGGGAAGATTTCGCCGTATCAATTGATGTTTCACGCCATTGCCAAAATGCCAAGAATCAATAACAACAGGAAAATGGATTGTGATATTGTCAGAGGTTTTGGAGATCGCGCCGACTGTGTTGATGAAATGCTATGCGACAATCCTTTCAGCATTGGGGAATTGGTCTATTTACGTACAAATGGACATTGTGATTCAGAGTGGAGCGGCCCGTTCCGTGTTACTGGGATCAACTCATCAGTATCGGTTGAAGTGAACAACGATGGTATAGCACGACACGTGAGCCATATCAAGGGCGTTCCCCGTCAAATCCAAGAAGGCAGAATAACATCGAGCAGTGAATCGGACTCTGAGAATGACTCTGTGACCAATAGTGATCCAAATGCTGTAATGCATGCTCCGTTACCGACACAATCGTCTTCAGAAAGTGAGAGTAGTGATCAATTACCGAATGAACAACGTATGTCACGACGACGAAGTACTCGGACTAGACGTCAACCCGCTTATCTACGTGATTATATTACTACTTAATGATTTCGGATATTTAGTGATTTATAGATCACGGGGGAGTGTAGAATAATGATTTCGGATATTTAGTGTTTTGTTTATATGAACTATTTTAATGTTAGATGTACATGTGTAAATATTTAATGTATCGTTTCGAGAGCCAATCGTTCTCCGTAGATATTTGGCCTCATAGATATGTGTACGAACTGACAGATTTCTTGGTAAGTGTACGTTACAGTCAGATCGCTTGGTTAGTGCATTTATTGATGGGGCAATAGATTCTATCTTGGACAATTTTGAAAATGTGTAACCATAGAATTAAAGTTTTGAGTAGTTTCAGTTTATGTGATTTTGCGTAATTGTGAGGTTGTGTGTCAACGCACTGTGGTAAGTGCGGAATTGCATATTTTGTAAACAAGTGTCACCCATTGACTTTCGGAGGCAATAAACAATAACTTAAACGTTAATTTGGTTCTCACATATATTCTATTATAATGACTACTGGAATGAATTCCACAATCGCACGATAATCAATTGTACAAAAACCGAAAATAAATCAAAATTAGAGGTTCGACCATATCATCAAGGAAGGAAAAGAAATTCAAGACATAGTCCTTCAGAGTGGAGTATTGACTTGAAGATCATGAATAAGAATTTTAAAACAGCATAACTCAACCGAAGCGAGGTTGCAAGAACTTTCAGTCGACTTGAGAAACAGCAAAACAATACGTTTGCGGATGTCTTGATAGAAGATGTTCATTTTGTGAATGATGGAAAGAGGTCAAGAGTTTTAATCTTAAACTTCTAGTTTTTGTTAGTAATTAATTTCAGTCAATATGCATTGACTATCATCAGACATGGTGACCTCTGAGCATGATGTTCTAAAACGTACAATGCATGAGTATATGGATGAACACCATCATTGCTATCAGTAATGCCTCATACCTCATGTATTTGGTATATGCATGGGCAAAAAAGTTGAAGAAGTGCTCTCCTGCACGTGTGTGAAGTTAGCCGTACCAATATCCGTACCACATCGAAAATCGCGTGTGCCACTCTCAAAAACAGCATTTACACATAATTTTAGAGTGTGCCAGCTTGTGCCACCAGTAATTTTTCAAAATAATGCAGCAGTTTGCGAGAAATCGTCCATCAAAAATTCGAGGTGGCACGGATGTGAAGTTAGCCGTACCAATTTACAGAAAAAACCTTAAATCGCATCTTTATGAATTTTCAACCACATGGACGTCTAAAATAACACGTCTGTAACATGTGCCACCCACTACTTTGTCAAAATTCACAATACTTACTGAGAAAATGGACAAAATGACCTCAAAGTGGTACGGATGTGAAGTTAGCCGTACCACTTGTGAAAATCGCGTGTGCCACTCGAATCAACACACCGAATACACTTATTGGGAGTGTGCCAGCTTCTGCCATCCCCCCGCGGACAGCCCCAACTCTGCGTAGAATCCGCACAAATGCGGATTTTCGTCCTCAGCCACGCCCACAGCCCATCCGTACCACTTGTGAAAATCGCGTGTGCCACTCGAATCAACACACCGAATACACTTATTGGGAGTGTGCCAGCTTGTGCCACCCCTCAGACAGCCCCAACTCTGCGTAGAATCCGCACAAATGCGGATTTTCGTCCTCAGCCACGCCCACAGCCCATCCGTACCACTTGTGAAAATCGCGTGTGCCACTCGAATCAACACACCGAATACACTTATTGGGAGTGTGCCAGCTTCTGCCATCCCCCCGCGGACAGCCCCAACTCTGCGTAGAATCCGCACAAATGCGGATTTTCGTCCTCAGCCACGCCCACAGCCCATCCGTACCACTTGTGAAAATCGCGTGTGCCACTCGAATCAACACACCGAATACACTTATTGGGAGTGTGCCAGCTTGTGCCACCCCTCAGACAGCCCCAACTCTGCGTAGAATCCGCACAAATGCGGATTTTCGTCCTCAGCCACGCCCACAGCCCATCCGTACCACTTGTGAAAATCGCGTGTGCCACTCGAATCAGCACACCGAATGCCAGAAATTCTGAATCCACCAGAAGTGTCAATGGTTTTACAAGAAATTTTAGTAGTTGTATTTAAATAGCAATGATTCAAAATTGGATATATTTCATTCACGTGATTATTATGTTATTTTTATCCTGCAAAAACATACAACAAACTTGGTATCATTGGATAGAGAATTGTTCAGTCTATCAGGAAATATCAACGCTTTACAGAAAATGCTGACACAAGGTCGGAAACTACAGATTGATGTATTTTGTGCGAAGATGTTTCTGTCACAAATTCCTTCTAAATTTATGTTAGATCTTGTTTAAACACTGCACACATTTCTAAACGTACCAGCTGGACGTGGAATTTTGTGGTCTGCCCCTATTAACGAAGCTATCAGCCTATATCTACGCATACGGCATGTTTCAAGGCAGCAGGGAAAGTAAGTAGCTTTTATTTCATTGCAATGAATGTTTGTTTAGTCTTATTGCAGGGAGTTAGATCAGTGGAATCGGCTTGCAGACTGATGGACGGAGCTTATGATTGCTTGGCTTAGTTAGGAACAACCCTATATAGATAACTAAAGAATAGAAGGGAGTGCGATGTGTAGGGCACTGTGTATATACAGCAGATGAATAATGAGCAATGAATAAGCAGATGTTGGTGGAATGGCTATGGCTACTGCAGGTTGAGTCGGCAAATATTTGGTCTCGCATCTATTACACCGGCTATCTGGTGCAACAATCTTACATTTTTGTTGTCGTGTGTAGCTGCTCAGAAATTTCTGACTCCAAATCCCTCAATGAAATAAATGTGTGTCTTGATTTGTTTATTTGTCTTGCTTCACCTTTCTTGGTTCTGCTTTGCATCCTACAGGCACGCGTGAACAGGGGACTAGGAAGGCTCAGCCCGCCTAATCTTCAGCCCACTTCAGCCAGACACATTGATCTCGGACTTTTGATTGCACATGAATGATATAGAACTACATATAGATGAGTTGGCAGTGGATGCCAATGCAAATATCGCTTGCACTTATCTAAGTCATGAATACCTTTGGAGTGTTCAAATTGTCATGATTCCATCAAATTTTAGGAAATCCAATCCACATGTCAGACTCTTTTTGCATGCATCAGATATTGTGATCGATTTCTACCACCATGACAACTAGATCATTACATTCTAAGAACATCTCCACGACAACTTCACAAGCCAGGTCGACCAGAGAAATTCGACTTGTGCCTCGAAACAACCCTCAGATACATGGCTACTAAGACAGAGATTCGAACAATCAGGCATGATGATTGTAGCAATCCTTGAAGCCTAGTTCGTCAATACAAGAGGCTTCGGTTCTCTTTTGAAATAATATCTCCTGGGATGAATTTCAGCGATGGAGCTGCGATTATGTTAAACACTTCTAAAATCATTCTTTACATTTGGAATGTCTAGGGAAATCGGTGACAAAGTAAAAAGTTGTAGCATGATGGTGTGTATCAGTGATGAAACTGGTTCAAAGGTACGGTGACCCGCTCAATGACTCGGGTTCTTATGCTTTTGTAGTCATAGAGCAAACTTGTAGCTCAATTGTGGTCGAAGTGAATAATCCGTTAGCCTATACTAAGTCTATCACTGGGCGACTGGAAATGCAATTAGTCATTGTTCAATGGCGAAAGACAAGTAAGGATTCAGTGCAAGTCGCTTGTTGCTGTCGCCTGGATTATCACTAGCCGACACAGCTCTGAAAGAGGCGCCATGAGGCTATGATGTATTCTATGGGAATTCTCAGGAATTCTATGCGCATGTGATCGAGTTTGACGATTCGTGCTATCAGTAGTTAAAATTTTTTCGCGGTTGCGCGGTACGGTAGTGGCGAAAAATGAAGGTGAGGAACAATTCGAAAGCACTTCCGCAAATTTTGGAAAGTTGAATTTTATGTGCAACTTATTACTCAGAGTTTAATTGCTTCAGTACCAGTAGAGCAATCTGATTTCATTCAGATGCTATACATATAAAAATCTGACTGAGTCTTATTAATATGTTTGCATGATTTTCAGGAAATTTTTTTAAAAGTATGATGCTAAAGGCCAACTTCGATACAAAGTCACATCATTGGTTGTCTAGCCTGTTAGCAATTTACGACAATCATTTGAAAAAATTCTCTCGCAAAAGTATGGCAATTTTGATATCAAAAGACTTGACTACATGCATGTTCAAAATTGTAATTCTTTTGTATGTTTAGGTCCATTTTTCGCTTATATAATTTAAATGTATGTAGTCCCATTTTTATATAATTTTTCCCATTTTTTAATATAGTTTGTGCGTGACATGTTCAAATTAATTTCACTTCCCCTGAACGAACTGCGTTGCTCGTGATACGCATTGCAAATTGTCACAGCCACAAAAATAATGAATGACAGCATCAGTAGCTAAGTAGTTAATTGTAAAACGCCTTCAATTTCAGGCAAATGACATGATATACAATGATAATGACCTTTATACAAACTTATATATTACAAAATAAATTCCGGAGAAGCATGGCATAATTACATGTAAGTGCAGATGCTTTATGCCAATTGTGATCGTTGCTATAAACTTACATGCGCAATTAAAGATTGGATATAAGTGAGCATGTTTGATATGCATATGTCATATTTGAGTGCTTGATGCATAGGCCCTATGTTAATTTGACGTATTTTGCATGAACTATCTTCAACTTCATCAATAATAATTTTAGTGCAGTTCATCGGTCTCATTTGATAGTGATATTTCATCTCTTTACATTTTTATAGAGAGCTTTAGTTGCCTCACACTTGCTTTGCTGCCATTGTTTGAAACGCAACTTCTTTTCTTTGTCAGCGCTTTCCACTTCCGAATTCCACCATCAGGTCTCTTATGCCTGCCCAGCCTTTGCTGCGACCACACTCTTTTTCAGCACTGTGTATCCAAGCTGTCTTCATCCTGTTCCACTCCAAGTCAAATGTATTTTGGTCTGCAATATGTCCTTCATGGATCATAACATCCTCGTTAAAGTGAATGGTTAAAGTGCAACTCCACAATGAACTCAGAATGCCAACGCATGACAATGTGCCATATGTTTGCATCGTGCTGAAAACGAAAGATAAAACGTCTAGAAGACTATTCCTTTTATTATCTAGTTTGATCACTGCATGATGACGATTGACGCTGTTGGAGATTCGAGCGCAACATTTTTTGCTTCATCTCTGAAATATAAAAGATTAATTGGATTGAATGATAAATTGATCATAATATTTATTTATTTCGCGTTTCCATGATTGCATGCATTCATTGACTAAGGAGACATCAAAACCTTGCTCTATAATTCATCCAGGGTAGTTTGATTGATTTGTTTAAGTATCTGGATGTGTATTATAAATGGCTGCTGGGATGATTTTCATCATTGTATGAGAATGTATGAATTCTTGATCAAATATCAGCATACCGATGGTGAGAAACCAAGGAAATCGTTTTTCGCACGCATAAATTCTTGCGAATAACGGATTAGCAATAAAATGACTATTCAGACGAATTTTTGCGTCGGAATAACCGCGCCACAGTGGCCTGGTAAGGAGCAGGAATCTGAGACAAAACTATTTACAACCCATGAATGCGCCAATGGATCAGGAACGTGATCATTTTCATTTTCTATGTAAGACACAGTCAACAATGACCCAATTTTATTTCGCAGAAAATACGTGATCTAGCTAGACGTGTTTACTTGCTTCTGCTCGTGAATATCATAGTCAATGTCGATCGTGATTTGTGGATCTGACTGTGACAGTCAGTCCTTAGTTCTACTGTTACAAGTAAACAGTTAACATCTTGTAAATATTATTCCTTTTTTCTTCAACAGGTCGTCTACGCTAACCCAAAGGATTTTCAGAAACCGTTAACGATGTGTCTTGGTGTTGGTCAGTGCAATGAATCAAATTTCAAAGCTGTTCAATGAGCAGAAGATTGTGGATTGATGAGCTGGAAAATGAAGTGCACTTCTCTTCTGTTTCACTTCAGTGTCCTGAAATCTTCAATATAGTGGAAATTAGTGTAACTCGTTGCGAAGAACGAGTTTCAGCATGATGTGGCATTTTTGGTGAATTGTGATATTCCTGTGTATGATAGTGGTATGTAGACTGGGACAGTGTCACGACTTTGTTGACATGTTTTGGTAAAGTTGGATCTTTGGTAAAATTGTATCTTTCATGTGAAAACTAGTCTGTTTTTGAAACTTGTCAGTGTTGTGAATTTCTATACGAATAAAATGTGAAGTTAAGGACCTGCTGATATAATTTGTTAAGTGTATGGAAGGTAGTAGGTGAATGGGCAAGGCATGGGAAGTGGAAATCCAATAACAGTTAAATTTGTGTTTGAATATGCAGTTGGCTAGTGTTAGGGTTAAGGTAAGGTTTGGCGAACGGGCTAGTTTCCAGGGATAAGGGCTTCGGATCTGGATTGCAGGTGAGTAGAGGATCAAGACGAGTATAAGTTTGCCTAGGGTTTCGTGTTGGCTCGTGTCTTAAGAAAGAGTTAAAGTTTCACAATGATAACTTCTATATTTCATGCGCATATAGGCCTGCATGTCATAGTGATGGTAGTTGGCATGTGTCAGGTAAGTTTGCATGGGTGATAGAGCATGCTCATATTACCCACAGG
Source organism: Prostheceraeus crozeri (assembly GCA_907163375.1). Taxonomy (NCBI): domain Eukaryota; kingdom Metazoa; phylum Platyhelminthes; order Polycladida; family Euryleptidae; genus Prostheceraeus; species Prostheceraeus crozeri. The sequence goes on from CAJQUW010011233.1 coordinate 128,319, forward strand.
CATTGTTAGTAATGTTTGACCACAGATTAGGACAGTAGAAATATGCTACGAAGGAGGCATGGCTATAGTAGGCCGCAATTGCAGTTGAACATGAATTTTAGTAATGAGTTGTATTGTAAGTGATGGATAAGCGCTAGGACTTCATGGAGGGAAGACACTGAAGAGGTCTAAATATGTCCTTAAAAACTGTGACGGTCACGGAACAAAATTATGCAAATTACATGTACATGCAATTGTTATGCAGGCCTACACCTACATGTAGATACATGTGCCAATTCCAGCAGCTAAGAGGGGCGCGTGAATTCAGCAGCAACTTTTTTCCTCTCGAGATCATTTCGTGCATATGCCAACTAGAATTCCTTCCTCAATCCATTACTGCTCCATTCACGCGTAGCTACATGTACGTCGGCTGTGGGCGTGGCTGAGGACGAAAATCCGCATTTGTGCGGATTCTACGCAGAGTTGGGGCTGTCTGAGGGGTGGCACAAGCTGGCACACTCCCAATAAGTGTATTCGGTGTGTTGATTCGAGTGGCACACGCGATTTTCACAAGTGGTACGGATGGGCTGTGGGCGTGGCTGAGGACGAAAATCCGCATTTGTGCGGATTCTACGCAGAGTTGGGGCTGTCTGAGGGGTGGCACAAGCTGGCACACTCCCAATAAGTGTATTCGGTGTGTTGATTCGAGTGGCACACGCGATTTTCACAAGTGGTACGGATGGGCTGTGGGCGTGGCTGAGGACGAAAATCCGCATTTGTGCGGATTCTACGCAGAGTTGGGGCTGTCTGAGGGGTGGCAGAAGCTGGCACACTCCCAATAAGTGTATTCGGTGTGTTGATTCGAGTGGCACACGCGATTTTCACAAGTGGTACGGATGGGCTGTGGGCGTGGCTGAGGACGAAAATCCGCATTTGTGCGGATTCTACGCAGAGTTGGGGCTGTCTGAGGGGTGGCAGAAGCTGGCACACTCCCAATAAGTGTATTCGGTGTGTTGATTCGAGTGGCACACGCGATTTTCACAAGTGGTACGGATGGGCTGTGGGCGTGGCTGAGGACGAAAATCCGCATTTGTGCGGATTCTACGCAGAGTTGGGGCTGTCTGAGGGGTGGCACAAGCTGGCATACTCCAAATAAGTGTATTCGGTGTGTTGATTCGAGTGGCACACGCGATTTTCACAAGTGGTACGGCTAACTTCACATCCGTACCACTTTGAGGTCATTTTGTCCATTTTCTCAGTAAGTATTGTGAATTTTGACAAAGTAGTGGGTGGCACATGTTACAGACGTGTTATTTTAGACGTCCATGTGGTTGAAAATTCATAAAGATGCGATTTAAGGTTTTTTCTGTAAATTGGTACGGCTAACTTCACATCCGTGCCACCTCGAATTTTTGATGGACGATTTCTCGCAAACTGCTGCATTATTTTGAAAAATTACTGGTGGCACAAGCTGGCACACTCTAAAATTATGTGTAAATGCTGTTTTTGAGAGTGGCACACGCGATTTTCGATGTGGTACGGATATTGGTACGGCTAACTTCACACACGTCTCTCCTGCTATTATTCCCATGCTTTATCTTTACATACTCGTACAGGCCTACACAGACCCCCTCGTGTAAAATTGAACAAAATATCAACACATTTTCAAAATCCATTTTCCGTGAGATCGTTATTAAACTATTTTGGCATGTATTATAGCCCACTTTATTGAGTGGTCAGTTTTGGAAAGTAGGACATAAAATTGAAGGTTTCTTTCACGCAAAAATTCAGAGGGCGAATAATTTTTGACGACTCATTTTATCGAAAGGCCTCTCTCATAACAATAAATCTAAAATCCTGGTCTATTAATTCATAAATGCCCGTAGGTGAGAGCATGCATAAATCAAATGTGATTATCACCATTGAATCACTCTTTTAGACAAGACTTCATTTTTTCAAATTTTGATATAGAGAGAACTATCACACAAATTACAATTTTCTTTGATTTTGCGAGGCTTTTTGAGAGATTAACTAAGTTTTTGACTGAGAACTCCAAACAACATGATAGTTTTTTGAATAAACGTTGTAGTTTCTTAATCAAAGGTTTAAAAAGTATGGCATGCCATTGTTGTTGTCTTCTCAAAGAATAAACTATATGTAATATTTACTAAATTCGGCCAATTAGTTCACTAGTAAACTTTAAATGAGTTAGACCCATATTTCCGAAATTAGCACATTGAGTCATGGTCTTCCTCGATTGAGGGTTCATAAGATTCGGATGTCAAGCAGACGGATCTCGAGAAGTGTGACAAGCCGCAGACGACATCAACAAGAATAACACTTAATCCGATGTACTTTACCGTGGAACATGGAGACGAACTTGCGAGATCACTTCAGGTCCAAATCTCCCACGCACACCCCTAATGACGAGGGATGATTTTCATTGTCAACGGCACCTTGAAGATCATGAATAAGAATTTTAAAACAGCATAACTCAACCGAAGCGAGGTTGCAAGAACTTTCAGTCGACTTGAGAAACAGCAAAACAATACGTTTGCGGATGTCTTGATAGAAGATGTTCATTTTGTGAATGATGGAAAGAGGTCAAGAGTTTTAATCTTAAACTTCTAGTTTTTGTTAGTAATTAATTTCAGTCAATATGCATTGACTATCATCAGACATGCACTTGCCTCCCTCCATCATTCACAGTATACAACAATTAATGAAGCTCATTGCCAGAGATCCGCGATCCAGTACGCTTTATCTCAGGAAAGCAATTTTGTCTTCAAAGTTCATTACATGCTGGTGGGTTGGTTGTGTTGTGTAGGTAGAAGAACAATCAACAAGAATAAAAATCTATAACATCGAGCTTGAATTTGTGACATTTCTGTCTGTGCAATATTAGCCTTTAGTGCTTTATTGTCCACAGCAGGATGGAATAAACTACTGCAGGCCTATTCCGAGATTTTCCTGCCAAGTAAATAACCATACATTCGACCGAAATTTTTGACAATAGGGAATGTGATCATGATTACAAGTTAGAGTTCCTGCCATTTTTGGTTGATGAATTTAAAAAGACAATTTGCTTCATGTGCGAGAGATCTCTCAGATCATCAACACCATACGTATCCCTTCTAAAGCGGCCAACTCACAAAAACGATAAATTGTATACAATGAAAGTTTTAGCATAAATATATCTAAGTGTTAAAACAAAAGTAGCAATTCTTAGGATTATTTTTTTTTTGATTTATTCTCCTTGTTTTTATAGAAATATTTTTCAGATGAAGGTGCTCCTGCAAAGACATCGGACAAAGGCAATTGACCGATACGATTATCGAGAAACAGTTCTTGTCACAGCCTTCAACTTACTTTTTGTCAAACGCGCAATGGAGATCAGCAAAACAGAACAAGCGGACAGTAGCAGCACTTCAAGCAATAGATCTGTGGCAATTTTGTGTGTCATGCGTGGTGCACCTTGCAAACTGAAATCGATCATTAGTATTCCAATTATTGGCTTCACAAAATTAAATACTCTCAGTCATTGATGGAGGTAGAGGATCCCAGAACCAGCTCAAATAGAGAAGTGGAAGCATAGACTGTGTTGTGTGTTGGCCGATTTGCAACTTGAGACATTTAAGGCATTTCAAGAGATACAACTACATGTGTCCACCCCATGGACTATTGACTAGTTCATTCTTTATTCGCCTGAATAAATATATACATCACGAATGTTTATATAAAGAGTTTGAAATTTCTCAGCTGATTGCAAGCAATCATAGCTTCCTAAGCTAATTATCAAAAGGACAGAACGACATTTTGAAATTGCATAGTAACATATTAATTAGTTAGGATCTATCTGCTCTTCCGTCATCATCATGTATTGTTAGAGTGGCCTATCGGCTAGCCAGAAGAAAACTGTGGTATACAATCCAAGCCACAATTTCAAAACGCAACGAGTTTGAATAGATATTGAGAAGCAGACATATTGCACCCATTTTACAGAAAAAATCCTGCACCAAGTTCACCGAAAAAAACAACGTAGAGTATGCAGCCATTCTATTCAAACTTGACTACCATTGATGGTTAGAGCAGATGTCACTATCATTGTGTGAAGGGATATCACTCTCATCCGAATTATTCTATGAGTGAGATAAAGAAAAGAACAAATGAGGTCAAAATTTTCCTCAGAATAAATCTGTTAACCTCTTTATCCAAAGGTCTGAATCTCTTATTTTTATGGGCCGGATGGGAAGGGATGGGTACCCCGACCACGGAACTGATGGACTCTCCGTTTCCGGTGCGGTTCGGCTACGCAGCGACTTGACTACCAGTGTCCATTCCGGCGTCGTAGCGGCTTGACTACCCAGATAGGGGTGCGGCTGCATACCAACCGTCGTCCAGCAAGTGGCACTCCTGGTGGATTTGTGTATTCACTTATTTAAGTCACCGTTGATGCACCAACAAGTAGCCTATATTCACCTACATTTAGAATTAATTTGTGAATAATTGGTATCACCCTTAAAGGAATGTCGCTACATCTTCGATCAAAGAAATACTTAATGTGCTCGAAAATTAACGTAATTACTGTTTATCCAAAATTGCATGCAGCAAATCTTGCAGAAGTCTTAAAATCTTATCCAGGTATCCAAGTAAATTCTATGAGTATTTACTTGGGTATTTCTACCAGTTTCTTCTTGGAGTTTCTTCTAGTTTCGGCAGTGAAATTTCAGGCCAATCGGTTGATAAAAAAAGTTGCAGTCAAAATTTATTGTCACGTGTGGCACATATTATCTTAAATTCGCAATTATGTTGCTAAAATATATTATCGGTTTTTTCATACATCGAGGGCTAGAACGATATGCATAAATGAGGAAAGTAACGATGTGATGCAAAAGGGAATGTTCCTTTTAAGCGTGTGTCAATGGAAACAACTGGCACTACCCGCACGATGTCGTCTTAATCGTCCTTTGATTTGTGCTTGATGTTGTCTGTCAAGCACTGATGGATGCACAGAATTAAATATTTTGTTTATCTGCTTCGGTTTGCTAGAAGTGTGATTAATACGAAATGGACGGCACATTGAGGAACCTATTAGGTAGGCAAAAAGGAATTCCTAATACCTTACATAGATAGGAAAAAAGTCGTGCGTCGCTTGCGGATTAATGTGAGTTCCAGCAAAGTGCTTCGATTTCCAAAATTCCTTCAGATTCGAAGAATTCAGATCATTGCCCACAAGTTTTCTCCATAATGTTGACCCTTCCTATCATTATTGAAGAAAGTAGCAGGCGCACGAAAATTAGTTCACTTGATGATTTCACATCCTTTCCTCGGCATTGCTCACTGTATAGTGCATACATTGAATCGAAGCCACACATCGATGTGTGTTTTGGTGTGTGCGAAGTGATAGCACAGCACGCATCTCTCACTGGCTCTGGTGTCCTTTGCTGACAGCTTATTGTTTGCCATTTCCAATAGCAAGCGATACACGAACTATCCATTCGAGAAGGAGCAAGTTGTCTAATTCTGTGCCATTTCGATATTAAGGTTGCATATAACTCTTCCTTTCTAGGAAACCGAAGCGCGTGCAGATGAATCTAATTCTGTGGATGGATGTCTCGAAGAGTGCGTGATGTGCAGTGATACAACCTCGATTTCATTTCAATCAAGGTCAAGGTCGAGGTCGACCCCGAAATAGGTTATGCAAGTATGATATTGATTGATGTTGTGAAGATGCCTTGGTCTGACATAATTATGTTGAAGTGACTCCAAGTAACGTAAGTGAAAATACTCTAACCTGACTAAAACACACAAAAAACCAAAAATTTGACTTCAATACTGTTAAATTGTAACCCAGTACTACCTGTTTCAATTGTTCTGTGTCAGTCAGATCAAAAATGTCAAATTGCTCTATCTACTGGTACAAGGTACTATCTGATACAAAGTACTATCTGTCGCCTCTACCTTTCATTTGAATGTTTATACATTACTATGTTTGGATTTTTTGAGTTCCTTTGAATTGTACAGAATAGATTCACTTGCATGAAGATGTTCGCAGGTGCTGATCGAAATGTATCGCGATTAAAAAAAGAGGTCAGATTTTGATTATCGAGCAAAACTTGGTTCTTCCCAACTCAACATAATAATACTGATTGACTTTGGTACCGGGCACTTGAATGTAAGGGAAATACAATTATTTGAGTTAATCATGTTATTAATCACATTCTGTCAACACACTTGAAATCTGAATATGATCTATGTCAGTTTTTATTAGTAATTACTACATCACAACAATGCTTTATGCTCATGTGAAAACAAAATATGCTTTATGCTACTTACACTTGCAGAGAAAAGATGATAATTGTTAAAGGACACGCTCAAAACATTCAATAAATGGCATAAAGTCGCTACAAAACAATTTTGCAAATAGTCACAAAATTCATTGAAATTATCTAATGGCATGAGGCCTCCCGTCCAATCTCAAACAGGTGCTTACTTTGGACACAGGAATCTTGAGTACATATTTAGCTAAGCATTTTAAATTACATTTGTGATATGATTTTAGATATACATTTAGATATACTTGTAATTAAATTGAAATGATTGCAACAAATACCATAGAATCATAGGAATATATCTATAGTCCCACCAGGACGAGTTTCTGCATGGAATGTGACCGAAGATGAGACTTTCACAGAATGGTCTACACAATATGACTGCTACGAAACTGCGCGCCTTCCGAGTTTTAACAGGTTCCTTTGATCTACAGACAAGATCAAAGGAAAAGACATGTTAATTGAAGGAAAATTTCAGTATTCGACCAATATGTCAGTTTGGTATGTTTACTCCGATTATGTGAGATCTATTATCTCTAGCTACATAATTTGAGGCATGATATGTCTTCATATCGTCTTCTATTACGTTCTATCAAGTGCAAGAAACAACTTCTATTTTCAATTTTTGCAAGATTTGGTTCGAGGTTTGAGCCGAAGTTGGATCAAAATTTTATGTTTACCTTACTAAGATGCCTGCTGAATCCAAATGTGTTTAGTTTTGTAGGTAAAGGTATATGGTTACATGACTTCATGCCCTGAAAATATGTCATGCCACAAATTATGGCGATTGAGTTCAAAGATCTCGCATAGTCAGAGTAATCACACCAAACTAACATTTTGGTCTAAAACTTCAATTACTTGCCCTTTCCTAGATTTTGTCTATATATCAAAGGAACTCAAAAGAACTCGAAAGACGCACATTTTCATAGAAGTTCTGTTGTTGTAGTAGTTTCGTAGAATAGTCTGTGACAGTCTCATTTTCGGTCTCGTTCCATGCAGAAGCTTGTCCTGACGGGTCTATTAGTGTACTGTATTTCCATACTTTCATAGTCTTCGATAGAATCATTCAAATTTTATGTGTTTATTCAAAATTCTTATGTCCAAAGTGTCCGATAAGTAGGCGCAAAGGGGAAAATCAGTATTAAAAGCAAATAAAAATTATGAATGGCAAAAAATACTGATGTTCAGTCCGACCTGAACCTCGATTGAAATCTGCTTAATCGAAGTCGAGGTCAGAACATTGAGGTCGAGGTTGTACCTCTGGAGATGTGCAATACGTTTCTGCTTTACGTATTTACTACCTGAAGTTGAAATGAAATCGTTGTGGGGCTGGGGTTCTCTGAACACTTGTAAAAGATACATTTCAGTTTGGGTAACATGTGCGAGCAATTTTTAGCAGTGTCACTCGAGCAGTCTTGCCAAACTAAAATTGTCCACTGCCGAAATTATTTTGCTTGTGGTAACTGTATGTACGGATGCGTTGTGCACGGCTCTCGACCGCTGTTGTCATTTTCATGACTTTTCATCAACCATAATCTTGATGTAGAGATACAATTCTAAGTACCTTCTATACTGAGTTATGAATGTTTCCTAAATTTTCTCTTGATATTTAAATTTGAAATTTCATTATTGTTCATGCATTACAGGAATGAAGTGGTCAGCAGCTTTTGTATTGGTTATTGCCATTGCTTTTGGAGGACTATATTTCACACCCCTTAGTATGAAAACAGCAACATGGAAACTTCGTCTAACGTTGACTTATTGGAAACTTTTGTTTGGAATGGTGAGGACTATTGATAAGAAATATGCTTTTTGAAAATCAGCTGAAATGACACAAACCTTATAAGGCAAACTCTACGTGCAATCATTTGAATTTAACGCTGAAAAACGATCTGAGATTTAAGATATTTTCGTTGTGAATTTTTAGTAAGGACACCTCGATCAATTATTTACGAAAGCACATACTTACATATTTGATGATATACATGCACTTTCACGATATGATAAATGATAAATCAACTACAGAGAGAAATTTATATGCAACCTTACATACATTAATGATAGTGAGAATTGAAATGACGATCGACTCTTAAGCGATGAATGGAATAAGCGTAAGTAATGGTGTGGCTCAGAGGTGCACAAAATTTATTGGAATATCTGAATACTGATAGCATGCTACCAGCGAAAGGACGGCTTGTCTTGAGACAATAGGGTCCACAAACCTTATGAGTTCGTCAAAGGTCAAGCATGCCAATTGGTTTTTGTAGTTACCAATTTTCAATTTTGCAGTCATGAATGACATCATCTAGCCCGATTGCCGAGCTTTCTCAACCTCTTCTACTGTTTTCTCTCTAGTCCCACAAGCAATGAGAAACAAAACTAAGTTACTGAACGCAGTATCGCTTCATAGACTCGATGAAGATCGCAGGGTGGAACCATAGGTTTTTCTACTCTATATATGAAGCATAAGGGTTGAATTTTCTGATTTGATCACCTGGCCCGTTCAAAGTCAGCAAGATGTCGGATTTTTAGATATAAACGTTATCTAGAGCTGACATGAAATATCTTCAACATTCATTTACGACAGAACAACTTATCTGTATTACTTTCTGTGCTTCAACAGAAACAATATTATTTCAAAGCATTGTTGTCTGTGAGTGCGTAATTACTGGGTCTAACAGCTAGATATCCCCGCTGTGAAGTGTTAATACAGAGTTGAAATAGTATTAATCATGCATTTAACTAATTAATTAAAAAGGATGAGATGTGTTAAGAACAAACTGTGTTTTTATGCTTTAACATGACAGACTTCAGAAACCTATGTGTCTGCCCCTTGCAGATCCCGTGTAACTGCAACTAAGCGATCAGTGAAGCTAAAACTATTTTTCAAAAAAGTTGCTTACCGTTCACGATTTCGCACAGCACTACTTTCAAAACGGTCTCTAGATGTCGCCGCCTCGGCATCCCCGTTGTCAGTCGATACAATCGTGCTTCCACTATATCTTTGATGATGGCTCCGATATTCTCTCATGGATTTAAGTCTGGGAAACTACCTGACCACTGTGTAAAGTCGAGAAAAAATATTGGTTGATCACTTATCAATTGTTGAGTGGTCAGCGCTTAAAAACGTGGTGCTTTGTCATGAAGAAAGTTACTTAGGATGGATTCAACATGCTTCCGTCATTCTTGAGGATTGAACGGAAATTTTCTCCGCTCCATGAGTTTCCATCTTCCATGGTTATCCACATCAATTTCGTCGTTGTGAAGCATGTGAAGACCGAACGATGCAGACGGGATGATCCACCGTATTACAACTGCTCTCTGCTCTTGTTCTTCATTCTCTTTAACAGATGAGGCCCAAGATTGAATATTTTGATAATTTCGCTTTCGACAAGTTCATATAAAAAACTCATCGTTGCACGCAATATAGAAAAAATCGTTAGCATCCCATCACCGTAGAAAGTCACAAAATCATAAACGCTTTCCACATTGTTCGTCGTTTTTGAAAGGATTTTTGATAGCATGAAGGGGTTTCATCGATAGACAGTCAGGGCCCGGTGCCACGAAGCACTGTTAGTTAGAGCCGTAACAGCAATCGGAAAAATGTTAAGAATGTTAGAATGTAGTGTTACTTTCGCTGCCTCGATTCACTGTTACAACGATGTCAGCTGCTTTTAATGTTAAGTGCGAATGCTGTCACAGAAGAGGATGAATATGACGTCATTCAAGTGTGAACCAATAGAGGCGCTACATCGAATGAGCTGGAAGAATCGTCGGGGCATTGCTTGTATTATTCATTTAACAGCGTGTGTGCATTAAGTCTCTTCATCTTCTATTTCTGCTAAGCGATGACGTCCGATCCTAAACGCCCACGAAACAAAGACCTTTCATCCATCGAGTGTGAAATTTTGATTGAGAAATTTGCTTATAACTACGATATCCTCAGAAGCAAGCATTCGAATGAGAATGCTAATAAAGTTAACAAGGAAACAAAATTTTCCATTCAAACACTCATTTGACCGAAGGTTGCTAGTAGAATTTGATTTCTTGCTGCTCTCCCTCTCAAAGAGTTTTCCACCGCTTCACTGCCACTGAATTGTTCTGAATTCCACTGAATCAATGTGATGATTCTCCTCTGGATCTACACTTTCGTTAGGAAGTTTAATCCTGTTGGCGTAATTATGAAGACATGCACATGCACCTATTATGTTGGAGGCTTTCTTGGGATTAAATGTAATTTTTGTTGTAAGGCATCGAAATCTGGATTTCAGTATTCCATTACAACGTTCAACAATATTGCGTGTACGTTTGTGAGACACATTATAAGTTTCCTCCATTGTGGAAGTCGGTCTCAATATTGGGGTCATTAACCATGGCAGCAGAGGGTAACCAGAGTCCCCAAGAAGCAATCCATCGACCGAGTTAGACTAAAATCGATCATATACAGAGGACTGTCATAATAAACGAATCATGATTTGATCCTGGAAAAAGAGCATTAAATTATATGATTCTACTGTAAAATCACAGTCACACACGATTTGCGTATTTAAGGAATGCCAGCCTTTTCGATTGACAAAGGCAACCTCCGTGTAAGGTGATGATGGTGCTAGGATAGGAATGTGACATCCGTCAATAATTCCCACTATTATGGGAAATCCATTGGATAAAATGTAAAATCTTTCTTGCATTTTGCGAATGTCAGAGGACGATGGCCATGAAATAAATTGTTCAAATATATTCGATAACGAGGATGATACGCTATGTACGCATCGTCCTGCGGATTTTTCTGAGATTCCATACAAATCACCAATTTTCCTCATAAAACCGCCAACACCATAATATCGCATAGCAACACAGAGCTGTATTTCTACAGGCAAACGTAGTGATTGATGAGTAAATCGCTCCAAATTACTTCTTAACATGTCACAAATATCCATAACTGCATCTTTTGGAAATCGATGTCTATCGATGAAATCTGCGTCGCTGATATCAAAGAAGCGTCGAATTCCACACGCCACATATTGCGATGATTTTTAGCGTCTGTTATTCGTCTTATTCTTTAGTCAAAACTGTTGATTAAGTTCAAGACCTTGACACTGGAGTTTGGTGAGAACAAGATGCTGTTCAATAGCAGAGAGCAGAAATTGTAAACATTAACACTAACACTGCCCTACAGTACTGTTGAGATTTCAGGTTACATTACATTAACATTTAACGAACAGTAGATCGTGACAGTGACACTAACAGTCATCTAATAGTTATGGTTACATTAAATTTTCGAGTCAGTCATTTTAACAACCAAGTTACAGTAAAAGCTAATAGTGAGCTAACAGTGCTTCGTGGCACCGGCCCCAGGTGAGGAGGACAGTGTGTTTCATCGCTTCGTTTAGTTGCAATTTGAGCCGTCCACATTCGGCAACCCTTTCTTTGCTATCCACTATTCAAACGAATTACGCGCTTATGATGTTGGTTCCAAGCATCACCTGATTTTTCAATATGTTCGGTGTTCACGCATGAATCTCGATTCCTCTTTATTATGAAAAATTCTTCACTTCTTTCAATTTTCTGTGCAACCCAGCGGTGAGTGATGAAAGAGCCTCTTTCATCTTTAGCTTCTATAGAAATGATTACTCGCACTCCGTCAATCCACATATTTTGACTCTCAGACATAGTCAAATCGTGAACTGTGATCATCGAATTTGCATCTACATTTTCCAGAGATAAAATAGCCCCCAGCGACAATAATAGATAAATAGAAATTCCTGTTAAGCAAGGAAGCAAAGATCTTTTCTGAAATTGACAAATTTTTTGCGGGTATATCTGTCTGTTGCATACTGTATAGTTCGCAAATCTTTTCGTGGACTCATTAGAAGGAAACCCTTCAATACTTCATATTTACTTATAGTGGACATGCGCAACAACATCTCTCATTGACGTATCATCGTATAAATGAACTGTAGCTGAAACCATATCCTGCAGTGTTCATGGTGGACGGTTTAACGAAAAGTCAAACGAATTTTTCAAAAATCTCTTTAGATAAATCGGTAAACAATGCATGTGGGTGCTTTGTAACATCAGCCTAGTACCTTCTTTGAACCTGAAATTAATTCATTCACAACTATTACTTATTTTTTAAAATCAATGATATACCCGAACATGAAAGATGATGTCACAAAATCGCCTATATAATCATCTAGAGACATGCTGAAATAGCACTCTGCCTAACATCGTTTGGAATGGATAATGAAGATCAATCATGCAAAAAATGCCAGCTAGAATCATAGAACTGTGGTCACAAGATAAATTCTTATAATTTTCTTTCACCTCCTCTACATACTGTGTTAACGGTATAATTTCATGCACATTCAAACAGGTAGCATCTCTCAAGTGGAAGTACGCGAAAAATTTAGGTCACTCGGTATTTACATCAGTAGTTATCTCAAAGAATATACTTGGAAGTCCTGAACTAGACCCGCTGTCAGAGTCCAAGATGAAATAGGCCTATGATTTTAATTAGGGCTGTGCTGGGTGCGCCGGTTTCTGGGCGGTTTACCGAATTGTTCGAATGTTGATCAAATTGATATCTTACTGTAGCGCTTCAATAAAAATTAATCCGTTTTATCAGCAAATCTTTGTCACAGCAAATGTAGAGAGAAAATAACTTTAGCATTAGATGTAATTTATACAAATAGGAGAGCATTATTTGAGTCCCTTTATCGATTCATTTCAAACTTCCAATTTCTGTATCATGAAACTGAAAAAAATTGAAATCAAGGCTTCATCATCAGATATCCGATGCATTTCTTTATGTTAAGAAAAAGCGTGAAAAAGTGCGAAAATTACAAAATTCACCATCAATCAGTTCAAGCCACGAAATCTCAATTCCCGCGACCTGTTAATTTCGGAATTTTATAGTGAATAATGCGGCCGTGCTGTTGCTCCTCTTGATAAGATATACATTAAGCAGTGCAGCGGCCATAGCTCTGTCCAACTCATTTTTTGTCATGCGGTAAAATTATGGCATCACAAAGAGACTGCCTCAAGTAGAATAATGTCGAGATGCTGACTTTCTTGCATAGTTGTTTGTAGATTGCTATGACATTGTTTTGAATCGTTCTACATTTCCTGAAGTTTTCAGGTACTCTCTTTGTTCATGATTTTGAGAAAATAATCAAAAATGAAGCTCCTCCTTTGCTGTATGCGTTTTGTTATTGGGCCATGATTTTTAAAGAAACAATTGAAACCCCGACGTTTCGTGCGCCATGACTTTGTAATTTAGTCAATGTAATTTTTCTACCTTTTTGTGTTGCATATCTTCATAATGTCTCTTCTCATCTAGCTTAAATATTTATGTTAAACCATCATGGAGACGTACGAGTTAAGTATGATGAGTCACTTGCAATTAAATATAATTGAGGGGGCCAATAGTCTTTGGTCTCCGTGGCACAGTGGTTCAGCGCTTGCCCTAACTATCATTGTTGGGCACGCAACTATAAAAAAAATTGTGCCGCAACCGAAAATTAGCAAAATTGCAGTCGCAACCGCAATTTTTTATAAACTTCACTGCTGGAGACAACAATCACAAGCAGAGCATGAAGTGTAGTATACGCGACACATTCTCATGTAGGCCTACCAAACATAGGTAGTAGCTTACATATGTAGGCCTACTTGCTATCCGAGACCGAATACAGAGAACTTGTGCCATTTTATATCCAGCCAAGCTCCCGCGGCTATTGCTTAATGGGAATACCACAAGCTTAGCAATAGCAACATCTATATACTATACAGCAGTTACTGCAGTCTGCAAGCTATTACAGGACTATCAAAATTATGTAACGCATTTGACGTTTCCCTAACGATCCAGAGGTCGAGCCCCGAAAGTGCCATTGGAAGTCGTCAGGAAGGGCATCTGGACTGAAAGATCACGTTCCAGATTAAAGTCCAAAACCCCAGTAGGGGAGAATAGTGACGTTTAACCATTCAATGCAGGTCTGCTTCAAATTCCTTTGCACTTCTTGAAATTTACTAGCACTTTATAAAATTTGCATGGAATTCTAGAAAATATGAGGATTCACTACAAAAGATAGAGATTCTACCTTCAAGATTTTACTTAAATATTACAGGGCAATGTAGAGCGCGAAACTAATTCTATTGCGGCTTTACTTAAGAAAGACTTTTTAAAATTTTCGGTGCACCGGTGCTCACAGGTGCGACTAGTGCACAGCCCTAATTTTGATCATTTGTCTATTTATTCCAGCAATAGAAACTCAAGTTGTATATTTTTGTTCATTTTATCAGCCCATTGTCGCACTATATAATACATAACTTACCTCAGCCTTAGACTTCTTGCGACTAATGGAGCATTTAACGACCTTTCGATGGGTACACGTGAGGTTACTGTTGCGGCCTAATTCTCGATTATTACCTCACATCCTTGAAATTGCATGGTAGGTGGATCATCATGTGATGAACTTTTGTAAGGACCGTATAGTTCTATTTCACTTTTGAAGCTTTTAATTAATGTCATAGCAAATCATGACTGTCATACCTTTGAAAATGTGAATTTTTAAATTCGGTTATCCATATTAGAATCGATTTTGCTTCTTAGTTTTGTTCCGACTTGGAGTTGTTTATTCCTGTACATGTATTCGCATCCACTTTTATCACGTCTACGGAGATCAAACATCACTCACCGATTACTAATGCTTTATTGATTCCATCCATATATTGATAGGCTAAGCCGAATCGTCAGATTTTGTATTTTATGGTTTCAATAAAGGCGGTCGTGCGACAATTGTATTTTTTCTGTGACTGATAGATTACCGATCGATAAACATAATCAATGAGATTGTACTAAGAGGATTTCTTATTACTGATCTTTCATAATTTACATGTATACTTTAATAAAAAAACAATAGTAAATTTTGATGATAAAATTTCATCAAAACAGTCTTTGGATAACGAATTAAATCGCTTTCTTTAAAATTGTTCACATCGCTTTTATTGCACATCGTTGATTCTATTTCATTCATTGCAACCAGTAGAATTCTGCTAATTGTGGCAGACAGAAAAGCCTCTTGTGTCTTTGTGGAAAGCAAACAATGGACTTAAAATATCGTCAGTCATGTTTGATGTAGGTATGCTAATGCATGCATGTATTATAGCGGGCTGTTCCACTCGTTTTCAGTGTGTAGTTGGAGAAAAAATTGGCATTGGTCCATTTTACAAGAACATGCGGATGTTTACACGGCCACTGATGAAACTGCGGATACGAAACACAACTGATGTTGAGGTGAGCTTCTGCTTTTGAATAGGTTCAGTGGGAAATTATAAGATGTTATCAAACTATGAAAACCACTTGTTTTTGATAAAATTAAATTCAGATACACATTCATTCTCATACTTTACTTAATACATGATACATTCGTTCGAATGACTGTCTTAACCCTATGGGGGATCCGAAACCCCAACCCCAAACGAGATTGTTGGGGTCCGAACGAAGATTAGAGACAGTCGGGTTTCTCCGGGTTGGAGACAGTCGCCGTCAACGGCTTCAAGGCAAGCTACCACTGTGGATTCGGTGCCTTGAGAAAGGAAATGCTCTTGATTTTCAACGGCTTGGTGAGGAAGTGGAAAGTGTTGCTGGGGGCATAATTCCATCACTTCTTCAGCAAATCATTATCGAGCATTTAAGAGAACTGCAAGACTCATTTTCATTGCTATTTTTGACGGCACCTGGTTGATTTCTTATGACGAGTGGATGTTTCGATTCCATATTGATCGATTCCATCGACGAGATTCCTGAGAAAGAACGTCTACTTGAGTTGTGTGACAACAATGCAATGAATTTCTCCTGGGAGACTGCAGCTGCAATTGATTAATTCTGGGCCAAGCATCTCACTTCACCTCTTCAGTTTGCAAAGTCAGCGTTGGAGAAGCTCTTTCCATTTGTGACAACGTATCTATGTGAGTCTGGGCTCTCACTCTGCTCACGGTAAAGCCGGAGAAAAGGAACCGCCTCAATGTAACATCTGACGTGCGAGTGAGTTTGAGTTGCACATTGCTTCGCTATGATGGCATTTGCAAGAATTTGCAGCCGCAGAAGTCACACAGAGTGTAACTGACATGACTAGGCATGCCTGCTTGAAATTATGTTTTGCATTTGAGTTCTCTGTAATGTTTTACAATATAACATATGTGCAACAAAGTTTTCATTTTTTAAGTAAATTTAGATAGGTCTTTCTTGGAAGGAGGTCCGACACATCATTCTAATAACGAGGGTGTCCAAGGCCAAAAAGGCTGGAAAGCACTGATATGGAGCTTTGAATGTCGAATAGCGAATACTGACCTCTCAAAATAATTACTCAGCAACAACAGTTGATTTGAGTTCTCATTGATAGTATCTGCTTCTTTAAACTAGTCAACTTTCATTCATAAATACAGGAATTCAAAATTTCTGTGATTTGGTAATTAACTACCGATGCCGATGCTCGCACCTTGCCTAGTAAGCACATAATCTAGATGACAATATTAGATATCGCAATTTAATTCTAATAGTGAAATTTTTAATTTGCATTGCATGTAAACATTTTTGATTTTGTACAGTCATGATTTTGATAAACTTTGTTGGTTAAAAGATAGAGGTTCGACGTCATTATTCATGCACTATGAGTATGTAAAGAACTGAAACAGTCAGACATTTTTCTGAAATTTTGTGATGCTATAATCTGCATGTCTTCTACCGACTTGAATTGCAAAAATTCTATTATTGCTATCTAAAAATTAAGTAGAAATGGTAGAATCTACTGAAATTTCGGCTTTCCAAAGCTCAAGGTGGCTAAGTTTATAGTCCCGGTGTTATAGTTCTCTCTCTCCCTCTGTCTCAGTTTCCTACCGGAAACTAAAACCATGGTTTAATATTCCGATAGGAAAATTAAACCCAACATTTTTAAGTGTGTTTTAGTTTCCCACTGGTTTTCCCCTGGTGTTGCGGCTTCTAGTTTCCTAATAGGAAAATAAAACCTGGTATCATTTTCCTACTAGGAAGCTAAAACCATGGTTTTATTTTCCGATCGGAAACTAAAACCTAGGGAAACTGAATCTCGTAACACCGGGTGAGATCCGAAACACTTCTTCGACAAGCTTGATGCTATAATTACAACCTAGCTCTTAACATTAAGTTATCTGAAATTTGCAATTAGCAAGTTAATGAAATTTCAACGGGCATTCATTAAATATCACTTTAAACACACTACTGGCCAATTACCAAAGCGCCTGCCATAATTAATAAAATGCTGCTTTGTGGTTAAAGTGATATATTTGATGAATGCTGCCAGCATGGACTTCTAAATTACTATGAATGGAAAAAGTGAAAATGCTCAAGTGATCGACTTTTTTCTGTAGCTCTAGAAATATTTGAGCTATAAGAATCCTGACCTTCATTTGATCTTGAATGACCATGATCAAAAGCCATTTTGTTCTATCAACGATCACAGAATCAAAAGAATGGAGAAGTCTGCAGAAACTATTTCGAAAATGCCTGGTGAAGCAAAACAACAACGCATTCAGTCCCTCACCAAAGCCACGAGGGATGATTTTGTACAGACACTGAATGGATTAGTACATTTGGGAAAACGTCTTCTTTCGGATGATGCAATCAGGTATGTCATGTTTGGCATCTTTCGGAATGATCCTGTCGAAAAAATTTAGTGCCTACAGGCAAATGAATGGAGGTAGCTATTATGTTTCACTGGATCAAATACTTTCATCAGCTCATCTGCGACGCCTGCAACTGTATAACCAATTGAATATTTCGCCGGATGGTTGTGAGGCGAAATATAATTGCTGCACGTCCAATTTTACCGAAAGTGAAATTTTGCATTTTGATTCCATTGCTGACAGCGCTAAAATATATCAATTTCGGAAAAATCGGCGCTTTATTACATTTGTGGTTACATCAGTTTCAAAGAAAACATCAATTCTGAAAGCGTTAACAGTCACTACTATCATAAATCAGAGGTATCAGAATTTACTTAGTGAGCAGAGGCAGACTTTCACATCCGACACAAGACTTGTTTGGATTTTCTCTTATGGGTTACGCTTTATTTTGCGCATTGTACGACATTAAATGTTCAAATAGACTCTGCCGACTTCTTCTATATTTGAGTGAACGTTACTTTTTTATATGAATCACATCGCAGCTGTTTGTCGTCGACTCTCCAATTGCTTTCTTAAGGACTAGTGTCGAAGGAGAAAGAAAGGCGAGCAATTGAGCAACACGAGAAAGAAACCAATAGAAGAAAACGGAAGTTTCAAGAATAAACGCTTATGCTGAAGTTGATTGCCAACCAACTCGTCAGTAAAAATTGATATCATGATGTATATTGATTGAAGTAATATTAAACTTTATTGTTCTTTAATGTCTGTTATTTTACTCTTTTTTTCTCTTGTCTATAAGATGATTATGCTCAACATGAGATCCATAGTAGTTAATTATAAGAAAATGTATTTTATATATTATATATTTTCATATAATATTTTATATACATTTTATATAATAAAAGTTTATATAGAATATATAAAGAATATCAGAACATTTTGAGGGTCCAATAAAGTCATTCAGCCTTCCAAACTTTCAGCCTCCAAAAAAGTTTGCACATATCGCATAGTTCGGCGTCCTGAGTAAATTATAGATATCTATACGTCCATGGCTGACAGTATGAATGCTGATATTGGATAAGCTGCCACTATGAATGCCCGTCGAAATTTCACTAACTTGCTATTATTAAAAATCTGCGGTAAAATTTACCCGAGCATGGCTGCAGCTGTAAATAGAGAGTTGTTCCGACGTTGAAATGTGTGAACTAGGCCTGCTCTTGATTCCTGATATTGAATGAAATAGCAGCTATTCATGTCTGTTCCCATTTTTCAGCTGAAAATGCAACTCAATATTTAATTATTCCATTTAGCTATCTTTTTGAAAGAATAAAGTCAATGGGTATTAGATTGTCAAATTAACGTACACTACCTAACTCATAATCTAGCGCCTGTATTAGAGAAAAAGAAATCTGATTTCAATAGAGATACTAACAATGATGTCAAGCGGAAAGCAAAACATTTTTGAAGATTTAGAAGAAAAGTCGCTTTCTCGCGCTTCGAGCTCAAGCAAAGATCAGATATGGGTTGATAGATGTTCGAAGTGAGCAAAGAATATAATTAGACCTTCTTTGTTAAAAAAAGATATTCAGCCTTTCTTGTCAGTATTCAAAATATTATTTCATCAGTTTGAAAGTAATTCCAAGACAGTTTCACAAAACAAATACGTGGTGCGCCCAAAAAGTTTCAGGCCAATGACAGAAATTCCTTTCAATTGCTAAAGTAAACATCTGAAATCAATACATTGGTTCTTTGAGAGCTAGAAACGGTCAGGATCATAGATATCTGATCTGACATCTGTTCATAGACATCTGATTTCAACCAGCGAACGCACTTAGTCAAAAATCATTTTCACTCGTGAAAGCGCACTGAAAGGATGACTTCATTGCGACTTGATCACTTGGATAAAGTGGAGTATCGAAGCTCGATTCGTTTTTGTCTTCTGCTTGGTCAGTCAAATGCAGACATTAAAGCGAACCTGCTTCTTGCTTACGCAGACAAGTGTCCGTCAGAATCGACGATCAAGTTTTGGATTGCCGAGTTCAAGAGAGGACGTCAACTTGTGGCTGACGAAGAAAGAGAAGGCCGCCCAAAGACTTCTGACAACGAAGAAAACCGCGCCAAATTGGAGAGACTGGTCCTTGAAGACAGTAAGGTGACAACAAGACAGCTTGCTGAGTCTCTGAAACTGTCGAAAGGATCTGTTGGCGAGATGCTGCACGAAATGCGCTTCAACAAGGTTTCGTCTCGCTTTGTTCCGCGCTTCTTGACCACCGAGATGTGCACCCGACGCCGTGAAGCCTGCCTAGTGAATCTTGAAATTTATCGCCGCCATGGCGATAATTTCTTGAGGAACATCATCACTGTTGATGAAACGCCACTGAGCCTGTACGCACCTGAATCCAGGCGAGAATCTCTGGAATGGCGCAGGCCTGGTGAAGGCAAAGTCTGGAAGCAACGATCTGGAGCGATCCGAAGAGAAATGATGCTGACTGCCTTCTGGAATGCAGGAGGAATCATCTTCCTGGATTTCCTACAAAGACAGGAGACAGTGACCGGTGAATATTACGGCGAGCTGATTCAGCAGGTCCGCAGCAAGGTTCGCAAGCCAAGAGGTCTGCCTCATTGGTTCCTTCAGGACAACGCTCCAGTGCACACTTGTCGAGCTGCCTTGGAGAAGATCGGCAGCGCGGGCTTCGAACTTGTGAAGCATCCACCTTATAGCCCGGATTTGGCTCCATCAGACTATTGCCTTTTCAACGAGTTGAAACGCCATCTCCGCGGGACTCATTTTGAAAGTGCCGCAGCTTTGGAAGAGACTGTAAGAAACTGTTTTGGCCTATTACCTCCCGCTTTTTTCCTTGATGCTTTCAAGGCACTCCCAGTTCGCTGGGAAAAGTGTTTGGCCGCGAACGGCAATTGGTTTGAGAAATAGCTATAATGTACTAAATAAAAACGTCATTGGATTAAATCTTTTCGCTTTCTAAAATGCTAAGGCCGGAAACTTTTTGGGCGCACCACGTACTTATACGCGAGCAGCCTTAAATACTTATTAATGCATGCGTCTTGGCAATTGACTGTGACTTTGCTGAACCCCTGGTTTCGTAACCCATAATTGACATTGGCGTTGAAATCATGCAGGCCATCTTATCACTCTCTTACACAGAGCATTATAATTCATCTTAGCATAAGATTTCTACATTCTGCCGGACAATATTGCTCTTAGTTGCAATATTGTCCGCGAAATGCTATGCAATTCCTATGGAAGAAAAAAGCCCAATATATGTCTGCTACCACAGATGTTTCAGCGATTCATTGATCACATTTAATTAAGCATTGCCGTTGTAGGCTAAAATGCTATTGCTTAAACGAATCACAAAGCAACCCCATGACCAAAGAACGAGTTCATTTGTTTTTTTTTACATTTCCATTGGTCCGCCATTTGGATCCAACCATCGTCTGTTGGTGTTCATGTACACCACGGATTCAATACATTCAAGTGCGTATATGAAGCATTTATTTGGGCCATGTGATCATGTGACTTCACATGCAAAATTACACGTTCTGGAATGTTCTGTCATATTCAACATAGTTTTGTCATTTTTAACATAGTCCGAACCATTGCCTTGGATGAATTATAGTAGGAATATTGTCATAGTTTTATCGGGCAAATAATGCAGATATCCTCGGACGCAAACGTGTCCTCGGATAATGTAGCATTATATCATGGATTTTTAGGGCATTAATATCAAACATAGGCGAGGCTGCGTTGGCAGCCGAGACTGTCTGATATTTCTGCCCGCAAAATCCATGATATAATGCTATCGTCGGCGCGTAGCGCCAGACGATTTAGGCTGATCATTTGAAAGGTAATATATGCATTGTATACCATGTATATAAGACTGATATCTTTGATAATACCCAGAAATTCATTAACGGCCCGGAAAATTCATGGCCTGGAAATGAAACCATAGAAATATTTCGCAACATGGCATACAATGATTATGACATCTACATTTTTCGGGCTGTCAATGGCAAATTGTCGGGCCGCTAACACGGCCCTCTAATTTGCCATTGACGCCCTCAAAACATAGCTGTCATCATATCATTGATACTGAACTTATAATCTATGACATCAAAAATCCAAGATTTTGATCTGCAAAAGACTCAAATCTATGATAATTTTATACATAGCCCATGCAGCTCAGAACATTGAAGTATGTAAAGCTTAAGATATCTACGAGTCCAAATTGTGAGCCATAGGAATCACTTCAATGTCATTTTCACTGTGAATGCGTAGATGGATGATGAAATGCTCCTACCTCAATGGTATTACATAGCAAATTAGACGGCCTTAATTATGCAATCAAGGCCGTCTAATTTGGATTTGGAGATATATGAACGACTTTCATAGAAAAATGACATGTGAAATATCGGCGGACAACCCTACTTACTCAGTAACAATATATAGATACAGCCCTGTAAATGAGGGTGATAATGCAATACAGCCCGAGGGCAGCGCAGCTGCCCAAGGGCTTGCATTATCGCCCGATGTCTACGGGCTGTATCGATATTATTACCGTCACTGCCATATTGCCCGCAAAAGTCCGTTCTATTTCAATGGACTGCCATATTGCCCGCCAGAATCTGCAATATTGCCCGCTAGATATCATGGCTATTATATGGTATTATTATATTTCTATACCTCACACGTCCATGGTATTTTGAATTCATTCCATTAAATAAGTAAGTACATAGAAGGTAGACGAGAAAGAGAAGAAAGAACAGTTGTTAATAACGACTTAGAATGCTCCATATCAATAACTTTGAACAAAGTATGATTTCTGGTGCTAGTACAGAAGAGTTACAATTTCTTCAAGATTTGTCCCCATTTATTGACCAACAGGATCAATGGAATCAATGGACAGGCCTGAAGAAAGATGATACCAACTTTTTGGACAGTCTATTAACAGATGTTGACTTGGATTTAGATGTCGAAATTCCAGAATTTCATGATCTAGACGAAATCACAGTCCAATCGCTTGATGAAATGGAAAAGGACGAAGTTCCGAAATCGACTTCTTCCCAGACACTGTGTTACTCAACTAAATTCAAAGACTATCTGAATTCAAAAGGACTTCCAAATACCATCGAAAGCATGCCGTTGCGTTATCTTAGTCAGTATCTCAGATTATTCTATTCATCGTTAAAGAAAGATGACAACACTTACTATGCTCCAGCCACTCTCGGTTGCATACGAGCAGCTATCAATCGATACCTTACATCAGCCCCGTGGAATCGACAAATAAATATCATGACAGACAGAATTCAAGCCTGCCAACAATATGCTGTCTGCAATGGCTAGCAAGTATCTCAAATCTCCGGCGTCATGCAATGATAGCAGCTACAAATCATTACCAAAAAAAGATCTAGAAGCACTTGGAACATATTTTGACAGATCAAACGCTAAAAAACTTCAAGAGGAAGTGTTTTTCAATATTCTTTATCACAAGGGGTATCGTGGGAGAGAATGGATAAGAACATTAAAAATTTCAAATCTCAAAATTCACACGGACGAGTGCGGAATAGAATATGCGGATTTAGAAATACCAGCTTTCTCCAAAAATACAAAGGGCTCGGTTGTTGAAAAAAGCTTTTCCAATAACAAGCAAAGCCTCATTTATTCAACACCTCAACAGAAAAAACGTTGTCCAGTAGAAGCAATCAAATTTTATTTCTCAAAAATCCCTCCCAACGTTGAAGTATTATTTCCTCTCGAAAAGAAACATTTCAACTATTCCGACAAATATTGGTACTATCCCAAACAAGTATTGGGTAAGAATACTCTTGGTAGTATGATGAAAACTATTTCCACCAACGCAAACTTATCAAGACTTTATGCCAATCATTGTGTGAGAGCAACATGCGTCACCCAATTGGCAAATAAAGGATTTTCAATATCCGAAATTCAAGCAGTAACTGGTCATAAAAGACAAGACAGTGTTCAGAGGTATATCAAACAAATTGAGTCAAGCAAAAAGCAAGAAATGTCAAACGCCTTGTCTGAAAGTATGTCAATACAAGAACATGAACCTCAATATTGTGAACAGTCAAACAGAAATGTTAATATGGTCAAAACGGAACAATCAACGGAACGCATTTTTAGTAACTGTCTATTTTCTAGTTGCACCATTATCATTAATAACTGATACAGTGTTATTGTGTAACTTCTTTGAGCGTTATACTCTAATGTTAATGTTTACTGAACAGGAATTATGACGGACGTGTCCGAATATTCATGATCCCTTGTCCAGTCGTACATGTATTTTAATCTGATGAATTATAAATTATAAAGCCTGTAATGACTTTTATCTGCAATATTGTCCGGTAAATCACAGATATCATGTCACAGGGTGGGTAATAATGGATTCTGAATCTGGAGTAACGGACGACCGCTCATGGCTATCTGGTGCAGTGAGAATTCTATGTGAAATTGGCGGGCGTATAATGGTGCATTATATACCCTCCAATGCCTCTAATGCATTTCAAACTCATTTCAATCATTTCTATGACCTCCAAAGCCATCGAGAGTGAAATACAATCTGCATTATTGTCCTCTAAACTATGACAATATTCCTATATTGCTCATTGATATAGCGGGCTATGTACCAATTTATGCTGTGAATAAAATCAAAATCTCATTATTCGCCCGGAAATTTGCATGTATTTTAATACAAAACATGGTAAACATTATTCGCCCGCAAATGCGGGCTTCTCAGATTGACAACGTACACTTGTAAATGTTAATACGAATAGTTCTCTAAAGAAAATTCAACATCTATCTACAAATATACAAATGCTTTTGACCCGTTTTTCTCTAATACCAACGTTGGCTTTTCGTCCACTTGAGCTTCGCTCCTTGCATTTGTCATCAAAATTTGGTTCACTTGAACATTTTGTGTTGTTGCACTTGACGAAGGCAGCGCCATTGCATATGAATTTGATGATCCACTTACATGTAGTTGTTCATCTTGTGTTGCTTCACTTGCACATGTACTTCACGAAGGCATCGGCATTGATGAATTCGATGATCCGCGGAATTGTTCAGCAATTTTCTCAGACAACTTCCTTTTCTTCGCTGATGTCATGCGCTTGTTATATCTATCAACTGAGGCGTCGCTTTTCTGATTCGTGACAGCTTTTATTTGGTCTTTTGAAATATCATTCTCCTTTAACCAAGTGACCAAAGACACTCGAATACAGTGATTCGTATACGTGCCGTGAAGGTTAGCGTCCCTTGATATTGTTTTCATAAGGTCTTGGAGCGAATTTTTTCCAATAACTTCTTTTTTGCAGTAGAAGCTTTCTCTCGTCCACTTGGACTTGGGCTTGGGAAATAAAGCTGGATTTTCAGTCGGTAGCATGGATAAATATTTCGCCACCTCAGCTACCGGGCACTTTGCACTGTTGGGAATTTCGTACATTGCCACTTGACGAATATTGCGGTAATCATTGCTTCGGATGTTTTTCTCATTTTCATCTTTCACAACAGCAACATATTCCAACTCATCGGGTCCGGATCTAATTTGGATGTCTTCCTTTCGCAAATTTCTAATCCACTCTCTTCCTCGAAACCCGTTGTGGTAAATGATGTTAAAGAAAAATTCTTGCTGTAGACGTTGTGGTGTTGAACGATCAAAATACTTGTCAAGGCGAGCCATGTCTTCTTTTTCAATTGGTTGGTATCCAGATGTTGCATGACAGGACTTTTTGTTTGTCACTAAAGTCTTATGTCGAACAGCATTGTAAGTTTTTTCAAACAGACGGAATTGATCGTTTCCGATTAAGTTGTAACCGTGACAATATAACATTAACATGGATTTTTGAGGGCAATAATGTAGGACATTTGAGGGTGCGTAAGCGCCTGAAAATGTCCTATATTGTACGAAATTTCTATGCAAAGCAATGTAGTGCAATATCAAAGATATATTGATATTGCAGAATATCTATAAACAAACACAATTTAGAGGGCAACAATGCTTCATTTGGAGGGCAACAATGAAAATGAAGTCAATGATACCAATACTTCAATGATATCTAATATAATTAGCAAATTCATTACACCTGAATATGGACATTCAAATGAAAACTATGGACATGTCGCTGGATATCTAATCCATCTACGCATTGAATACAAACATGTGTCTTCACTTTAACTAATGGTATGAATGAAATGATTTCACGAATGTATTTCGTAGCCATAGAAATTTCGTACAATAATATTATATCATAGAATTTTTTGAAAGCAATGTGTGATTTGGAGGGCACTAGCGTGCCCTCCAAATCACACATTGCTTTCAAAAAATTCTATGATATAATGTTACATTGTTGCCCGAAAAAACCTATGTTAGTAATATTGTGCGTAATTGAAATGAACTGGGCAGCAGTGTAGGAAAAAAGCGGACAGTAATGCTATGAATGCACATGTAGATCTACGCTGATTGAGATTTCAAAAATGCCTTTCACGTGCATAGATAGAGAAATCATCATTACGGGATACATTGTTGTCTTCCTCTTTCCACATTGTACCATAGCTCAATTACGCACAATATTGCTCTTAGAAGCAGGGCTGTGGAGCCGGAGCCGATGGTTTTGGTCGGAGCCGGAGCCGATAGTTTGAGCTTTGATATAAATCTAGAATTTTGAAAGTTATTAATTGGCATGATAAAAAAATTAAATCATTTGAAATCTAAAGATGTCTTTTAAGTATACCAATGATCTGTCCTCCACGATATCTTTCTTTGCAGTTGCCGCCTTCTTTTGTATTATATTTATTATATATTTACACACATGTGTAATATTTTTTTATTGCATATGTTTCGTAAGACTAATTTCCATATTGACAACGTATTCTCCAAAATCCATTAATTTGAAGACTTGTTATATGCATGTTAACTAGATGATTGTAGATTCCTAGAGACAAGTCGCCAGTCATTTATGTACACATTTCCAGTTCAGTCTGCAAAGATAATATAGCTACATTTCTTGCGCAATGTCTTAAATCTAATACGGTTACTATGTAGGCTATCATCTATCGGTATGGCTACTGGCAGAAGCTACTGGCATCTGTGACAATGCCAATTTCCGTAGATTCTATTGTAGGCTCTTGTGCAGTCCCCCCACCTACATTTTTCAAAACAATCGATTATTCAATTTGATCAATTTTGATTGGAGGGAACTCTTCACACTCACACGAATAACCTGACTACAAGTCCTCACATGGCTATAGCAATAAGCGACCCAGCCACTTCTAGTAGCGCCCTATTATTTTAAAGGTATCTCATTCACAATGAATTTCCTTTGACTTCAAAATTCAAAGGGTATATTTCAATGCGAAAAACCAGAAGGCAAATTTCAATGTTGACTTGCTGACGAAGTTTGCGACCATGACATCGCAATTACCCACGTAGATTTTTACAACAGCACGGAATGCTTCACTCAAACCGGTGATGCTGAAACGGACATCCAATGGTGCTGCATCTTTTGACCAGAGAAAAAATGGGGGGGAGGACTGCACAAGAGCCGTATCGTGTAATGATATTTCCCCAAATATCATAGACCTGTGGATTTCAAGAATTTTCATTATTATTTTTTCCGTCTGTCAACACTTTATGCTGATATCATGCTGACTTATATGTAAACAATAAAAAAAGGACTGAGACGCTCTCAATAAAGGCGCCTTTTGACCTCCCTTTTCTATTGTCTGTGACATTGAACCGCACGCGCATTCGAAAGCTAGCAAAGTAGATGGGATTTCTGCTCGGTGCTCGCAGTCAAATTTTTATTATGCATAGCACCCTGCAACATACTGTGTGATACTCCGAGTTCAGTTTCATCAGCCTAACCATCATCAGAGGAATAGTGATAATGTGTTATACATAAATTTAATATAATAATATACATGAATCATTGATGAATTATTTAGTGCAACTTTACGCCATAATGAAAAATACGAAATTAATATAATGTAAGTTAGGCCTTAACTTATTAAGTATGCTGCATAGAATTACAAAACTTGTCCTAAATTAGATATTTTTAATTTTTTTAAGTATAATTTTCAATTGTACATTTCTAGCCTACACTGCAATGAGGCTATCTAAATTACAATTTCTACAGATGATGAGTCGTGGGCTACCCACCGATCATATTATTCATGGACCAACAGACTATTGAATAAAGGCAATAACTAATAACAACAACAATCTAAGCTAGCCTATATACACTTTAATATTCAATAAAGCAATTGATATCTTTATTGATACGGTATATTTGGCTATATAGCCGATACCCTTTCCATGTTCGAGTAGATACAGGCCCTATAAGCTATTTAGAGGCATACGCTATCCAGTTTCATATTCAAGCTTTGTTAAAAAGCTTATACTACTATTCGGCCCCTGTGACGGCTAATTAGGTATATCATCATCACTCATGTGGTCTTATTTAATGTAGCCTCGTAGTAGACTGGTTGCAGGCTAGGACAATTTATATTTAGCCAGTGCGGGAGATCTTTATCTAATTTAACCAATCCTGGCTATAACTTTATTTTATCTTTCAGAGATAGTCAATTCATGCAAAAATATATGACAAGTATGTTATTTGTCATTATATTAGGCTATTATCATTTTTATTATTAACTTAAGTCGTTGCTTGTTAATGAAAACTAATTTGATGATTGTAGCAAGCCTCTAAAGGCCACACCGTTATCCAAAAAACCCGTTCAACGGATCCAGGATAACCAGCATAGATAGAACCTGAATTTGAAGTCGGAGCCGGAGCCTTTCACATCAGTGTCGTGGAGCCGGAGCCGATGAGATAACGCATCGGCTCCACAGCCCTGCTTAGAAGTCTATGGCTCTTAGTTGCAATATTGTCCGCGAAATGCTATGCAATTCCTATGGAAGAAAAAAGCCCAATATATGTCCGCTACCACAGATATTTCAATGATTCATTTATTAATTTGAATTAAGCATTGTCGTTGTAGACCATAGAAATTGACAATACCATAGAAAGTCCTAGAATGGAAATTGCATGAAAATTATGGCACACTCCGGGGGAACTTAGTTGGGGCAAAAAGCAAATTTTGCGGAATGGCTTTCTTGTTTTCTGGTTGGCATTTTCAATTATCAAGTCAATTTGTGATCTGGATTGTTGCCCCTTGTCCAAAGATCATGTACACAAAAGCAATAGTGAATTTACAAAATAGTGCAGCGACAGGATGACAGAGAAGGAAATCCTTTAAAACGTTCTGTATGGTCATCATTTTGAAATATCGCTCCTATAATCAATCAAGAGTATAATCAGACACATATGCAACTTGTTATGTCCATTTACAGATCATACATTGCTCCAGCTTGAAATCAGAGGCCAAGAAATCCTACGGTATTCATTTTATTCTGAAAGATTCCCCCGTTCATTATATTTGAACAATTTTCAAAACCTTTGCATGCTTTCGAATATGAGCCTCCATAATATCATCACACTATGTCATATTAATCATTCAGTGATTAATTGAAAGGTTCCAACGACATTTCATTTATCTGATAGACGACTGTCGCTAGAGAAGCTTTCGATGTGTTTATTCCAGAAGAGCGCTAGGTTTCTTGACCGTTAGGAGAAGAAATTATCAATAATTAGAATTTTTATCTTTGAATTCTTGAAATGTTCTTGCAACCAGTACACCGACTACTTTCGATTATGACTCTGTGAACCAAATTTCAATTCGTATTCCAGTGTTGGAAAATTTGAAAACAGTTGTCAATGACTGGTGCAAACAGACACAGTATATTAATCCATGCAATAGTAAGCTATTTCACATGAAGCAATGTCACCATCTCACTTAAAATTCTCTTCATGAAAATCCTGTAATTAGGTGTCAACAACTTCCACAACCAACTTGGCAAATAGTCTGACTATGACGTAATGTTTTAGATCGAATATGATCTACAAACCATAGATTTTTCCATGAGCCATCATTGCACATAGGCAAGATATCAAACTTCCATTCTAGTGTGTTATTATCCACTTCTATGTTGTAGGCTATAATGCAATCGCTTAAACGAATCGCAATGCAAATTTCTCCATGACCAAAAATGAGATCATTTCTGTCTTTTACATTTCCATTGGTCCGCCATTTGGATCCACCCATCGTCTGTTGGTGTTGATGTGAAGCATGGATTCAATACATTCAAGTGCGTAGAGGACTTGAAAAACATGGAAACAGACATTTGGGTCCTATGATCATGTGACTTCACATGCAAAATTACACTGGCAGAGATTCGTCGGAAGATTTGTCAAGATTTGTCTCTTAACCACAGGATATCATTTACTTCTAGAATGAGCGAGATTTTTATGCACATGCTTCGTCCTCTGGTAAATTTCATGCTTAATGTCAGCATCCTAAGATCATTGTGACATAAATTTTGATTGGAATTTTAAATCGCATCAATGGTTGTTGAACCAATTACTTGAACTACATGTTGTAATGTCCATGCTTGATAAATAATCTATTTTCTCAACTCCTTCCATGAAGATTAGCATTCTGGATAAAAATATTTTCAAATTTGTCCTGCCATTTTCACTAGAAATGGTCAGTTGCCATCCATTAATGAAATTCTCATTATAGACAAACTCTCCTTTCTTACTCATTATACAGCCACCATTATTTTGAAATGGAGTTGATGAAACTTAAGAATGTATAAAAAAGCAAACCGAATATACTCCTACTATACTCCGAATGTAAATAACCGAATATACTCAGGAAAGTACTCCTATTCACTTTTAATTACCATTTAGTTCACGTTATAGAGTTCCGTTGCTTTCCCTACTTATGTTGACTAGCCATTGATAGATACAGCCTGTTGTCTGGAAAGTTTTGATCGATGTGACATGAAGCTTTCACTGCTAGGAATTTGAATTCGAATGTTCTATGTCATATTCAACATAGTGTTGTCATTTTTAACATAATCTGAGCTATTACCTTGGATGAATTATAATAGGAATATTGTCATAGTTTTATCGGACAAATAATGCAGATATCCTCGGACGCAAACGTGTCCTTGGAATCTGCATTATTTTCCTCCTATATTCCTCCCATGAAAATTCAATGTGATTCTAAGAAATATCATTCCTGTATAATCGAAATATTCGATTTCACTGCATTTATTTTTTGATTTGTCGATAGTTGTCATCATTCAACTATGAGTCAGCTCCCCCTGTATTAGAGCTCAAGTTAATCAATAGTCATCAATTACCAATATCAAATATAACACGGGTAAAAAAAGTGTTAGTGGATCTGCATGATGCCTCTCTTCACAGGTTAAAAATACAGAACTGGCTGGAGTTCGCGCAGTTATCTATCGGTCTGCCCATCATAAACCCAGTGATCCGGCTCGCCCGGCTTTGCTGTATCTTCATGGTGGAGGCTGGGTCCTCGGAGTTCCTGAAATCTATCAGAAGTTTTATCAACAGCTTGTACGTGAATTGGACATGGTTGTAGTCGCCATTGAGTAAGTTTGGCAGTAAAATTCTTCTTATTCTACAATATTTTTATAGAGAATTATATTATATATATATAATAGAGAATTTATTGAGAATGGCAGGATAGATGCCATGTATAGGCTCTCATTGTTTAGATGACATTCACAGGACTCTTCAGATGACTTATGCTGCATGAAAGCTGGACTCAAAAATCGGCCAACGCAGTTAGTTTTCTCCAAAGTGATTTATGTTGATGGACTCGCTGATGACACATTTACAATTGCACTCCAAGCAGATTGATGGCTTGGAGTACATGCAGGTTTTCGCATGATGGTTGCATCTGCATCCCGTCCATGTACCGTTCTGCAATTGTTTCGAATGCATTGTTGAAGACAGCATGTTTTCTCAAACTAAATATAATTTAATAATAATGCGAAGTATCACGAAACATCACGTGAGCTCAATATGAAAATATGTTTGACTAGTGCCGCATCGATCAACGTGAAACGAAGCTCGACATCTACAGATTGTTTCATAAAAAATGGATCACCCTTAAACATCGCCTTAACTTCAACTTTGTCTACCTCCGCCAAACTTGAACGAATTTCTCTGAAATTTGGAAGATATGTCAGTTGTGCTTACTAATATCATTGTTGGAAATTTCAAGCATGAATATTGAGTTGTTTTCCTGTTATAGCTAAAAAAGTAGTAGATAATTTGATCTTCATTTAGCAATGTTACACAAAATCATACCTCACTCTTATAAAATTACATTTGTTTCCTTTGTTATGTAATATGTTGTTCTACAAGCCAAAAGCTATCAAGCAAAACAAAAATAAAGAAAATCGGTCAATCAGAGCCAGTATAGCACCATTATTCATCAACAATAATGTAACTGCTACATGTGATTAACTGGACTTCATGTTCCATAGCTTCAAGACAGAGACTTCAGAATCTCACCATGCCTCCCGTACGTGTCGGGGATCACCTGGTTCAACCAGTTCCTTCTCTTCGATGTCTTGGTGCAGTACTAGACTCTAACCTATCTTTTAAAAAGCATATCTCAAGGACATTATCTACATGTTTTGGAGTCCTTCGTCAAATTCGATCTATACGTCATTCCGTGTCAAGCTCTCTCGCGGAGACTCTAGTAGTTAGCCTTGTGTTCACAAGGCTTGACTACTGCATCTCTCTGGCCGGCCTCCCGAATTGTGATATTACCCGATTACAATCAGTTGTGAATGCATCTGCCCGGCTAGTGAACAATTTACCTCGAACATCACACATACCTCCTGCTCTGCGTGAACTTCAGTGGCTTCCAGTCCACCAAAGAATTAATCTCCGAATGGTGTTGCTCATCTATAAATGCTTGAACGGTCTTGCCCCAGCATACCTTAGCAACCTCATCACTCAAGTTGCAGATTTGCCCGGACGTTCACGCTTGCGGTCGGTGAAGGCATGTTCTCTCTCGGTTCCAAAAGCCAGGCTTAAGTCTACTAAGAAGCGACTATTTCAATCTGCGGCATGTGAAGTCTGGAATGCATTGCCTATGTCAGTGAAGACTTCTACCTCACTAACTCGCTTCACATCTTCTGCGAAGAACTTTTATCTTTCTTTGGTTTAGTTTTAGTTGGCATTTTATTGTGATTTCATGTTTTTTAATGAAAATATTCTGTACTGTGGCCTTGAAACTCAACGGTCTAACGCCACTTTGTAATGAAACGCAAATACAAATTCGTGACTACTACTACTGCTTCCTGACTTCGTTGCGGTGGTGTTGGCAGCACTCCTGATTGCTTTCAGCTAGAAATCTATCTCTTACCGGTTGAAAACGATACAAAGCACAAATGAACAATAACGAGATCTCATTCACAAAAGGCAAAGTGTCAGCCTTCTTAGAACTAGGGTTTTCTTTGCGAGCTACAAGCAAGCGACTAAATCTCCCTTACACAAATGTGCATCGATGGCATAATGATGATTTTCGACTCTGTCGTAAGAGGGCTCTGGCCGTCCACGCAAAACATCCAAACGTAGAGACCGCCTAATTTTGAGATTTGTTAAAGTTGATCCAAGTCTCTCGTTAACTGAGATGGCTGCACTAGACTCGTCTATTTCTAAGTCCACTATTCGTAGAAGACTTATTGAGTCGAATTTCAAGAGCTGTAAGAGGCTCTCTCAGATCGAATTATCAGATCAGCATACAAAAAGACGTCTCAGATGGGCAATGAGTCATTGTCACTGGCGAAATCAATGGGATCGGGTTGTCTGGTCTGATGAGGCATCAGTCCGTCTGAAGGATAGTGATGGTCGATTGAGATTATGGATAAAATCTGATCAGGAAATTCCGAGACATTTACATCGTCCCCGGGTACAAGGTGGTGCGACTCTACTGATTTGGGCTGGCATTTGGACCAATGGCCGCTCTGAACTTCACATACAGCAAGGAACCATGAATTCTGAACGCTATGTGAATGTTTTACGAATGAACATTGGCCAAATGACAAATCAACTTGGTGATCCATCGACTTGGTTATTTATGGATGATAATGATACGTGTCACAGGAGTAGTAGAGTCAACTTATGCAAGTCTCAATTAGGGCTTAGGACATTATCTTGGCCAGCTCGTTCTCCTGATCTGAATCCCATAGAAAATGTATGGAGTATTCTAAAACGTAACGTTCGTCGTTCACTGCTACCTACAGATGGCGTATCACAACTTACGTCACTGTTAAAAAGAGAGTGGAGAAAGTTAGATCAGTCAAAAATCAACGATATCATCGAATCAATGCCTAGACGAATTGGTAATGTCATTGACAATAAGGGTAGGGCCACAAAATATTAGTTTCTTAAGAACCGTTACTGTATCATAGCTTATCAGATTATATAAGGACATTTAGATATATTGGGGACATGAAATAACATGAAAAATGCTTTCTGTATCATACTTATGTTTTATTAAGTCAAATTTTAGGATGATCCACTTTTTATGAAACGGACTGTAGTAAGGTTCGCATTCGTGTATATTACCTAGGCAATTGCAATTCCTCGACTGCTATGACGTGCTGCTTGATTCGCCATTTCTTTTAACAATGAATGCGAAGCTGCGGACTTCGACAGCCAGTTGGTCTCGTAATTTTCTTATGACTCAATATTATGAGGTCATAGAACTGCTTTTCAAAATTTATTTATGCTACAGAAGCTTTTAGCGAGACCTGTGACAAAATTACTTTCTCTTTACCCATGTCCTCAGCATCCACCGAACGATTATTTGTTCAAGTCAGCATGATCTTGTCGAAGATTGGAAAACTCTTGTCAACAACCGTGAAAACCGTTCCATATTCGACATTAAGCTGGCAATAAGTTGACTACTAAATGTGGAGCTACCACGAAGAATGAAGGGATGACAAAGGCGATGAATTGTGATCATGACATTGATTCATTTCAGGTAGAAGTTGAATCTGACGAAGAATAATTTGCACTTGATAATGTTGATCGCCTTGGATTCACGTAGTTTTGCATGAATGATTAGTCAACATCTGGTTCTATGCTTTTCTTTTCATACTTAGGAAAAACAATCCTTCGCCATATTGTACATTTGCATTAATTTGCACTGGTCATTTTTTTTTATTTCTAGCTCAGGAAAAATTGTCTTTTGAGCTTTGACATGATTTTCCTTATAGGCATATTATCATACGAATAATGTGAATGATAGTTAGATCCATTAACCAGGTTCGGAAAGCCCTGGTTCAGCGTGGCTGAGGTTCAAGTTGGCTGCTTGTCTCTAATAATAAATAGTCAAAAGGATGCTTAGGTCAGAAGACGACAGCTACCTCCATGTGGCTCTCCCTGGTAGCGCCAGCAACTACGGCTCACTGGCAAAGAGGGCGCCAGTTCAAATAACTCTCTTAGCCTAGTCGGTCAGCGGCAGTTCGTGGCGGATGAGCCGCAACTCCCAGTCCAATGGCTCCCTGCGGATGAGAGTTGTGAGTTGAGATACGGCTCATGAACGGCACCCGCGTAAAACTTGCCTCCACATTCTCATTTTTCATGCATAGCAATACCAATCAAAGGCAAGAGCTGCTTGGTGTTATTCTGTGGACAACCCCGTCAGCCGACAAAAGGTAGGATGACGTAGAAGGCGACAACACTGAAAATGATGGCCTGTGACTTGATATGGCGGGAAAAAACAGGAGGCATCAAGAAGTAGATTGACATCCTGGAACGCTGGCAGCATGAGTGGAAGATTTCAGTGAAAACCTTCATTATTGTGAAAGATTGAAGCTCACCAATAGTGTCTTAACCAAATTGTCTCAACACTCCAGCTATGAGCAAAATTGGTCGACGACTGTGCTATTCCATTCGGGGACGCAGTTCTCTGCAGTTATGCTAGACTTCAAAGCCAACATTGCTAGTGCAAGCAGAAATGGCCTTTCCCGGTCATAGTCGGTTACATCATTGACTCCCACTGTCGTCTGGCGACATTACGGACAGTCACCAATTCCTTTACAAGTAACACTCTTATTCAATAATTACGACACTAGGTAGGTATTGGATGGTTTTCTGTAGTGTATGGCAAAGCTAGCCATCTGCACGATTCACCTTTCTGTCTTGTTTCCGCTCCTCTGATGAACGAATAAAATGTCTCATTTGATAGTTGTAATAAAAACATATTGAAACAGCTCCCCACCGGAGGCCTGAATTGCCTTTCAGACTTTGCTTGATATGTTTAGTCCAAATGCTCTTCCTGGATATCTCCTGATGACTAACGGCGGTCTCTGCGACAAAGTGCATGATCGTGTGGGTATCATGTGATTTCTGCAGGAAGGGCATTCGGATTCAAGCTATCAAAATACTGTAGCAAAGTATGACCATGCCAGCATCATCCAAGCTCCCAGTGGAGGTGTAGTGAGACACACAGTCACCCAACGCGACAACAAGGCAACTCCTCAAACAGACGCACACCCACCACGTTGTCGCTACCTAGCACACAGATAAAACAACAAGATCATTAACTAACCCCCTAACAGTCCACAAATCAGAACAAACATTTGACAGACGCACACGCAGAACACAGGCACAACTCAGATCAAGCAAATCACCCCTCTTAAAAGAATGCTTACACAATATTAACCCCACTGTCCATTCTTTCTCTTTGTCCCCTCTGTAAATCACAGCCACACAACGCAAAGCATCCCTTCTCTTGCACACACATACACACAACGCTCACACCACGACACCTCTGGGCTTCCACGTCTGGTGTGCGGAGCTCATCCGTCACCTGACCGCCCCTGGGCCCACTCCCAATAGTAGGGAGGGGATGGGTCGACACCACCACCACCAGTTGTGAAGCCCAAACAGACAATCTCCAACCGCACCTCAACCCGATACTTTCATGGACTCAACTAAATAACACCCTCATCAGCACCTCCAAAAACAACCACCACTCACAACGGATCCCCACGAACTCAACACATGTTAGCAATATCTGCGAGACATTGAAAAAATTAATAAGCACTTCACATTCTCTCATTGTTGACTTCCAACAATTGTAGACAATAGCAAATGACCAGAGCAGTCGCTTAAGGTCATCACGCGTCCCCTTTTGGGATGCACATCCGCAATCATGTCACAACCAAACTTAAGCAAACTGCAAGTAATATAGAATAAAGCCCTCAAGGTCGCCACATAATGCAAAAGTTATACAGTGCATGTCATTCTTAGCTTGTGACGCAAATCTCACTCAAATTCATCAGGTTTACAGATTTAAATATCAGACACTGAAAAATCAACGATGAATGTGCAGGGTGGCCAGAAGTGACTACGCTTAAAATATTTCTTCTTCTTGCAGTGTCAATCATAAACACTTTTATGTTATTCTAAATTATCAAATAAATTCATTTAGAGCAGGGGTTCCCAACCTGGGGTACGCGCACCCCTTGGCGGTGTACGCGAAGGAATTTTGAGGGATACGCAGAATATGGGAGATTTATTATGATTCAATTTTACTTTCATTTCTTTCCTGTTCATGGGTCTGTTGAGCTGTTAAATATTATGCGCATTCCCCATGGGATTGTCATCATCTGGTCTTGAAGCAGCCGTTGCTAATGAACGACCACCAACTCGACCCCAACCACATACTTATATGAATCCGGATTCTCCACCATAGTAATGATTAAAAGCAAACAAAGAGCTTGTTTGATGTTGGAGCATGGCTTCCGCTGCGCCTGTGTTGCTGCACAAGCGCACATCAGTTACGCCTAGTTAAATTTTTGTGTTATTCAATTGCGAATTTTGCATATTTCTACGCGTAATTGAATTTTGTCATGATTGAATTCTTGCTATTTTTTATATGTTAAGTGAGGGTACGCGGAATAATGAAAAATCCTATGATTTTCTGCTTTGGGGTACGCAACATGAAAAAGTTGGGAACCCCTGATTTAGAGTGTGATAGCGTTAATACGCAATGAAAGTCTTTGGAATGGATGATCATTGATTCTTTGAAGAAATTATTAGATTTACTTATTATCAAATATTAAATACTGTAAAAATCAGCGATAAATGAATGCATATTGTACACACAACACGGTATATCCTATACATTACTAATACATTAATCTCCGGCCGAGTGAGCCCAAATGAACGTTCAGTATTTTTAAGTCTGTGCACACGCAACAGAAATGCACAGCACCTCCTGGACGAAGCACATGTCCCACCTATTGCTGAACAGCTTTCTGCTTGCAGAACATAAGAATCGTCCGTAAAGAATACTTACATAAAGTATGCCCCTCCGTCCACTTTTCTCCTATTTGTCCCCTTTTTAATTCGCAATAAATTCGCAAAAATTATCGCTTCTCTTGCACATATATACATGCAACCCTCACAAAAAACGTAGAATATTATAACTAGGCATGCTCTGTTCCGGTTCGGTTCCGAAAAATCAAAAGAGAACGACAGCGAAAGTCTTGACTTAGGGATTTCAAATAACCGCATTTTATTCATCCAGCAAGGTGAGAGACGGCTCATGAGCGCTCTGATGCATATGTAGTTTATTTTTTAGCTGTTTTCATTCAATAATAGATCTTTTCATGCGTGCATTTTCTTTGCTACAATCTTTCATTGGGGAGACCTATATGTGTAGAGAACTTCCTCCAATCGTGCCTATCTAAATCGATCAAGTCAATTCTTACTCGATTCTTGTGCTCTGTTAATCATTCAGAGTTTCTTCAACTTCCTATTCTGACGATTATAGGATATCTGATTGAAGATGTATACAATAACAACTCTACCAGAATCCTTAAATGAATTAGGCTTGTGCTTGATAATGATAGCGCTTGCAATCCCGAAATCGTGAAATCATGGGGTCTGACAGAATCCCTGAATCAGCGTTTGTCAGTCCAGATTTCGGAAATATATTATATTATATTGATAATGAAATGGTGCTATTACCATAATCATATAAATACATTCGTCGATTGCATTCTTCGCACTGACTT
This sequence comes from Prostheceraeus crozeri, assembly GCA_907163375.1. NCBI lineage: Eukaryota > Metazoa > Platyhelminthes > Polycladida > Euryleptidae > Prostheceraeus > Prostheceraeus crozeri. The sequence goes on from CAJQUW010011233.1 coordinate 167,314, forward strand.
GACCGTTGCCGCAAACTTGGGAATTTGAATCTATTACACTATTTTATCCATTTGGTTTTTATCATAATTTACCATGATATTAGTGAATCTAATAAACTCGGCGTGTCTTATAACTAATACATGGCATACTTGCAATTCCATGTTACATGAATAATTTGAGAGATTATTTAAATACTAAAGCGCAGAGAAAATCTGATGCAGGCGTAAGCACACATCTGAGATGTGTGCTCTGAGACTTCTGATAAAAGCCAGCTTTTGAACAATGCACAAAATATCCAGAAACCTGTTTCTCACTCAAGGACCTGAATCGCAGCCTTCCACATTTACGCGTGTATTTATTCTCTAATCCTTTACTTTGACTGCTATCACATTTAGTGTCAGTGGTGATCCAGTTTCATGTTCTCAACTTGTTCATCAACATGCTTCAGCTGATGGATTTAATGATTCTGAATTATTATCAGTGATAGACGTTAGTTCAGGGTTCAGGGTGCTTGTCAACGTCAAAGGTTTCGTAATGATTTCATGTTTGATTTCTGATTGACGCGATAACTCAGTTGAGAATTGCACAGCAATTTTCAATTCATGCCAACTAAGCCTGTGCCTGATTACGGAATAGTTAACTGTGGATATGAGGTATTTGATAGAAAAATGTCCACAAATTTAGACAATTTAGGCACGAAATTTCTTGGTAGCCGACCCTGGGTAGCCTGGACCCTCGTCTTGGGTTTTGGTCGGGGAAAAATATTCGAACAAATTAGCTTAATATTCTTATTTTATTCGACGAATATTTTTCCCTCGAATAATTTTCCTCCCTAATTTAGCCAGCAAAACAGATAGATTATGAACGAAAAACACGCTTGAAAGTTATGTATCATTTTATAGTTCAATAAACACGCATGTATAAAAATGTCACAATAAGATGGAGCCCAGCTTCGCCAGTAAAATATTTTCAAATGTCATTTCTTTTCATTCCAAATAATTGAAGTGAGATTTATGCAGTATTACATTACTTAGTTTTGATCAGATGACCACTCCTACACCTGAGCACAAGTCTCATTCATAAAACCGAAGATATTTTTCATCTATCAAAGTGGGAACTGCAACATTCAGCGCCGGTAACGGAAACAACGTCAGACTCTTACAACCATGTCATCCGTGTGAAATGTTGGACTTCGCATTGTCGATAATTGGGTAAAATCCTTTTTCTATTCGCTTCAAAAATCATTTAAAGGGAAAGGGTTTGAATATCGGTTTATTGCTGACTGGTTCACTAAACAAGAACAATTGACGACGTTAAATGACAGTTGCTGCTTATCAATATGTACACGGCTATGCGTAAACTATCGTTTGACAAATATTACTGTTGGCATGCGATCATTGCGTATCTTTGTAATTTCCCTGCTGGTGAATAAAACATATAGTTGCTTTTTGCTGTTTTTTACCGCTCACATAAGAGTGACATAACTAGACAGTAAAATCGAATAATATTCGATCATAGATAATTTATTTGTTATTTCGAATAGAAAACATCCCTTTTTTGGAAACTCTAGTTTCAGCCCACAAGGATTCTTATTCTCTCAGCCCTTTATTTCTCATTGTGACTCGGAAAAGCCCTAACTACCTGATACCATATGCAACAAAAAGCGTCCGAAATCCGATAAAGATTGCAGGGTGTCAGTTCGTCGGGACATAAATGCAGTATAAGGAAAAACACTAGAGACTTGAATCATTTATGCACGAATCCTGTTGCGCAAAAGCAATTTACAGTGTCGACGACTGCCAAGGAATTTCAAATTGCTCAATTCTGTTGAACTTCTTATTCTATGCCCAGGCGAACAAGCACGTTGCAGCCAATGCTTAGCACTCAATTATTATCAAAACAATTGGTTACCTGTTTTACTCAGGCGTTCAGAAAACGAAACTAGAATATTACTAATAGCTTGAGAGATTACAACAAGCAACAGTGACAATTTAGGCGGTCCTTCTATAGATGAAAATGTTCTAACTTTGGCGGACATGTGCACGAGGCTCACCCCTCCTCAAATTCCAAGCATCAAAGTTATTCCATAAAATCTCTATGTTTCAGCATACCTGCCAGTACTCGTGTGCTGTAAATATTTGTTCTGACTGCCTGACTGCCACATACGTTTTCGGAGTAGAAGCCGCAGCATTTACGAGAGGAACGTTTGCTCCGGAGTCATGCTAACCAGTGAATAGTACGCATTGATTGTGCCAAAAAAGACTTCCTATGAGTAGTCATAGAAACATGTAGATATCTGAAGATAAGACTTTCGGGACTTTTTGAGAATAATGAAATAAGTGATTTTTATCCGACAACTCATATTTTTCATTGGTTAAGAGTAAAATTATCCTCACGCATTTTATCCAGAAAAACATAGGATGAAAATACACATTCTACATTCGTCATCATAGTTGTCATTCGCATTAAAAGTTTCTAATTTGTAGGCCTACTGTAGGTTTACATGTTACAACGATTCATCTACTTTATGCTTATTTAATGCATCGTTTGGTAAATACACGTACTTTTCATTAGGATTGAAGATCCATGGCCGTAACCAAGGACTACTGCAATCCAACCTAAAAAATAATAAATATATTATTATTATTATCATTTTTGACTTTTATAAAATTTTATGTTAATATTTTAAATTTAACGTTAATTTTCTTGTTCATCATTTCATTTCGAATTGTTAGATATATTTTCAAGTTGAGAAGCAGTAAAATAATTATTCACAGCACACTATTGAAAACGTTAATCATAACTGACCTCATCTACTTATAATTCGGAAAAGTGATGCGACGAACTTCTGTTTTATATTTTCTGAAATGTAAATGTATTATATTTGCAGCCTCATGCATGCATGCGAATTCGCTTATTTTCATTCATTTCATTTTTAGTTATCAAAAAGCGCCAGAGTATCTTTATCCGAAGTCTTTTGACACCTGTCTGCAAGCGGTTATGACTCTGTCAAAAGAAGCCTCAAGTTTTGGCATCGATCCGAAGCGCATAGCCGTCGGAGGTGATTCTGCAGGTGGCAATCTAGCGGCGGCTGTTATATCTCATCTACATAGTGGTGCTGTGTCCAATGACAAGACTCGTGTCGCACATCTCATCCTTTTCTACCCGGTGCTGCAAGGATTGGATTTTAATCTTCCATCTTACATCGATTATTCGAATGAAGAGATGCTTACAAAGCAACTGATGATTCGATTCTGGCAAGTGTATCTCCTCGGAAATGATCAGTATACAAATCACCTCATTGCCAATAACCACTCTACTCCTACTACTAGGAGGAAAGCTCGAGACATGATCTGGAAGTTTCTGAGGAATGGTGCCCAGCCCCATGAAGAACCGACTGACACTGGTGATCCAGAGGTGATACACGCAATGCAGAGTGCTACTTCAGATGCTCTAACGTCACCGATACTATTTTCAGATTCTGATTTACGGAAATTGCCACCAGTGTATATTGTGACATGCGAATATGATGTATTGCGTGATGAAGGTTGGGCTTATGCAGCCAGATTATACAATATGAAACATTCTATCAAGCATGAACATTATCTGGCCTATCATGGCCTCCTGAGTTTCTACGATTTTGGTATCACTGAAGCAAAAATTATGGTAGAAGATGTAATCTTGTATCTTAAGAAAAATCTGTAGTGGAAAATACATTGTAATTCTAATTTTGTATTAGTTTGTCTAAATCGTAAAATCTTTGTATTGCTTCTGCCGATTGCACCAATGAATTACCAGTGAAATCATGTTTGCAACAATCAGTCTGTGATGTTTAGCTTTATCTGTGAATTCAGGAATGAGACGTCTCCCGTTATTGAAATATTCACGGCTCAGGCATTTCACAGTTACTGGTCAAAATGTTTTAATCAACATGGTTGATTGACTTCTCCAGGGAAAGCCCCAAAATAGAATTTATACAACAGGAACGTTCTCAGCACATTTAAAACCTTCGTTTCTGTTACATGGAGATACAGCCGGAAATTGTTCGTGTTCCTATCGCTGTCCATCTTCGAAGCAGTGAAAATTGCCCTCAATATTTTACAGTTGAAGTTAAAACGCGATGGAAATTATATACGGCAGTTCAGATGAAGCTCAGTTCCAAAGACAATGGTCAGTTCTCAATCCTGAATATCAATATTGTCACATTTTGTATGACGAAAGGTTTTTTTCAAATCGCTTGTGAATATTTTGATAATAGGCGGCATACATTACTATAACTGTAATCTTGATAATATATTTGTATTTAGGCTATTAAATAATACAGGATTCTTTTTCAAATTGGAAATTGCAAGTTAATTGCTTATGGCATCTTGCAAGAATACTGTCGATTAAAGTCACGAAATTGTCTTTTCACATGTGGCCTCCTCGAATCATGATTCAAAGCATGATTACGGTAAATTTGTGTGCGTTTCAGTTTATTTGTGAGTGTTTTGTGTTTTCCTATGACTTTCATAATACTTTCATCAACGTCAAATAGCATTCGCTCCCAGTAGCCTACCACATCTCAACATTGTATTTATTTTCAAGATTTATTTTTGCTTTGATCATCAAAATATCATTGAATCAATGTTACGATTATATATACTCAGTCTTCAGAAACACTTAGTTTTGTATTTAATAACCATAATAAGCCGATTATGGATAGATTTTACATAAATGTCTATGATGAGGTTAAGTCGAGTATGTTGATATGGAGGGAACATGAAGTAGCCTATAACGGCATTAACGCTAGCAGTTATCAAAGAGTGTGTCATTAAAGTTGTAGCAGGGCTGTCAGACAGCAGAAAACTGATAAAATATTAGTCTACATTGTTGCCATTATAGTCTTTAGAATTTATGTAGGGTTGGTTTAGGAGATATTTCCGATTTTTTTATGGTTGGATTTTAGATTTTGTTCAGGGTTTATCTTAGAAGCCTAGCTATGTCTTATGGACCGTTTTTAATGTGATTGCTACATGTAAGAAAGAGTCGTTATAGGCCTACACAGCATTCAACGTATAAAACTCATAAAATCTCTGCTGACGAAATTGCTCACATTTTTTTTTAATAATGCGATATGATAAGGAATCAACAAAGACTTGAATTTTTAAGTATGCTTGAGTAGATATCTGCTTCAATGAAAGGTATCTCCAGAAACAGACACGGAAGATATGTGCATCAGGCCTAAAAGACACTAAATAGATGAATATATAATCATAAACAAAATATGCCATAATTGTATAATGCTCAATTAAAGCTCATTGTCATGCTTCATATATTGCCATTCAATAGGCCTCATACTCTTCTATTTTCCGCTGTTGTATTTATTCCGCGCACAGTATCAAAATTATGCAGCTGAAGTGATTGACAAAATCTAACATTATTATTTGAGTGCACCATGAAAAAGATATTCGCAGCTTGGAATTACTATATAACTTATGTTGAATTGTGCTCTTTATTAAATTTCAGTGGAGATTTGATGAAATATTAGGTCCATCTACTGCATGCTTGAAGAGATTCTTACACGCGTTTTCGCGTGAAATATCTCAGCAAATTTCATGATTTTCTCATAAAAATCTCATTAATGAATTGCTTCTTAATCAGTGGCGTCTTCTCCGTATAGGCCTACCTTCGAGGCCTTCGGCGCATCCTAAATAATAATTTACCAACATTTATAAAAATGAAAAGTGTCATCATTCATTACATTTCATTTAAATTCGATAGCTTCTCGTGGTAGCTGTCCGTCTCAAAATCAGACGCTCAACCTTAAGAGTGAACAGTTTTGCTGCGCGTGCACGAATCACAGCTGTTTTCTTCTAACGATTATAGACACACATGCTAGTCGTGTGTTCAGACGGAGCGAAAGAGAGTATGTGCGTGTGAGGCAGCAAGCGCACGCGCCAGCGCCAACATTGGCTTTCCCGATAGAATGCTTAATTGCCTTCTCCAATTTTTACAATGAAATTCTCCGTTGTTCTTGATCGAGGCTCGGTACCTAAATACAGAAGGGGAAGCGCAACCCAATTGTTTCTGTCCTTCGTTTCTCGTCGGAGAGGCCATTACGTCAACAATAGCAGCTGGTCGAGTGACGTTCAGATAAGAGTGTGATCAGATGATGAGCGTTCGCCAATGAGTGCAGAGTAATGCATCTGACTCGAACACCCAGATTCGGTAGAATTCCATGATTTGTTTTTGCGTGATTGATCGTAGTGATGAAAATTTTCCGTGGAAAATTATGAATAAAAATTGGAAAATTTTGAAAGTTTTGATTTTTTGATAGGCCCTATAATTTGAGCGCTTCCACTGCCAAGGCAGCTGTGTACCAATAAATTGGGTCTAAAACTCTTGATTTCATAATTATTTTGATTAAAGTGATCGTAGCAATACGATTTCCGTCCTTGGATTTTTGAACAATCCTTTGCCACCAGTTGCAATTGTACTAAATTGTTAGCATTTTTAATTATCACACATACCGTTTGGGATAACGTGAATTTTGCTTTACAATAGGGGCAACTTCATGCAATGTGAAAGATCTGGAGCAAAAATAATGTACTTCATTTTGAAGTTTGCTAATTGTTGGCTTAAAAGTTAAGCTTTATTATGCAGCGTTGATCATAGTGATGCAAATTCTCCATGTGTTGATGAACATGTGAAGTTAAGCACACAGTCCACGTAGCATTCATGGATTGGAAGATATAAAGACTGTAAACTCGTGAGATATTTGGAAACTAAAGATATCTGTGATGAGTAAAAGAATATCTATGATAGTTTCAAACTTCTGGCCTATTGTCCGATATCTTTGCTGAGGATGCACATCCTCCATTTCTAGTTCAGATGGTTCAGGTAGTTTCAAATCGATTTCAGATCTGCCCAAATGAATTTCAGATATGATCCAGTTGAATTGGAGATCTCCAGTTGAATTAAAGATCTTTTCCAAGTTGAGCTTGTGACAGATATCTGAAATTCAGCTAGAGAAATCTGAAATGAATCTAATGTCTGAAATTCATTTGTAAAGATCTGACATAGACATGGAAAAGGTGCAGTTGGTACCAAAAGTTAACATACAGGGATGATAGAGAAGTTTTCGGACTTTGAATATTACATAGTCTTTTCAAACGACTATGATAAGTCTCCAAAACATAGGAAAAAACGTCAATCACCGAAAAATAAATTTCAAAATTTTCCAACGGAAAATTTTCCATTTGCATCACTAGATTGATGTGACGCTATGTTTAGTACTGTAGATGAGCTCAAATCAGGCCTTTCGTCCGAAGGGAATATACTGAAAAGATGACAGTCGTCAAGCAAGGTAGGCCAACACCTGATTTAAAAATTGAAAGTACTCACATAGAATGAAATAAGAAAGATACAAGGCATTTTAATGCATCAAGGTTCAAACACATGAGTGGCTGACCAGCCGTGAGAAACGCAAGAAACTGTTTCCCTTCCTCCATTTTTCTCGAGAAAATGTGGTCTGGACAGAGAGGGGATATAGTAATGTCAGCTCCTAATTGAGCAAGGCGGTTAGGCGACATGAGCAATCAACCTCTCATGTGCACATTCACTTGGCATTAAAAAAACGGGAAATTGTTATTAAAAATTCATCTTTTATGAAAATTAATGTTAAAACATAAGAAAGTCTGGTATAGAAATTCCAATGCCAAGCGAAGGCCTGTGGTCTGGGAGAACGCGACGCCACTTTTTTTAATAGCCTACTTCTGAATTTATATTTCTGGCATTTAGTTTTAGTTATTCCCACACCATGTTCACAATTCTATTTCAAGTAATAGCAATAATAAATCATTATTTATCATGATACTGTGAGCGTGTTGTATTTCTAATTCTCTGTTGTTCACTGTCTTAGGACATAGCAATCCGACTCTCGACCGCATGCCTGACATCCTATTATCAAGTGTTCTGGTGACGTTTCATGATAATAACATTTCATTATTGTGCATGTTTCGTGAGTTGTTTTATGCCATTGTTATACAGGTATAAATATCCACGTCTGCAAATAAAGTGCGTCTTTGCTATTTGGAATTCGCGTTTTTACTTACAAGCTATCCGGGCCGTTTGTCTTGCTGAACATGAGCGGCTCGTTAAAGTTGGTCGATATCGTGAAGAGATTCAAGGGTGAGCGTGATGAAAATATTGATCAATGGTTCAGACGATACGAGACAGCGGTGTCTATAGTAACCGCCCCAAAGGATTTAGAGGCTGAGATGGCTCGAATGATGCCTCTATTTTTGGATGGTCCTGCTTTCGCGACCTGGGATCAATTGGAGCCAACAGATAAAAATGACTTTAAAGTTGTGATGAAGGCTTTGAAGAGAGTTTATGGACTTAACAAGGCAAGTGCCTGGCTAAAACTCAAATCCCTCCGTTTGTGGCCTGGCGAACAGATCGACATCATCGCAGATGATGCAAAGACATTGTTGAAGGTTATCACTGGCAAAGATCCTGATGAGGAGCTGGTATCGTTAGCTGTGATCGATGCGTTACCAGCTGATGTAAAGGAGAAGGTGTATATCCAAGACGGCGAAGATATGAAGCTCCAAGATGTTCTGTCTACGGCGAAGGCGCTTTTGGCAACTCGAGATGCCTTACCCACCGCAGTCGCTGCGACGATGGGTCCGCAAAACAGCCAAATGAAAGTCTCCAAGCAAATGGTTCGCTGTCAAGGCTGTCGCCGCTTTGGCCATGAGAAGGCCAGCTGTATTATCACCTGTTTCTTTTGTAACGAGAAAGGGCATATTCAGCGATTTTGCCCACACCGTCAACAACAGGCAAGTGCGAGCATGGCTGCGGCGACGGAAATCACCGGTGCACAAATCTCACGTCCAATGAATGTCAATGGGCAAAGGATGAACGCGCTGATCGACACTGGATCTGTGACTTCTGTCATTGGTGAGCATGTGGTTGGGAATGAGAGTCGGTCTAGGTCCTACATTAGTCTTCAATCTTTTGGTAGGCATAATGTATGTGCGTATACGTATGTTGTTTTGAGTAGTGTGATAACTGATAATAATGAAGAGCTGGGACCCATTAATGCATATGTAGTCTTAGAAACTGATCTACCTACTGGTATTGATATCATTTTGGGTTCGAATGTATTTGAGAGAACGGGTTTAATATTACATCCACGCGTACGTCCAGGTACTGAGCTAAAAGTAGATTTTCCCTATAGTAAAGGGCCTGTAGTTTCGGTATTGCATAGTGATGATATTCATGATAAGGATTTTGTTGCTACTTTTAATGGAAGTAGATGGTGCGTAAGGTGGAATTGGAGACAAAATTTAGAACCAGGATCCGATTGTAAGATACCGTATAATATTATCGATGAGCAGGATAAATCACCGTGTGATGCTGAAATAAATGACTGGATTAATGAGGGCATATTAGTAAGGCATGACGTAAGTTTCCATGGGAAAATAAAAAGGTACTTACCGATTATTGCTGTGCGTCAGCAGAAGGGCGATACCGTTAAAGTTCGCCCTGTCTTGGACTATAGAAGTTTAAACGAATCCATTGAGTCTCATACTGCTGAAGCTACTCCTACTTGTGCTGACACGTTGCGTCAGTGGCGGCAACTGGGGCCTAAGTGTTCTATTATTGATTTGAAGCGTGCCTATCTACAGGTAGAAATTGATCCGAGTTTATGGGCATACCAAGCTGTTAGGTGGAAAGGAAGTGACTTTCTGTTGACGAGGCTTGGTTTCGGCTTGGCCTCAGCCCCAAAAATAATGACAGCTATAGTTACACGAGTATTGCAGGGTGACCAGAAAATCAAGGAAGGTACTTCTAGTTACATTGACGATATATATGTCTCTGAATCGGTTGTCTCATGCGAAAAGGTCAGGTCCCATCTGAATAATTGGGGCCTTATAACAAAAGAGTCACAAAAAGTTGGTAAATGAGACGTTAGATTACTGGGACTATGTGTGGACTCAGGGTTGAGATGGCGCAGAGACGGTTCTCTGCCCTTAATAGCTAACATTCTTACGCGGCGTGAAGCACATAAGTACATAGGAGAATGTTTAGGACATTACCCCGTGGCGGGATGGCTTCGAGTCGCCTGCGCGTTTGTACAGCGGTGCACTGCGAAGATCATACTAGGTGGGATGACCCAGTTTCGGAAAAAATAATGAGTTTGATTCGAGAAATAGATGTTCGACTGAAAGTGTCTGACCCTGTCGGAGGCATGTGGGAGGTTGATCCTAAAGCTCCAATCACGGTCTGGACTGACTCCAGTTCTCTAGCCTACGGGGTTTATTTAGAGGTTGAAGGTCAGGTGGTCGAGGATGCGGCTTGGCTGCGCCCGAAGGATGATGCTACGCATATAAACCGGTCTGAATTAGACGCAGCTATCAAAGGCCTGAATCTTGCCTTAAAATGGGGTAAGAGGGACATTACGATCAAAACTGACTCCATCTCAGTTTATAGATGGTTGCAATCTGTTATTCATAAGACAAGAAATGTTAAGACTCGTGCACTCGCAGAAGTTTTGATTAAGCGTAGACTTAATATTATTTCAGACATTATCCGTGAGGAACAGTTGGCAGTACAGGTCGTTTGGATTGAGTCAAGTTTAAACAAAGCAGATTCATTGACTAGAGTGCCTAATTCATGGGTCAGGGAGAAACTAGATAGCGTTGATTACGCTGACATCAAGTTTGTTCATGAAATCAACCATTTTGGCACGAATCGAACATATGAATTATGTAAAGAGCGGTATAAAAATAAATCCGTTTCAAAATCTGATATTAAGGCCGTCATTGGCGATTGTGCAACTTGTACCCGCATAGACCCTTCGAATCGCTTTAGTTGGGACAAAGGATCGATATCCGCGAATAATGTTTGGGAAGTTTTAGGCACTGATGTAACTCATGTAGACGGTAGACCTTATTTATCCGTTATCGATACTGCTTCCAGATTTACAATCTGGCGTAGCTTAAGAAATGAATCCTCCACTGAGATAGCTTTCAACATTGAACAGATCTTCGCAGAATTTGGTCCCCAGCGTACATAATGAGTGATAACGGGACAGTTTTCCGTAGCCGCGAGTTTAATGAGCTGTTAGATAAGTGGAAAGTTCAACAGGTCTTGACTTCCGCTTATAGGCCCCAGGGAAACTCGGTGGTTGAGCGGGTTCATCGTACCGTTAAGAGAACCGTAAAGCGTACAGGAAAATCCCTCGCAGAGGCCGTTTTCTGGGTTAATAATACAAAAGGTAAAAACGATTCAACACCTTACGAATTAGTTTTCTGTGCGAAGTCTAGAAAGCCGGATGTTACAGCTGATCGCATTGAGATAGAACGACCCAAATTGAATTACGAGGTAAACGATAATTACTTTGATAAAGACCGTAATCCTTTTCTTGTTGGCGATAAAGTTTTTCTTAAGCCTCCTTCCTCCCGATGTGATGACGTTTGGAGCGGTCCACACGTCGTGACAAAAATCATTTCGAGTGTTTCAGTTGAGTTAGATGATATAAATGTCTCTCGTCATGTATCGCATTTAAGACTGGTACCTTATTGCAGGGAATCTACCGAAGTCGACTTAGAAACGAAATACTGCTCTTTGACGAATGATAGCGATGTCGAAATTGATTCTGAGGCGGTACCCCGAAGGAGTAGTCGCGTGACTAAAAGACCTATTTTTCAAGGTGACCATGTCGTTGATTACAGATAGCAGACCTTATATTGTTTCGTATATAATATATACTTTTGTATATTAGTTTCTTAAGAAACTAGGGAGCGTGTGAGCGTGTTGTATTTCTAATTCTCTGTTGTTCACTGTCTTAGGACATAGCAATCCGACTCTCGACCGCATGCCTGACATCCTATTATCAAGTGTTCTGGTGACGTTTCATGATAATAACATTTCATTATTGTGCATGTTTCGTGAGTTGTTTTATGCCATTGTTATACAGGTATAAATATCCACGTCTGCAAATAAAGTGCGTCTTTGCTATTTGGAATTCGCGTTTTTACTTACAGATACGATATGGAACTGTAGGCCCAATTAAGTCCATTTTCAACATCCTGAATAGTAGCACAGTGATAATTGCGAAGTCAAATTGTATAATGCATCATTTCGAAAAGGCTGTTGCAGATCGCCATGAGAGTGTCGACCAAAGATATTTGGTGTCGACTCAAAAAAAGTGTCTGTATACAGTGATATACAGTGAAAATTTTATATGAAAAGACTAAGTTTTTTGCGGAGATCACGTTCCCGTAGTCCAAAAAAATATTTGAGTACTTTTTTTAAGAAAGTCAAAATTTTGTCAATTTTTATACTACCGAGATGACGTCCCTATATAAGTAGTATGAAACAAGTTGGATATCAAAAGGTATGAATATTTGCTAATAAGCATCCTAACTAAGCCAAAATTAAGCTGATTATCAAGAGAATTTCATGATCCGTATTATTATGCAAGTCTTTATGAAAAAATCGCGATATTGTTCGTGCTTTCTTGGCTGAAATTTCAAGTTTTTAATTCAATTTTCACCGGCATGATTTTATGATTCACTAAATTCATGCTTCATTTCTTGAATCTGAATAGTGATGTGGACCCACTTAGTTCTTTCAAAGTTAATTGAAATCATTGTCTTTCATCATGTGATTTTGCTCATGATCACGCTTAAGAAAATACTCTTGTCGAGGTTGAGCATGAAATTAGTAGAAACCAATCGAGTTGCTAATTTAACAAACATTACATCTCCAAGGCTGTCATGACACTGAGTTAAACCTTGTGCATATGATCATTCAATTCCGTGGTAATTTCTTCAAAACTGCAAAACATATCTCACATCTGGTGACAATTACCAACCATGTCCCCCTCGAGTTCATTCAATAAAATCGGAAGTGTATACACATTGTGGATTTAATAAATGCGGAGTTACCACTCTACTCTACCTATGCTTACTATATGCGTGGAACATTGACGATAGACCTATGTCTTGGCCACAAAAGGTAAAAAGACAAGAATCCCTCCAAAAAACACTAAAATTTCTAGATTTTACCAAATATGTTTTATTTCATTATAAAATACCCAATGAGTTTCACGCAATTATAATGCGTTGTTGAGTGCCATCATATTTTTTCGCCATTTTCTCTCCGTTGAATTCCCAGTTCAAATCGTATTTGCAATTCAACAAGTAGTCCTAGATTATGCAGGAGGCGAAAGTTGATTTTGACTCATACATCAGTAGTCAAACACAGGGTAGGTATGAAGGCTATTTAAGCATGTAGCTACCAAATCAAATTAGATGTTCAAAATACATGTTGATTGTTCAAGTATTTCGCCACTTTCTCTCAGAGATAATTAAATCAAATCAGAAATTAGATGTCAGCTTTGTGATCTTTCGACATCATCAGGCCATAACTATTATCTAGGACTCCTTGGCAATTCAGCAGTATCAATCAGATTACCACTGTTTCAGACAAAAGTAGTATCAATACTTCAAACCTGTTCAAACCAAGCTAGCGAAATAGATTACTATTATTAACAACAGAAATGAAAAATTATGTGTAGACACAGTGAGGGAAATGAGAATAGACTTTAACCATGGAGCTCTGTTTACATGTAGGCCTATATCTACAGTCGTTTGTTATCCGCATTGAGTGACCGAAACCGATGCACACGTTTGCTGTTGCAAGGAATCATAATTTGTTTTTTTTATAAAAACAATTTATTAAATTAAACAAAATACATATATTGACTCATACGAGTATCCAAGCCATTTAGAAACTACTGTAGTTTTTTTAAAGACATTTCAGCCGCATTTCCGGGCGTTCCATGGAATCGCACGAGGTGGGAAATCTGGTGCCATCATGCATTCAGAGAATTGGAGGTTGGGATTGATGCTAGTTTTTGTCGCTCAAGTTTTCGAAGTACTTAGTGTCGAAATGTGCTGTGAAGGACGCGGACCATAACAATTTTGCGACGCACCGCGGTACATCCCGCAGTCACTCAGTACAACGGACCGGTGCGTTACGAATCATGACTTCGCAAATGTTGGAGCGCCTATTTCGTTGACAGTGAACTGCGTGCGAAACGATGCATCGCCCTTCTCACGAAAGATCTAATTCTGCTTGTGGGCAATCTCCATCCCATGTTTTCAAATTTGTCTAAAATCCGAAAAGATGAATCAATTGTTCAGATAAACGTATAGTTGAGGATATTTTAATCGAACTATGGTACTCTCTAGAGCTAGGCGTGACGTGAAGTGACTGAGAGACATTCAATTAAACTCGAAATATCACTGGGAGACTGAGATTCTCGACAAATATATTAATCAAACTCGAAGTGATTATGACCTAGCTAGCCTATAGGCTACATCCACTCTCAAAATTACACCAATACTATGCACATGTTTTTAGAAGGTGTGAGACATAAGGTAGGTGAGCCAAATAAGGCCTACCACTTTGAAAATCTCCTCTAAGCGCTAGAGTTTTACCTTCTACCGAGTTCAATCGCCTCTAAAAGAACAACTATAATATGTTTGAGTAATGCTGTCCTAGTTCCACTTCTATAAAATCGCATTTTATATTGCAGTACCTTCGGTTTTAAAATTTGTGTGGTTCTGGGCCTTATTTAGAGCTGTATCCTAACAGGTCCATATGATCGTATATACTGAAATAATCAACTTATCACATTTTAGAATGTTGTCAAATGTAACTTGGCATGAAAATTTATGAGCATTAATTGATTTTCCGTAAATAGCTTAAGTTCCAAATTTGAAGTTTCCGTTCTTAAAAAGAATTTTCGTTTGGAGTAATCTCAATGAAAATTATGGAAATAAGATCTGAATAAGTGTAGGCATATAGGCCCTATCGATATCTTTCCAGATTCTCTTCTAACTTTATTAAGATTAAATCATGTAGCTTTCATTTAATTCGCAAATAAACAATCGATGCGTTAGATGACTATGAAGTTCATTCATACTACAGAAGATCTCGCTAACAAAGTAGGCCTATAGTCCACTGCTGATGGCCCTATAACACGGCCCATTTTAAAATTGATAAGACTAATTCCGAAATTTTCAATCAAAATCAAACCAATGTAGACTTTTGAAATTATGAATATGATTTAGGCTACATAGATAATGAATATTCAGAATTAAGAGGTAAATAACCAAAATGCTCCTAATAAGGCCCAATTGAACTTAATATCACTTTATTGACATTTTTCCTAATTTCAATTTAGGTAAAATATACTGATTTACGCAATTAAATGCTTGGTTACTTGAAAATTAATGCTTGTAAATGTAGTTTTATCTATTATATTGTACTTGGAACTCGCAACAACATGAATGGCCCTTATGAGCATTCGACTCTCGCTTTTCTTCAATAAATAAAGGCTCAAACCTATTTGAAATATGCATATAGCATACTTGGCACTTCCATTCATCTTTCCCCCCATTTTCCAATTTTTCTAAAAATTCATCAACTCTCGTCAAACTTAGTCACATTCGATTTAGAGTAGATTTGATCTTGAGAAGTCTAACTTGAACCCTGGGATGAAGGATTGGTTCCTTGGATACTCAGTTAAAATATTCAGTGATCATGAACTTCGTTGGATTGTTGTCTACAGACAAATTCTAATTCTGAGACTGTAAATGCTCTACAAGCCAGGGGAATTTTACGCTGAGCGCTTTTGCGACGGTAGTGAGACTTTAGGAGCAAGAGACGTTGACGATGCAACACTCCCGGGTGTCAACAACAAAATGTGGGGGGAAAAGAATAGAAATAGCATACTTTCCTAATTCTCTACTTCTCAATGTTACTATTTCCACAGCAAAGCTCATCACTTATCTCCATGTAACTTTGTGACAACAACTGCAGTCAACATTTATTTATGTTCCTGCCGGTTCCTGCTCTCAACTCTTCAACTTCAGCAGACTGTCGTGCAGACCAATCACAGCGCTTCTTTCTGCAATTTCATGAATTACACGTAGATGGGGACATTATTGCCTCTTTACATATCGGCACAGCAACTCGGTTGTTTATTGTTAACACTGATTTCTAGAGATTGGGCCTTATTTGCAGTGTATTTTTTAACATATTAACTGGGCGACATTTATGCATTATGCATTATTAATGCATTTGTGTTGTGAGGCATTAGGTCTACTAGCGAAGCGATCTGCTACTGCTTATTCTTTTATGTCAATCAATGGATTCCGCGTCTTTTGACGTCAAGGTATCAGGGTTTAGCAATGAGGTTCGGTTTGGTGGTACTTATGGCTATCTCCCTCCCACGTATTCAAATTTGTGTAAAATCCGTAGAAATGAATCAATCGTTAAAAACTTTAAGAGCACGTGAGTGAGGATATTTTCTACCGACATGCCAAAACTTGTGCAAATTGGGCAAGCAGTTTTTGAATTAGGGGCGATAACTTGAAATGAAGCATTATTTCAGCTTGGCTTGACTTCTTCTGACCTCATCACATGAGCAGAAAACACTTGAGCTCAACACAGTCATTGCCCGACAACTCCTGAAATGATGATGACCAAACTACATCCCTTACACCAACATTTTCAACTTAATAAAGATGTGGCTGGGTAGTGGGAAGATATTTCAAATAGCAGTGGATGACACGAAGAGAGAACAATGCACACTCGAGTAACAATAAAATCGAACAGACGAAGTATGAACAGGCTATTAGTATTGACATCGTCACGCTTCAAGATATCGTCTCTAATGAAACAATTACTTGTTCGTTTCGGCATAAATTTTTGTAAGTGGGTAGCAAATATACCTGAAGTTTTGTGACGATTGATTCACTTGTGCAGATTTTAGACAAATTTGAAAACCTGGGGGAGAGATAAGGTACCGGACGATTTGGTTACAGTATTTCTGTAGATGTCTCCACCAATAGAGGAGACTGGCGTGCTAAAGTGTGTGGCTGCTACAGTGATGTGTGTGAGTTGTAGGCATGTAGCGAGTGACGCAAGGTAAATTGTTGATTGCGATGCGATGATCGATTTGCTACATACAGGGTGGCGGCCATATTTCAAGACTCAAATTCCCGGGCGATTCCCGGGATATTTCATCGAATTTTCACGCTATTATTCATATTGACTACATGTGTTACACCGATCAAAAATTATACGGACACTTTTTTAAACTGTTTTTGTCATTAAATTTGAGACATTTCCTGTTTGAATTTTGCCACCTAATTTATGTGTTAGATAATGAACGATATTTGACTCTACCTCATTCATTTTTCAAAATTTGTGAATTCTGTAAGCGTTGGTTCTTAAGTTTATAAACATATGTCTTTCCTCAATGACCTGCAGCCAGTGAACTACTGATGGGATCGGAATGATTTCTTATCGATAGAAAATTTGATTTCTTGAACCTTCCAATGATCAATAAATACTTCATTATCATCATCTGATTCATGAAATTCTAGAAAATTGCATTAAGCCGATTTATCAGACTAAAATTTTCAGGCATGTTAGGCTGAAGCAACAACTATGATAGAAACCATGATATTAAAATGCATATGTTACTGCAATAGCACGATGACATTAAGCTTTCAAGAAACATCAACAAGAAAGACCAGAAAAACTGTTACACTACACAAGGATTGTGAAGGTCAGAAGAATTCCTATTTATCACCTTTTTTGTATCAGTTTGCGTATAGAAGCAAAGGACGCATGGAAACCGTCAGTTATTAATTTTGTGTCTAATGCTTCCAGCAATGTAAGATGAAATACTACAGAATAAAGGTCTCGATATTTCTTAATTCAAAGGATAGATATAAAAGTACAACGCTGTAATGCTACTTCCGCATTGAAGACATTATCATCGGGTAAAACCATGGCAGAAGTTTTTCTTCATCTGGTTTAATTTGACTCGATGCGACTTTGCAGTTTGCAATCCTCGTATTCAAATTATTCAACTTGCTTCTTCTTCGCATTGTATAAATAATTCCGTCAGATTCCTGTAATTGCTGTTTGTTGAGATAATATCCAAAACGTGCCGATAACAAATTTTAAAAATGCTTGCTAACTAATTGAAAATGCAGTTTTTGAAAAAATATCATGTCTCAAAAGGCAATTAGCTACTTCAGCCTTGCATGTTTGAAAGTTGAAGTCTGAAAAATTGACTAAAAGCAAAAATTATATGAAAAAAGCTACAAAATTACATGAATCAGTTGATGGAAATTAAATATTATGCATATTTTGTAATCATTAGACAGTACGAAAAATAAACCCTTTTATGGTTAGAAAATCACTCAGATCTCATAAATAGTTCACGGACTACAAGCCACTGGATAAAGGCCTGATCATCTGTGCTCGCTTGAAAAAAGTTAGCCGGCTAAATGCGTGATTAAATGTTTAGGCCTAATTAAGTTCATTCTTTTATGGTTCTGATTATTTTCAAAAAACAGTAGGCTCAACA
This sequence comes from Prostheceraeus crozeri, assembly GCA_907163375.1. Classification (NCBI taxonomy): domain Eukaryota; kingdom Metazoa; phylum Platyhelminthes; order Polycladida; family Euryleptidae; genus Prostheceraeus; species Prostheceraeus crozeri. The sequence goes on from CAJQUW010011233.1 coordinate 185,748, forward strand.
ATATAAATGTCACTAAATTTTTAATAGCCTATCAGTCAGTCCCGTATTCTTGAAATATTTTCTTTGGCCGTCGATTAGTAGGCCTACACTTTGCAAGAAATACATGCATGTATGTAGCGGTTAGCCGGCAGAACAGGTCTGAGATAGTTGGGCCTTCAATCTAGGCATGTGGAAGGCAAGTACTTTACTTGATAGGTTAACTAGTATGGTGTTTATTGACTTATTTTTCGCGTTTCTGGTATAGTCGGGATCGGAACAAAATCTTTACTGTTAGCAGAAGTTCCAGATACTAGCGATCTCGATATTTGGAAGAAGTGGTCTGTACATAATCCCCTTTGTTTTGTCATGATTTGCTGCGAGGATTCGAACTCATCACTTAGCTTAGACATTGACTTTTGTTCAAAATATCAACGAAAACTCTGATGCACTTTTCTGTCAGTGCAGCGTTGGTAGAATTTTGTTGGCCTGATTTTGGACTGATCATTCTCAACTTGTTGTGGATGTAGGCGCAAAAGTATCCTGCAGTGTTAAATTGCGTGATTCTTCCTTAGATTTTTTATTGCTCAAAAACATGTGCTTTTTATAACGAATTGATAGCGTACGATAAACGGTCATTTACATATGATTTTTAGCATGTATTTAGAGGCTGCATAATCTGTCATATTACGAGTCTGCTACGAAATTGCATGCAAGCCTATTGTGAAACACAAAAATCAAAACGATTTTTATCGACCCCTGTCGATTGATTGCGACTTCATACTTGTGTGTGCGAATTATAGTCAACCTAATTGCGTACACGACTTCAATGTATTTGGAAGACGTTTAGCGATTTCACTATAAGCGACGCGTCAACGACATATAGCCATCGCATAACAGATATATCATTGACAATCATGTGGAAATGAAGCGACTTTATTTAGTCATGAAAATTCCATCCAGATGTTGTGCAGATTTACTTGACTATATCAATTAAGATTCGAAGACATTTAATAGAAATAGTAATTAAGATTGAAAACATTTATTAGAAATAGTAGGTTTAATAGTCATATTACTAACAGTTGAAATCAAGAAATTAAGTTCATTGAACCTGGAGATCAAAGTCACAAAATGACATTCCCGGGCCATTTAAGGGCTAATTTGCTATTTCGCCAAAATTTAAGAGCGATTCCCGGGCACCAGCGAAATTCCCGGGCTGCCCGGGCTCGGCCACCACCCTGTACATAAGTTCTAAACTCAACAGCGAATGTGTACGTGTCAACTCCAGATGAATCTTCTCAAACTGTTGTAGTTTCTTGAATGATTTCACACATTAGCGATACAATACATATAGAATATAGGGTCTACAGAATGTAGAATATATCAGCTTTCATTCAGGCAAAAAGAAAACAAATCAAGTGAATTCCGTCATACGACAACTAAGATTATTTTGCATTAATGTCGCCCACTGAAATTTCCTTCAAAATATTCTGCTTATTTGGCTCATCTACCTTATTAATAACTAACGGAGGGTGAAGTCTTAATGCAGAGCAGCAGTCGTGCGTGGGAAGATTTGAAATAGCAGCCGATGAGACGAGAAGGGAGAGAAAACAATACACACGAACAAAAGCTGCATCGAGCAGACAAAATCTGATCAAGCTACTGACACCGCGACACTTCATCATAAGCTTAGTCTCTTCAAAAGGTGCTTGTTCGATCAGCATCCCCTTTTTATACGGGATGAGATTACCCATAATGGCTCGACAGTATGGCCTACGGCTCGGAATGGCCTCAACTAGCTTTTGTCACCTAGAAAAAGTGAACAAGCTCTGATTCACTGTACAGCAGGTTGCACTGCGGCTATATAAAACATTGTCGTACCAGCCTACTGCGTTTATTGATAAATTGCTTTAATAGACTTGTATGCCAATACATTTGCTACAACTGCATTATAAGCAAGTTGTAGGCTATGATCAACATCGACAGAATTCAAGCCTATCGCTATCATTGTTTTGCCAATTGATTAAGGTTCATTTTAAGCATAAGTAACTTGCGTACCAGTGAACAAAACATCAGACACGTAATTCCTTTGAAATTTCGATTAGCAAGATTTCCTTTGTGATTACACCTTTTCATACAGTTTATAAATGTTCTACTGACAGAATGCGTCAAAACATTGCACCATATATACGTTTTCCTTATGATCGCTTTTCAAACTATTATCAGATTTAGCTGATGGGCGCTGATCCTTAAGTGACGTCGTTAAAATGAGCCCTGCCGTATTGCAAGAATGGTTAATAAGCTGGCGCATAGGCCTTCTAAATATACTATTTTTAAAACGATCACGTAAAACAAGCGTAAATTGTTGCACTTCTACTTGTTTTAGCAATTGCACCAATGTCCTTATCAGCTCCACTGCGTGAATGAGTGAAAAGTCATTTTACTTTCAAAGGACTTCAAATTTGAAAGCACAAAAGTTCGTTGTTACATTGGAATGTAAATTGTTGAGGGACGGAACACTGTACGGACATCGAAAATGTGGCCAAACTAGGTAAGGCCGTTGGGCGGAGAAGTGGATACATGTGACCAATCAAAACAAAGTCATAACATCAACAGATGCAGAGCGTGTTCAAAGCCAGAAACTGATGAATTTCAAGAAAAAATGATGGAAGATGCAATTTACAATGAATAGAATAAAAAGATACGATCTTCTGTCTATTTGTTCTTCTTCTTATTGTTGATGCTTTTCATGACCCAATCCATACCGTCCTGTAAAACAAAATCACAATAATTAGTTCAATCTGTGGTGTACATCATTGTTATGAATTTTGAATATGAAATAGTTCGAACAATGTTTTCATAGAAAATGCCACTAAAAAATTTGTTTCCAACACTATTCAAATAGACAGCTAAGCACAGACCCTTCTATGATAGAGCCAGTGGTGCTAGCGCTGAATTTGAAAGTTCTCCCGCATCTCGTCAAGTAACTTTTATTGACTTGACTAACATACTTGACTCGCGCTTTAGACAAAACTTTGAGTTACATCATTAGACCAAAATAGGTGCATAATGTTTCATCATAGGAGCATGATTCCCACGCTTTTAATCCCAGAACCCCTGGCAGGGTGACCACTTCATCCAGCGCAAATTTCGAACCATGTAGAATTATTAGTAAGCGTGCATTTATCAGGGATGAGAAATTGGTATCACAAAAATTCAGGAAGATCTCTTCTAGGGGGTCCATGCGTTACTTTTTCTGTGGTCCATTTTCAGTTTTGATATGATTACAAGTAACCCAAGAGTCAATTTTAAATAGTTATGAATCTTTATGCGCCTACACGCTATAGGATCTATGCTGCGACTGAAGATAGATTGATTATCAATGCACTAAGGCCACAGATAATAATTAATAAGAGCTCAACCATATTGAGGCAAAGTACCGCAGACAAAACCTCCAACCTTTTGGGAAGTGGAACTAGTAGAATTTATATGCTTTAAAGCACCGCAGGCGGAACATCAGCCTTTTGAGACTGTAACTACAACTTTTCTGTGTCTATTTCAGATATTTCCAAATCGATTTCAGATCTTTCCAAATGAATTTCAGACATTTCCACATGGATTTCAGATTTCTCCAATTGAATTTCAGATATCTGTCAGTAACTCAACTTTCAAGATATCTGAAATTCAGTTGGAGAAATCTGAAATCCATCTGGAAATGTCTGAAATAGAAATGGAAGGTGTGTAGTAGATTTTTTTCATTTTTAAAGCGCCGCAAGCGAAACCTCCAGTCCTTTGGCTGTATACCTAGTCGAATTTTTATGTTTTTGACCCTTCTCTACGACTTTCCATCTGAGGCGGTCCCGTTCTCATCTTCCTTCCATCTGAGGCCTTCCTCAGCAACTTCTTATCAGAGGGGGCCCTTGTCTGCGGCTTTCCATCTGAGGGAGCCCCTCTCTCATCTTCTTTCTATCTGAGAGGTCCCTGAGATATGTTCCTTATCTACAGCCAAGCAAGTTTCCTAGTTTTCCACTCGATAAGAGTAAATGGTAAAAGAAGCATTAAATGAAATATTTTATTTCTCTGCATCATTGAAGGACAAGACAAACAAGACTTCCTAGATTTTTTCATTTCCTCCTGAAAAGCTCATGATAGGCACAGCCAAACCCCCTACCCTTATGTCTTTTCTCATCGAAATTCGCCGATTCACGAGAGGAAACAAATTCATCGCCGAAAACCGGAAATCCGGCAAAAACTGGAAGAATCAGATGCCTGCTTATCCCCTACATCCATACTTCCCCTATTTTGATTGCATTTTCCGGAGAATCTCAGAAATGACCCGGATGTCCGTCAAGAAATCCGGAAGATTCTCTTCCCTGATTTAAGTAGTAATGGCAGAATATTCAACTGCATAGGTCCAATTTCGTAATTTTCGAACCAGGGCCCGAATTTCGCATCAATTCAAACCATTTCGCACTGGCTCGAAATTTCGTACCAAGTGGTCACCCTGTTCCCTGGACATTTAAGGACTGCGGGAACCATGTTAGAGAAGCTAATAAAACTAATAGAAGAGCAGCGACAAGCAATATCGAGCGATTCCCATGATCAAGCACATCTCCGCTGTATTTGAATTAATGATGAATTCATGAGACCTGCATTAACAAATCTGTAGCCATATCGACACTGTTCCTATTCACGATCTCATCCCCATACCACTTCACAAATTTGATTGGAAAGTCTGCACTTCCGTGTATCGAGATATCTTTGCACAGCAATGTTGCAGAGAACAGATTTTGACGAGAACCCATCGCCTTGAATAACCTAAAATATAAGCTTGAATCGCAGTGCTAAACTGTCGCTTGAATTTTGGATTAACAGTATATATAGTGTATATGCAGTGTATGCCTACATGTAGAACTAAATTTCATAATTAAAAAATATTAAAATCGATCTCTGATTTTCAATAAAAACCAATGAAAATCTCCATAAGTTCACAATCAACAAATAATCGGCCGATTATTGCTCTGTGCCAATAATTGTCGGTTGATTTATCGGTGAATCGTTAATTCCAACAAGTTAATTGTGATGAATTTTAAGGCAATACCTTCAAAACGATGCTTTCAAATTGAATCTTGCTTCACAATCTGATGTCCCCACGCATCCTAGAAACTTTGTTTAACTTGAATTGCGTTTACCTTGTGTATTCACAAACAATTTATTTTTAGTTACTATTGTTACCTTGGTAGTTTCGCCCTAATTAACTCGCTCGTCTTCTTAAGCTCCATAGAAATGGATTTGTCTCGTTTAACGAATCGCAATTACTTGAGTCGAGTTGTATTCCTCGCACTTACCAGCTTGAGCGATCAGCATGATGGCGGTATGTGATCATTCGTTACATCGGGATTTTCCTGACTTTTCAAATGCATCGAACTAAAGCATAATGCTTTGAAAATATCATCATGCGTGATCTGCAAGGACTGCTAGAATCAAATTTTCCCTTCTTCAAGTACGTTTTCTAATCATAATCACGCGCATTATTTTCTTTTAAGCACTAAAAGAAAATATAAATTTTTCAAGTAATTTCAAAGTTCATTTCTAAATCTAAATAAGCAGGAATGAATTCCCGCTGATAGGAATATTCATGAACCGGCAAATGATTATTTTTTAGATTATTACACCAGATACCTGAAACTCCTTTTAAATATCTGTTTTCGTCAGTTTTGGTTTACACGTGATAGGGATAGTATTAGATCTCTGATATTCCTGAAAGTTCTAAGAGATATGCCCTGTTTCTTTGAATATTCTAAGATTCATTGAAAAATGTGAGTTATCACTGTGTTTGTCAAAGTAGAGATGGAAACCGGTCGAGATCTTCAGGCAGGTTTTAAGCCGGCCTCAGGCTAATGAAATTCAGGGTTCTGTCCTGCTTTAGGACGATGTCAGGCCGATTTAATACAGGATTTAGAGCTATTGTAAACTCTTTTAATGTAGGATTCTTTCTTGTTTTAGGCCGGCTTCAGACAAATTAAGTGCAGAGTTCTGGTTACTTTGGTTGAAGGTTCCAAGCCGTTGTCAGTGCAGTCACAACGTGAAATTAGATTGTGATTCTGGAAATCGTGAAATACATAATAATATCGTCAATCACTTGATGAGCCTTTTGAGCAATATTACCGATTCAGTATATTTGTCAGCCAATATTTCAACCGTGATTTTTCTATGAAAGTCGTTCATACATGAAAATATCTCTGGCCTGGTTTTGTGTGTAGTAAATCCCATCTTTTGGGTCGCTTTATGGTGACGTAACACTGCCGATTGTGGACGATTCTTTGATTTGGGTCTTGTATTGGATGACATAAGCCAAGTTGGAATATACTCTTTCTCCCTTACTGCAAGGCATCGTTTATTCTTACCAGTGTACCTTGCTCCGCAAGGACAAGTAAACCAGTAAGTTATCAGGGGATACTCGGGTGGGTTATCGAGTAGGATGATGTCTTTGATAATGTTAGGTGTGAGAGTTAGGGTCCCGTAGACAGGAATGACACGCAGTTGAAAATGGCTACCTTCTATGTCGTGACGTGCTTTCTCAGCTAAAATCTCACTTTCGATTTACACCTCAAAGAAAAAATGCGTCTTCTGAGCTGATACAACCTTTTGAGGAAGAGGCTGGAATAAAACCTTAAGGAGCCAGCTAGGAAAATCATTGTTCTCGAGAGTGAGATGTCAAAAGAGGAACTCTTGTGGCAGGGAGAGCAGAGCTATATAGCTCGATGGAATGTGAACACTTGTGAACACCGGGGCACTTATGAAGAGGCTCTTTACAAGTGTCCTGGTTGCTAAAACATTGAACATGATTTGTCAAGAACTATGTCATGCTGGTCGCTTTCCTCATAAGCTGCATGACTGTGTAGTCAGTGAACCCAATTACCAATCCGTATTGGCATCAAATATCAATTGTTCCTGAAACAAGGAGTGTTATTCGCAAATCGATGAACTCGGCATGAGCTCACCACTTAGTGGGTCGTTCAGTGAGATCTTTATGTGAAGGCTGGATAAGAATTCATCATCGACATGAGATGATACTTTCTTAGTAGTGAAGACAACGAAATGAACAGTGTATTCCAATTACTCACAACCAACAACACCCAGCGATCATGTTTACCAGAGAAGACTTTGACAATTTCCTAGATGTGAAGGTACATGTAGACTCCGGTGGATCTCCCACCACATCTGTGAATCGTAAAGAAACTTATACATGAATTTCCAAGAATTACAGCTTCTTCTGCCCAATGAGATACAAGACTAAATTTGGTCAGAACATTATTCCATCGAGCTAGACAGCTCTGCTCATTTTGAACAAGAATTCCTCTTATGACATCGCACTCTCGAGAACAATGGAGCATTTCACCACTCATCTTCACGTTCAATGAAAATGGTGCTGAGATGATTTCTATGACTTATCATTTGGACTCCTAGATATTCCACACTTAACATATTTTAAAGCTCTTTGCCGCAAGGTTGGAACCGGTCATCAAAACCGGCTGATTGACGGCCGGTCGAGGAACGGACAGTGACTGGCGTCTCTGTACCGGTTGGTTAATGTTTTGATCTTCGGACATTATTTGGTCAACTTATGCAATTAGACATCATTGAATTTCCACACAGCATACAAATACTAAATGCATGAGTGGTAGGCCTGCTGATACTCCGTACAAGCGAGAGTTACCTATTGCAATACAATATTATACGATGCAATTATTCTGACTTTGATATAATGTTTTTGTGCGATGAGCAGTAATGCGCTTAATAACTTATTTGCTTGTCTAATCCGCTGTAGGCCTACTTTAAAATTTATGATGATGTTAACTACATTATCAATCAAACACAGGCAAATTCAAAATGGATAATCAAAATAATGACCCAAACGGACATTGATATAAATATTATAATATTATATTATATTATAATTATATCTATATCTCGCCTCCACAAGAAAGCTTTAAGCAGTCAAAACATTCTAAGTTCCAACATAATAAAAGTTTTCTAAACGACAGAAGTTCTGTGATGAACAGTTTGATCACTAACTGAGTGCTGAAATTGCGAAATGTTTTGTCAGCGACGTGCAAGCTTGATTGAAAGTGATTCACTGAAGTGAGATTTACTTCTTCACTTGTGTGGGAATTCCAATGATTTGCGACGTCAATTGCGAACTCTCTACACTGCAGTTTAAATTTAGATCTATTGAGTTTACATTGATGACCGCGAGATGACGTGTAAGAGTCTGGAACAATGAGTTCGCCAAACTTGTCATCAATTTTTCATTTCAGTGAGTGTTCCTCTACAACATCAGTCAAAATTTATCGCGTGCAGGCAGTTTATCAAACAATTATCCACGATCCACTGTCAGATGTTCTGGCAATAAGCCCCAGATTGCATTGAAATCCATTATTCATTGCAGCTCTATGCTCCACGTGTTATATAGACTATCCGATGTTGCGAAATTATTCGATGTTTGGAAAAATTTTACACTGGATCGGCTGAGGAATGCATAATGCTTCCCAAATTCATACAGGCTAGAATGTAGGATTCTGGAAACTGCATTACTGATAAAGTGGGGTTTGAACTACATGTAAATGCAATATAAGTTACCAGCAATCATTTTTAGCTGTTTAAAGAACAGGTCGGAATATTTAAGTCACAGAACATACGTGTAAATGCTCTCAAATTATGTTACATTTACATGCTAGTAATGCTGTAATGATTGACTAAGCAATTTATTCTAGACTGAATGTCGTCAACGGTCGACATGGGTCTAAATAAATAAACCGGCCGGCCGGCGTTCAAAATTTACGACCGGGGCCGATAGTATGCTAATAGCAATTTCTTTGCAAAATGCAAGGTATGCTATCGGCATCAAAAAGGATTGAAACCTGAACTTGATCTAATGATTTCACTACGAACATAAGAAAATATTGTTTTCAACACGACTAGATCGAAGAAATGCTTGTTGAGTTGCGAACCTATCTTGAAGAATTCACACATAAGAAAACAATTGTTATTTATGCATAATTCGCATTTTGCGCATCATTCTCCACAGGTAGCAATTCAAATGAATTTTTGATGGTGAGATTAATTATGTGATACTACTGCTTAGCAATTGCATCCAAGTTATTTAGTTCAGTTTTATATGTTAACATGTTAAAACGTTCATTCAGGTTGGTTTGCTTTCACAATTCATGTAGAAGCTCAAGGTCTTTTGAATTATCTTTGTATATAAAAAATTGATAGATTCAGAGGAAAGAGAAAGCTACATTTTCAGTTGATGTCCTTCATGGATCTGTGAAGGTAACTAACAGTCTGAGAGACGGCTGCATAGAGCAGTTTTAAATGTCTATATAATGTACACAATGTAGGAATATCATAGGAAGCATATGATTATTCAGTTATTAATATGAGTGCTAGCACTGTCTTTTTCATATTATTGAAAAATATGTCTTACTATTGTTTCTTGGGACTATATTTTGTCTATTTGTTTTCTATTTTGACTATTTTGTCTATGGGACTTTGTTTCTTTTTTACATGAGTTTAATTCGATCCCATAAAATTTTATTTCTGCATTTTAACAGAGGAAAATGTACATGACCACTTCAAAATGATTTCAAGGTTGAATACAAATGAGTTTTTCAGCCAGGTTTCTGGCATTTAAAACATTCTGAAGCGATCGACTATTGTAGATCGGCTAATCCATCTGTTTATAGAGCTTGCATCGTAACAGTGCGCAATAAGACGAAGTATTGGAGTGAGTGGTTGACAATGCATCGCATCAGTCAGCGAATGATTATACACTGACCGTCTGACACTAATATTGTTCCTTAAACATTCATCAGTTCATTACTATTTGAGTGGTTCTATATAATTAACTATTCCACTTGACATTTACAGTTAATTTCATTTCGTGAAACTACTCTACTTGCTTCCTCAGAATTCTGTCCTGATTCTTATTCTACTATGGCTTCAGAAAAGGGAGACATCGGTAATCATGAAGTTTCATTTATTTTTCCGTGGTGGGACATAAAATCTTCGTTATTATTCATCTCCACCTCTCCAGACGAATGAGGTACAAATTACAAAAGCTACATCATACTGTGCGGACTGTACACATCTACACAGGTTCTTATGACCTAATACAGCCATCTTTCCCACCATATTTTAACTACTGCAGAATCATTCCGTCTTCATGTCTGCGATAAATTATGATGAGAGAAAATGAGCTTCATATAACCTTCATGCTTTAAGACCAGCGTGCAAATTCGTCATGCATACTGAGTGTAAAAATGGAATATATTCTTCAATTTAAAGTAGTACGTACGCACATACTATTTCAATTTTTAGGTCGTAATGTAAGACATATATAAATGTACGAGTGGCTAAGAGCGACTTTTGCCAAAACAGAGGATTTCACGACCAGCTTGCTTGTGGTAGTCAGGACACAGTAACAGGATCGCATTGCCATTGGGGAAAACGAAGGCCTGTGATAAGTCATGTAGGTGCGATTGCACAATTAATGTCTGCGGTAAAGAATGCTTGTTTTGTCATGAAAGCTCAAAAAGTAATAAGTAGCATGCCGCAATAATTGAGGTTAAAAAGACTAAAAAAACCTATTATCGTGCTTCAGCGTGAATCTCAGATAAAAGGGAATAAATGTCCGCTCCCAAACCGGCCCGTGTGTCCGGAATTCACTGAATAATCTTTCTACTCTGAAACTTGCATTTCCCTCGTAGGTCAGATTTCAGATGAAGACGTTGCTCCAATTCTCCGATAAGAAATGTTGTTCCAATGCAGAACGTTGTCAAATTTTAATGAATAAAACATTTCTTTTTATTTTTCCTTCTCTGGTAATAGTCTGTGATTATGCAATATATCATAAAATTTACGTAATTCCATTGAAAGTCCCTTCCGGAAATCGCAGTTGCATTACAACGGCGTGTTCAAACATGTAATCACAATTCACAACATCATATTCTCATACATGATTCCTCATCATTTCTCGACTCGCACTAACCTTGACCCCTTCTCCAGACAGAGCCGAACACGCTTGAATATTCCATGTCCTATCACGGATTTGCTGAAGGCCCATCTTGTCACAAATCTCACAAGCAGGGAGTGCATTCAGCAGATCTTGTTTGTTCGCGAAAACAAGGAGAGGAATCCCCGCCAATTTCTCTTCTTCTAACAATTCACCCAATTCCTGGAAGGGAGAATGAAGTGAGTGCGTGAGAGAGATGTAACCAATTTTCTTCCTCAGTGCTTACTTCTGATGTCTCCTCAAGTCGCTTCCCATCTGCGCTGTCCACCACGTAAATCTGACAACGATGGAAAGAGGAAGATCATTTGACATGTTATGACATCATTTACTAGCCATAATCAAAGTTAGTAAATCTGATCGCTCAACGGGAAGTCGAGTGACATGTTGCTTACAAATATCCCATCTTGACCATAAAACCACTTCCTGTTCCTAGTTGGACATGAGCCAAAAAGTCGGTATGATCCTAGCCGAGGTTATTAATTCTGGCGGTCCAAGTCCTAAAATGACTACAATGAGCTACCACCTTCTTGCTTCACTGCATTAATGTTAGAGTTTAAAGCAACAGATAACTACATTTAATTCCTCAGTCGTCTTAAGGAGAAGGCGTCTGCGTTGGTTCGGGCATGTCACCAGAATGAATGACAGCTGTTGGACCAGGCGAGTGCAATCCATTGACGTGGCAGGGCGAAGACCAGCCGGCCGACCCAAGAAGTCATGGAGAAACAGTGTCGACGAAGATCTGCGACTACTCGGACTGGTACCCAACGATGCCCTCGATCGGGAGAAGTGGCGAGGAGCCATAAGGAGAAATCGTCGGACCCAATCAAGTTGGAGCAATCGACGCTAAATGGATTGAATGAATGAATGAATGAATGAATGAAGTCAGACCAACCTCAGATATAACTTGAGTGAGTATGTTCCTTTTCATTTTAGCTATATTTGTAGCCAGGAACTTAAGAGCTTTCTAATTCGCCGAGTAGCATTTTATAGCCTAGAAAATTTATTTCTTAATACTGTCACGCCAGAATCAATTGTCTAAATCAAAACGTTTAAGGATGCTCGATTTCGGCGATGTCTGGTTTATCACGACTCATCAATAACGAAAGTTGCAAAATAATAGTATAGCTCATAGGCATTATAAAGCTTAAAATGAATATGAATTTCCGCACCGCGTTGAGGATTCATTTATATTTACTTGACTTTATCATTGTGGCTAGAAAGCTTGTAATACAAAATAGCACTCATTAATTGCTGAAAGCATGTATCCCATACCTAAGCATGAGCAAATCATTCTTTGAGTAAACATCATTATTTTTCGCGGGAATATGGGCAGTCAGGCCGAAAAAATGAAATATCAGACATGTATACCGATATAAGACAACTGGAAATTATAGTGAAAATTTCACAGTTGAATTAATTCATGAATCGGGAACTTGAAATGGACGGAGTACGCGTTCAGTGGTGAATTTAAATTAATGCTGTTCAATGCAAACCTGTTGCTAGGATAATTTCCGATGCTATGAGGTGCGTGTACTCAGCCCTAGCAGCGGCAGCTGAGAAAAAAGCATGATAGATTTGAAAAAGTATGTTGCCGAAACACCATCTAAAACGTCAGATTTACCTCATTTTAATGGGCATCTTTACTTTCTTAGACAATCATATGCACACTTCACAAGACAGTTCTTTTTGGAACAAAAGTCTGGTCTTCGCAAAATGCAACAAAATATTAGCCTTCTGAGGTCGATATCAGCGTGCTGCGTTAATACATAAATATGTTACCATCAGTCTCAGGCGCAGTACGGCGAGTCCTCGTCCGCCCATTTAAACAAATATTTTTTTCAACATTTTGCGAAGACAAATCTTTTCTTTCTCTCGGGAATTTTGACTAAATGAACAATTAGACAGTAAAGTGTGTATCAACTATTTGTTATTTGTTGTATGACCAATTTAATGACAATATGTTTTATCACCAACTAGTAGACCTAGAAATCGCATAAAATTTTGCGTCTTAAGAAGGTGCCGTCGGGATTCCTGTGAAATTAAAAAACCTGGAATATTTTCGTAATAATTAGGACAGTGTAGGACAGACAACCAACTGACAAATAGTTCAACTGTGTTATTGTTAAACATATTGATCAAAGTCATTCAACTGAATTCTAACAACTCGAAGATTAATTGACAGAATTTTGGAAGGGATTTCATGATGAAAAGATGAGTGCTTTTGCAGCACGTTGGTGCGCACCAGAGTTGGAACCGGTACAGAATTCTTGATTGGTACCGGACCGGCACCTGTTTGAAAATTACATACCGGTACCGGCTTGCTAGACCAGCTTTTTTAAAAGCTTCAATGATAAACAACACACTGAAATACAAATACACAAAGCACTATCAAAGATCGCAGTTTCCCACTATGATTGAATTTATGCTTTTTTTATTAATTATCATACTTACATTTTAACGGTAAAATATTTTATGACGTACGTCAATGCAAATATAGAGGCTTCCATGTAAACAGAAACTATTATGGGCAATGGAAATTTGTCGATCTTATTGTGAAGCTCCCAGCAGTTTACCAAACCAATTTCATAAGACGTTCTAAAATTTGTTATGCGATAGAGCGGATAGACTTTACTACTTTCGATAGAATAATTTGTTGAGCAATTATTTTTATATTAATATAATTTATTGTTTCGTCAGATTATATTAATTAAATTTATTGTTTTTTACCCATTGTTAACTGTGTTTCGACTATCTTCGCGGCGTGTCGAAAAAAGTCGGATTTTCTATATCTTTCCATTTTCAATCCAGTTTCACCTCCCTCTAACTATCTCCATACCAATATGTGTTGGTTTTAGACATGTATCATTGTCACATTTCACACTCGCATTCTTATAAATACATTTTCATAACAAATGAGGTATGTAGCCTACATGTATATACACACGCATTCAGCACAGATAGTGTTCTTTTATGAGTTGCGTACCCACATGCAATCTTCTTTGCACAAAATGCTTTTTTGTGTCAAAAAAGTTAAATTTCGTGTGAAAACAAATCCGGTTGGTGACCGGTGACCGGTTCCAACTCTGGTTCACACAACGCAAAACGCCATCCGGCTCTTCCGTTTTTCAAATCGAGTTATCTAAAATATGTTATTTTTCCGGCAAAATAAACAAAAGCCAGCACTGTTGAGGGCTCTACGCCCCAAAAATTAAGGCAAATGAATTTTACAGCAAAATGTTAATCCGAGATTATTTATTGTAAGAGTGGGTCGTAAAGTGGCAGTAGGAAGAAAAAATGAATGAAGGTGAATAAAGGTAATGACGTTGGCATATTTTTCTGGAATATCATGTTTTAATGTATATTTTGATGAAATTAATGTTTACGACAATTGATAGACCTTTACTTAAGGTTAATTCAAGAAGCAGATTTCAGCTGAACACGTAATTAGGAATCATTTATTGTGATTCATGTTTTGATTAACTCAAATATAATTCACTCCAGCTAAAATACTGATTTTAGTATAATATATGCACGAAAGTGAAATAATTGATTGTTATCACCATGCACAAAATTATTTGAAGCGGTAGATGAAAGACCAATTTTAGATTTTAGAAAAGATTTCGAACTGTAAGAGCAATGTGAAAAAGTATGAGTAAAAAATTATCAGCGCCGAGAAATAAGAAAATTTTGAAGGAAAATTGAAATGTCATGAATTAAGGCAAAGTTATAAGGAAATCACTGTGAGGACTTTTTCAAGTTCTGAACGGTTTTCCATAGATACCCTGAGCTTGGATTTGATAGATGCGCAAGACAAAAATATATTCAACGTGTCCTATCAAAAGCTTAGACGAGTCATAAATCAAAAAAGATCAACAATAAAGAGCAGTTACCCAAAATTGCAAGAAAACCCCAAAAATACAAAATCTTAAGTCTAACAAAAATAATGCAGAGCAAAAATGTAGAGCGGAAACACCTACATAATTCATCTAAGAAATAAAGAAATATCTTACGTATTACATCTGCCCTGAAATATAAGATTTTAGTTTTTGATCAAAAGGATTTTTGATTACACTGGAAAATTAAGATGATGCTTCAAATAAGAGTGAATAACTCTTTATCGATGATTATAGAAAATCTCGAAATATATTCTCAAGTACCTACACTAAATGCATTTTGCATCAGACATAATTTCAAATTATGATCGATAATTTTCATTACTTTTTCCATATCGCGTTTTACGTAAAAACGCAGCTTATGTTCGCGGCAATAAAGTAAACTTCAGTCGACATCATGTTTGCGTGCATTAATAAAGATGTTGCGTGCTTTAGTCACTTATATCAATGGTTATATCCTTTTATTAACGCTCCTGCCAAATGTGCTTCTCTTAATTTCTAGTTTGTTCCGTCAATGGGGAGTGAATAGTAGTGGCTAATGAATGCGCTATTGGACTATCATCTGGTGTAAATCTTTCCAACATGAACATGAACATGAACATGAACATTACTTTGCGCTCTTCCATAATGAACTTAATTGCAATACAATCAGCTCATGAATCTCTGGATATATTTATGCAGAAAATGACATTTTGAAAGATGTAAGAACACTCTTATGCATGCCTTTGATAAGTGATGAGATGATTGATGTTACAGCAATTCATCTAAGCAGCCTATACTGTATAGAATGACCTCAACTGACACAAAACACTGATATAATATTTTGAATGACATTCAGTGCCCGGTATAATGTAGCTTGTGTGATATTCCGATACATGTCCAATCGCCATAAAGAATGCTACGGGGTGTTGCTACCAGAAACATTCGTAGCTTTACAGACTAAAGTAACTAATTACTTCTTCTTGATATTCAAAACATGCTTTTCAGTGCTTTTTCTTGTGTTTTTCCTATTTTTCAATGTTAAGATTATCACTATATTAGATTAGCATTAATGCCGCGGTAACTGATGTAAAATACTATTGTACATGTACGTTTACTTTGTCATTTACTGACTTAACAGACCAAAACAACTTCATGTTCTAATAAATTGTTTCCATTTTCTCATCGTATCAGAGTCATATTCATGTAAGTCTTCATCACCGATATTATTGCTTGGAAGGTATGTTTCGTTAGATCCTCAACCAACAATCTGCTGTAATTGTGGGCTATTTCATTAAGTTCTCAACTTGTAGAGAATCGAGGCGATTAAGCGACTTTGAATGATTGATGACTACTTGACTACTAAAAGATTTCTTGGTACAATCACTCGTTAAATGGTAGGAGGAAGCATCTTTGGGATATCATCTCCTGAAAAGTCATTTGATACACCATACCAGACATAAAGTGCACTGTATGGTTCTCTCTGTGACAGTTAGAAGCCATAAACTTTTGACAGATTTATTCGCAAACATGTTTCAATAGACAAGCTACCATCATCAGTGACAACGACCAATAAACAATGATGCAATATACTCGTATACAGGATTTAATGAAATAAAAAATCAATACAGGTAAAATGACTGCGATTGGCTATGATTATTCATGAGACAATGTGAATGAAGAAATGACTTTAACCTTACTCTGCCCAAGGAAGTTAAATTTATTTTAAATGATAATTTTTTCAATCATATTATTCATTTAGCATTAGTAATTGCATTTAGATTGGTTAAAACTTCTACATTGACAAAGCTATCGAACAGGCAGTTTGCTAACTATAGCGTCGGTTGGGCAGTTTGATAGTATGCACACTACAGTGCGCATACTAGATAAAGAGTACTTTTAAAATGGATAACAGCATTTGAGTGTTAGAAATTCATAAGTAAAATGAAAACATCAAATATGCAAGTGAATCATGCACATGCATATTACATTACATGGATATTTTATCCTTATCGTATGCAATCAAAGTGCACGCAAAGATGGGCATTGCATTAATTTTTTTGTTTCAAAATATTTTAGGTAATATTAACAGACAACTTCCTTATCTATGGCAACCCTTCTAATACGTATTTTCAAATTTTGAACGATTTTCTATCAATCTTACACCATTCTTTAGAATTTAATGTTTGAACACGAGTTTAAGACATAAATGAAGATAATGTTTCCGATCTCTGCATACGATTAATTGTATGAAGTCGTGCTATATTCTTTAAGATTATAGTTTGAACACTACAGTATGCAATGGGCAGAGTACTTTTACTGATGATTGAAAATCGAGTGTTCCAATATATGAAATGATAGATCAGCTGTAAATGACGAATTTTGAATAATTTCAACAAAACTCTACTTACTACAGAAAAGAGCATTATATAATAAATTGAACAAACGATTGAAAACACAAAGATGAATATGCAACATTTTTGTGTCATTCGACCATAACTGCCCAATGAACACTGTAGTGTGCAAACTATTTTTGAATATTTGCCAGCTGAAAAAAATTGTGAAATCAATCAAAACTGCTCTTTCATACTGGCAATACAATACTTAAGGCATATTTTTTTTGTTTCTAAATATTTTTGGTATTATTGACAGACAACGATTTGAAAATCCTTACCTATGGCAATCCTCATAATACGTATTTTTATAATACGCAATGATTCAGCAATTTTTGTATATGGAGTGCCAATGAGAACTTTATAATTATCTTTATCTGGGATATGAGCATGAAGCGATATTTCCGATTGGGGGTGATCTTCTTCGGTCTTCCTCTCTGTCTCCTTCCATCCACTCCATGGTTCCACGTTTCCGAACCATACACCAAAGTCGTACACAATAATACACTTCACCCTCATACACTTTCACCCAGGGATCGCAATTCACCCAAGAAGAAAAAACGGAAAATCGGGAAAAACCGGTGTTTGAATGCATAAATTTGAAATATTTACATTGGATTAATTTCGTAAAAAAGCGGAAAAGACGGAAAAAACGGAAAATTGCGATCCCTGCTTTCACCCTACTGGCTATATCAATACAATTATTTACCAACAAACTGGAGATCTCTCTCCATCTATTCCTAGCTGTTGCCAATCTCGCCTTCCCCGTCCTTTCCACTCCCGCGTTACAGTCCATTGTACACAATAAATGAATGGCATGGTATCCAAAGACGCTTTTTCTCATTTACGAAATCAACCGGATACGTGGAGGACTGGGCTAAATGCCACACTTCAATTCAAAAAATTGAGATTGTAGGTCAATGCCTTTTCACAAAAAATATCTTCCGGTTAAAGAGGAAATTGTGATATCCCTGTATTCGAAGTACTTAATTAACTTGCAGACACATATGATGTGCATGGTAAATTGCAACCATATATTTGTAGCTTTTAGAAGAATCGAGACAGTACTTGCTTTTATAACAGCTGCGCTAACTGGAAAACAAATATAGGCCCTTCTATTATTTGGAAAAGCTTTCAGACTTCATCCATCACATCAATTTTTCACAAAAAATTATTTTCATAAAAATTTGTTTCTGAATATAGGAAATATCAGAACAATAGAAAACAGCATCTTGTACCTTAATGTATAGGAACCACTGCTACAACAAATTCATTATCTTAAATAAATATGACGTACATATACAACAATACAACACTTTGTCCAACTCAGGGAATTATAGATTATATTTTTTGTTATTTAATTCCCTGGTCCAACTATATACTCGTGCATATCAAGCAGTTTCAAATGAGCTGGTAAAAAACAATCATGATACTATTTCACAATAACTAAATCCTCTGAAAAAAAAATTAACAGAACAATGATAGGTTTATTAGCAGCAAACATGTTTCAGTAGGCAAGCTACCATCATCAGTGACAACGGTCAATAAACAAGGATGCAATATATACAGTGCGAATGAGACAAGAAAAATCAATATAGGAAAAGCGGCTGTGATTGGCTGCGATTATTCATTAGGTACTGTGAATGAAGGAATGACTTTATGCACAATGATTCAGCAATTTTCGTGTATGGAGTGCGAATGAGAATTTTAAAATTATCTTTATTTGGGATGTGAACATGAAGAGATATTTCGGATGCTGGTCGACCTTTCACGTGTTCGTTTATCCTAGTGAAAATATGGCGACGGGTTTCACCGACGTAGCATTGACTGCAATACTCACAAGTATACTTATACACTACGGAAGATAACTCATTGAAAGGAATATTATCTTTATTGCTTATCATGTTTTGTGTTTTGTATGTGTTCAAGGCAATTCTTAAAATACTATTTTCTAAAGCACTATTTATGTGGCGAATATTACGTTTTATTCGAGAAAGAAGAGTTGAAACATAGGGGAGCTTCCAAAATATTTCAGTTTTTTCGCTAGATTCTATTTTAGTCTTAGGATTATCACAACGCTCAAAGACTTTATTTATTCTATCCGAATCATATCCGGATCATTTGCGACTGGCTTCTTGTTCACCTAAAACCTTTTTTGCCAAAGTCTTTTTCAACTAAGGATAGCTTTACAGCTCAAAGAAAAATTAACTCCTTCGATTTTCCGTATGAAAATCCTTACTTAGTTAGTTTCGATGCTGTTCAACTTTTCACTAATATTCCAGTCCATGACACTATCGACCATATAATTAGCTTAGTCAATTTTGATAGATTTCCTATTAATGATAATACTTTGCGTACTCTCTTGCAACTCGCTTGCACTAATGTGCCGTTCCTGTTCAACAGTAGAAACTACCTTCAAAAAGAAGGAATGAGTATGGGATCCTCCCTTGCACCTCTTATGGCTGAATTCTCTTTAAATATTATAGAAAGTAAAATGCAAATGCCGGACTTTTACATTAGGTACGTCGACGATATTTTAGCAGTCTTTCGGTCTCGAACCGAAGCCCTCACTTTTTTAGACCAGCTCAATGCTGTTAATTCATCTCTTCAATTTACGATAGAAGAACCCATAAATGACTCTATCAATTTTCTAGATATGAATATTTTCATAAAAAATGGCAAATTTGAAACCAAATGGATAACAAAAGAAGCCAATACTTTATTGTATACTCATAGCAACTCCTACAGTCCTGACTCTTATAAGAACAACGCGATTAAAGCCTTGTACAATAGATCTCAAAAACTAAGCAGTCTCCCTGCCGACCGCGATTATAACAAAAACAAAGTTAGGAATATTTTTATTCAAAACGGATATCATCCGGATATCATCCGGATAGAATAAATAAAGTCTTTGAGCGTTGTGATAATCCTAAGACTAAAATAGAATCTAGCGAAAAAACTGAAATATTTTGGAAGCTCTCCTATGTTTCAACTCTTCTTTCTCGAATAAAACGTAATATTCGCCACATAAATAGTGCTTTAGAAAATAGTATTTTAAGAATTGCCTTGAACACATACAAAACACAAAACATGATAAGCAATAAAGATAATATTCCTTTCAATGAGTTATCTTCCGTAGTGTATAAGTATACTTGTGAGTATTGCAGTCAATGCTACGTCGGTGAAACCCGTCGCCATATTTTCACTAGGATAAACGAACACGTGAAAGGTCGACCAGCATCCGAAATATCTCTTCATGTTCACATCCCAAATAAAGATAATTTTAAAATTCTCATTCGCACTCCATACACGAAAATTGCTGAATCATTGTACATAAAGTCATTCCTTCATTCACAGTACCTAATGAATAATCGCAGCCAATCACAGCCGCTTTTCCTATATTGATTTTTCTTGTCTCATTCGCACTGTATATATTGCATCCTTGTTTATTGACCGTTGTCACTGATGATGGTAACTTGCCTACTGAAACATGTTTGCTGCTAATAAACCTATCAAAAGCTTACGGCTTCTCCCTGTCAGAACAATGATAATTTCAAGAATGTAGGATAATTGTACATAAAGGTAAAATGTTTACACCAGAAACAGCGAAGATAATTTTCTGTTAAAATTTGATTAATAACAAACAGGCTCATCCAAATATTGAAGG
Source organism: Prostheceraeus crozeri (assembly GCA_907163375.1). Lineage (NCBI taxonomy): Eukaryota > Metazoa > Platyhelminthes > Polycladida > Euryleptidae > Prostheceraeus > Prostheceraeus crozeri. The sequence goes on from CAJQUW010011233.1 coordinate 206,736, forward strand.
GCATTTAAATTCTGAGAACTTGTGAATATTAACAGAGATCGCTGAAAATGATTTGTTCAAGATCTGACAGTCCTACAAAAATACTTGCGCTCAGTATTTCGCATAAATACCCAAGTGTGAAGACGCATACATGTACAAGTAGCTTGATCAAATGAAAAGCGGAAATGTTTATTAGTAACATTCGATGGTAGGCCTTCGACTGGCCAGTTAGTTCTACTGCCTTCCGTTTTCCGACAGATTGTGCTATCCTTTCCGCTTGATTTTGTTTCTTCCCGATGATCTTTTCGATTGTTCCCTCGATTTCCTCATTGCTATTTTCCTTCAGTTGAAGTACCTCTTGTAACATTTGCTCCGCATTTTGCTGCACTTGTGACTTCTTCTCTATATCTTCCTCTTTCATCTCTATCTCAGAGGAAGGGCTGGCGATCTTACTGATTTTCTTTACCGCTTCCACCTTCACAATGAGCTGTTTCTCTTGCTGAAGTCGTTTCTGGTTATCTTGATTTTCGTAATATTCTTGAAATACGATTTGTGAATTTTTGCGTCACAGGCCTCAAATTTTTCGTGCCAGGCTAAATAAATCGCGCTTTCTCGCCGTGTTCGCGCCGTAATTACACAACTGATCGACCCTCACCTGAAATATCGCTTCATGCTCATATCCCAATAAAGATAATTATAAAATTCTCATTCGCACTTCATACACAAAAATTGTTGAATCATTGTACTTAAGTCATTTCTTCATTCACATCGTCTCATGAATAATCATGGCCAATCGCAGTCACTTTTCCTGTATTGATTTTTCATTTCATCCAATCCTGTATAAATTGCATCATTGTTTATTGATCATTGTCACTGATGATGGTAGCTTGTCTATTGAAACATGTTTGCGAATAAATCTGTCAAAGGTTCTCTCTTTGTTTTCAAAGTAACGATTCCCCTGCAAAAACAGGATCGTCAACTCCTGCCCAAGAAGCAAGAATCTGGCATCCTATCAGGTCTTCAATGGTGAGATTTTCCTTGAAAAACTGGGTCAAGGACATTGGTTGTGAATATCGCATCATCTGATCCAAGAGAATTTTTCGAAAATTTTCAAAACATTTTCCGATATCCTCGCGGAACTTTTCCTTGTCAGCGGTTGAAAGAGAGGAACCGGAGCTCGAGCTATCAATCTTCTTAAGCATTCCCGGCAGTAGGGGAACCTGAGGTACATTTGATCCCATAATAGTAATCCGATACGTGATCAGCGAGACCACTTGTGAAATTACATCGGGCATCGTCCTATAATAAAAACGAACTTTATTTATCCTCGGAGAATATTAAAAAGAGCTTTTTTACAATATGGCCGAGCATACTATAGGAGTTGGAAAGGTTCATGTTTGATTTCCTTTAGGCCTGCTTGAAGATCTTCCATGACTACTCACCTCTGTAAGCTAGCGCAGAACTCAACAAGCACACCTCCAATGACTATCAGATAGTGGTTCCCAAAGGATGGAGAGCCTTGACGCCAAAGATCTTGCTTACCAGTGTGATTCGATGCACCCAACGTAGTGAGCGAACTAATCCATTGATAAATGAATGGAATTTCTTAACCAGAGCATGAATGTGCCTATACTACTGTTTGACAATAAAAAATTATTTCAAATTCAAGAGCATTTCTGAAAAGTCATTATTTCTTACATACGGAAGATTATGCACTTATGAAATATGAAACATTATGAAATCAAATGCTACTTTCAGAATTGTTCGTTCGAATATGTTGAATATTGCTTTCAGCAAGTACAGTCTACCATGTCTTTAAAGCGTGAAGTTAAGGCTATTTATCAACGTAATTTTAGATTCACTAACGCAACTTGCATCGTAAGAAATATTTTCCTTTCCTTAACAGCAATTTAAACTAGTTATCTTCCATTTATTCTCATTCAAGTGATGTCTCAGACAGATAACAGATTTCGAATATTTCGGAAAGATGTTTAATTTCCGGAATAAAGGTAAACCCGCGAAGAGCTTTTGAAGACCTCTAATAAGAAAGATATAGAATGTCAATACTGCAGCATTTTTTAAGTAACTAAGCAACTACATGACGGCATTAAGTAGTTGCGTATTTTCATTAATTATTAGGGCAATGCACGTTGCATCGGTTCTCGGGCCGTTGCAACGAAACGTTCGAATGCTTATCACATTGATATCTTACAGCACAGTTCCAATTAAAATTGATCCATTTTATCTGCAAATCTTAGTCACAGCAAATGTAAAGAAAATATATGGCATTAAATACAATTTTTACAACCAGGAGAGCATTATTCACATCTCTTTATAAATTCATTTCAAGCTTTCAATTTCTGTATCATGAGGCTTAACCATTTTGAAAATCAAGGTTTTATTATCAAATATCCAATGCATTTCCTGATGTTGAGAAAAATGTGGAAAAAGTGCGAAAATTATAAAATTCAAATTCATGATTAGTCGGTTTAAGCCACGAAATCTCAATTCCCGCGACTTCTTAATTTCGGAATCTTATAGTAAGTGGCCGCCTTGACTTAGCAATTAAGTCATTGTAATTTTTTACTATTTTTTTGTTTCATATCTTTCTAATGTCTCGTCTCATCCAGCTATAAAGAATTCTATTAGACCATCATGGATGTGTACGGGTTGAGTATGATGAGAGTCACTTGCAAGCATTGGCAAAATAAAATTAGAAGTGGCCTATGAAAGTCTGCTTCAAATTCCTTGGCACTTCTTAAATTTTCTTGTCACTTTATAAAATTTACATGGAATTCTAGAAAATATGAGCATTCACTATAAGAGATGGAGACCCTAACTTCAAGATTTTTAAGTCATAATTAATTACCATAGGACAATCTAGAGCGGGAAATTCTACTACGGGTTTACTGAAACAAGTGCTTCAACGCACCGAACGGTAGACCGGTGCGCACAGATGCGGCCATCGCACAGCCCTATTATGATGACGACTGCACCAATGAGGGATTACTAGCATTAATTCAAACTACAATATATACAAATATAAAAATTCCGGATAATCAACGAAGAATTTATTAAAAGGATTCGATATTTCACGCACAACCTGTGCGCATCATCAGGTGAATGAAATGCACAACGTTCAACCTGTTTCATGAAATTAATTAATTAACACAATGTGGTGTGACATCAGTGCGAACACAGAGATACAAATACAACCTAGATGAATAAACGTAAATAAATTCATTTTACCGTCGGAGGAAAACATTCTCCGGAATCTACTGTGGAGATCCATGCAGAGTCTCAAAACAACCTAAAGCTAAATCAAATTCAAAACCGCTAAAGTCTGCTCTTTTACTCCTTTTTGTAGCATAACATTTTCCATTATTTTTAACCTGTAACATGCAGTCAATCCACGTGTGTGCATTTACGCATATCTACTGAATTAATTTGTTTGGCATTAAGTATTTAAACTGGAAAGCTTCAGCATCAGTGCATCAATAAATCCTACACAAAAAACAAACCAGAAATAAAAGAAGTAAATAAAACCATTTTGTTAATCATATTAGTCAGCAAGAGTGGCTTTCAATTTGACAGATCTTGAGGAAAACTTGCGGAAAATCCCAATGCGATGATTAATTATATATTTTGGACGACTTTGTTTTGACGGGGGCAAAATCCTTTATTAAACTTTCGAAAAGTTGGTGCTAATCACCTTGAAATTATTTATCAAAGTTAGGCCCTAGAATGCTTTTCTCTGAAAATAACTCTTGACTACAATATATATAGGCAAAGATCAATAATTTCGAAATTCACGGCAACTTACCAGCATATCTGTGTTCTCAAAATAATTTTTCCAATATGGCCGAATTTTCCTCTGTCCGCCGATATCCCATACGTTGAGTTTGAATCCTCCACTCTGCACGCTCTTAATGTTGAAACCCTAGAAAGAGAATTTACGTACGAGTAATGATGAGTGTGACATTCGATATAGTTATGTCACGTTTCAAAATCTACATAACAACGTAATTTATAGTCAATGTTAAAATGCGAATTAATGATGATCATTACTTAGCTGTGATGTGGTACTGTGGCATTGTGGTATTATTTTCTCAGCGTCCGGGAGACTTGGGTTAAAACCTGAAACTCTTTACATGTACATTCAACATTCATGATAAGCTCTCAGCACAAAAAGAATGAAAGCGTGATGAGTAAAAACTCGGCCACGAAGAGGAAAGACGTTTGTCAATCTTGCTTCCGAGTGTAAACCATGCCCATTTTTTATTATTTTGCTAGAGTAGTTTTAATGTTCTTAGATCTTTCAACTTAAACAATCGCAAAAACTAATAGACGAATATATAAAAAAACAGTACAATTTCCAATGAGCAAAATTGCTTCCATAGGAAAACATTCTTGAGTTCGATATGAATTTTTAAAAACCAATATTGAATTTATATTGAAACTTATGGGATAGTTACCGGATAATACATAAATACAGGATTATAAGTCGTAACTTATGAATGCCACAGTTGAATAATTCAACTTGAATTTGCGTTTTTTTGTTATTTCGAAAAAATCAAAAATCATCCACTAATAATGTAATGTTTGATTATCTACGACATGCTGGTAGAAGCCTTGTGAAAAATAGATGATAATGGCCAGCGAGAGTTGATGTAAAATCAATTGGATGTATTCTAACTCATGGATGTCTTCACTCATGTCCTTTTTCATTTTCATTGTCAACAGGAAAATTTGATTATAAATTGCCAATACTTAAGTCACATATATGAAACAATTATTCAAAATGAAACGTGGCTATTAGTCTCTTCTGGAGATGATACCAGTTTAAGTAATTGGCATTACGACTTCAATCCGATTTAATGCAGGATTCAGCTTGAATTCAGCACAGTTTCAGACCGAATTGAAGCAGATTTCACACTGATTTCAGCTAGGCTTCAGACTCAGCTAGGTGTCAGGCAAGTTTCTATAGACATGCTGGTACACATGGTTGTGCAGTATTACAGTAGGCCCTATTAATCATATTGTAGTGCGATAGTATCAAAACCCAGTCAATACAATGTACTGAGCTCCGCAAAATGATAGACAATTTTATGAGATTTGTTGTAGTTGACATAATGCTATTTAATGATCACGATGCTTCTGAAAGTGCATCTAACTAAGTACACTAATTAACACAAACTCAACCGTGCGTCATGTCCATTGACGATAGCAATTTCATCATGAATGATTTTTTGAACAAGATTGAAAGAGGAGGAGTCTGAAATCCAGACCGGTTCGGGACAGCGGACGGATTCCATCTCTGATCTCTTCTAATGTCGATAGATCATGTCGATAGAAGCAGCTCCGCCATAAATGACTACGTACAGTTGCCAACTGTTTGACACAATCATATATAGAAGAAACCTACTCACGAATTGTCGTGTGAGTCTGGAAACTAAGCTAAAAGTGCCCCGAAAAGTTTATTTACTGGAATGCGTTACTTTTTGTCAGCAAAATAATTTAGTATCAAAACGCCCGCGGCTTCTATCATGACTCTGAGCTTTGCTAAGTGGTGAAGTCTTTAAATATCTATTTGCTACAAAATTTCGGCATTAAATGTTCTAGTCGACGTGTCATACACGGAAACAATACAATTATCATTACTATCTGTAACAAAAGTTTAAGACCACCCTACATTTTTCACCAAACTGTTACAAAAGCATGGTCAAGCAATTCAGTATAGCATTTAATTGTATTTATCATACTACAATAGCAAAATCTTCTTAAAGCTCATTCCGACTAACTCTCTGACTCTATTAAAAGTGTCATCTAATGCCAAATACCGTGTTGGCCCACCTCGATTTCGGATCATCTTGATGTAGTCTCTAGTTATTGAATGAACTAACTGTTGATAAACTCAGAAGATTTCCCGAAAACTTCATCTGAGATCTCCTTAACATTAGGGTCTATGTGCACTTTGTCTTTCAATATGCTCCAGCATTCATCAAGGGATTCATGTCTGAACTGCTTCCAGGCTAGTCCAGAACACTGATGCCATTGTTTTTCAACTGTCATGTAACAAGGCGACTGCGAATGCAATGAGCAATGAGCTATAAAAATGAAGCACTCCAAGGCGTCGGATCGTGTTTCAACTTTCCTCTTCAGACATCATGCACCATTCATGGGTGTGTTTTTGACAAACAAGATACGAAGCAACGGTCTCGAGGATAGGCAGCCTCAAATCATCACTGATGCCAGGTCTTTTATGGCTGGGGAGCCTCGGATGTCGTCACTGTTGCATGACAGAAGTTTGGTCACAGGACTTGAGTAAAATTCGGTTAATACGTATGAACGGAGGTTCCTAAGCATCTGATGTCGGCAATTTCCTGGTTTTTTTCAGTTGGAATAAGCGGCGATGTGACCATAGTTAAGCACTTGACCAAGTGATTTACACCGACACTTATCGAATGAGGGGCGCCAAATCAAAATGGTCTCCAAATCATCTGTATGAGAATGTCAAAGGAAAGTGTCGAAATAGATTCCAAATTACAGTAAAGTTCTAAGCAGCATCTCAAATATAAGCTTCTCCAAAGATATTAACAGGAAGATCAAAAATCTCGAACCGCTTGAAAGTAGGCCTATTTCTGCCTACTTCGAGATAGAATAGAAATAGAAATGTTTATATTTCTAACACTGAAAATCTTAATGCAAAATTTGTGCATACAGGAGGTTCACACGAAGTTCAATGGAATATACAAAAAGTGTCTAAAAGGAAGGAATCAGGGTCATGATGAAAGTAAGCAACAGGTGACGAAAAATACAAAGAATTGATAGGAGCAGGAATTGTCAACTGTTTATTAAAAAGTTAGTGTGAGGTACGAAAGAGTTGTGGAATCTAGTGAGATTTGAAGCTGGAAATGTCGATTTGATCGATGAGACCTTGGTGGTAGTATAACCGCGAGAATATCGGCGTCCTGCCCTGCAGCAGTTCGGAAAAGCTTGAGTGCAGTGTTGCGTCTGAGGTCTTGCAAATCTGTGAACATCCCACAGGTACAGGTGCTGGTGTCATATATGCCGCAGATCACTCTGTGACATCGACGTTGCACCTTGTTGAGATCTGGCTGGAGTCCGGAAGGAAGCCGTACAAAGGATGGCGAGGCGTATTCAAGAAGGGAGCGCATTATGGAATAGTAAACAGTACACAAATCTGACTTGGAGAGTATTGTTTTTAAAACTCGTAGGGCATCTTGTTAACATGACGCTGAAAACTATTGCTGAGCACATAATCAAAACTGATATGTCGGCTACGCAACACTTTCGTAGGTTAAGTTTGATTAACCATATAGAACACCACAGTGCAAGATTATTTAAGTCACATTGTAACTCGAAACAATCATTCAATGAATATATACGTTTGAATACTTTAACATGATCAGCGAATAACAAACATTCGCCAGACTGAAAAGATGTGGTGATGTCGTTGATATACATAAGAAACGATGAGGGTCCTAAAATGGATCCCCGAGGAACCCCAGAAGAGACTGGAACCCAAGCTTACTTTCACCACTAACGATAACTCTTTCATAGTGATTCTCGAGATAGCTTTTGAACCAGCTCAAAACATAGCCACTCATGCCAAATTCATTACACATGTTGAGAGGCAACAGCTCACGCGGAACATCAAAAGCCTTTTGAAAATCTGCATACACTGAGTGAACTTGGGCAGTGTCATTTAATGCCGATGAGATAAAATCCTTATAGCATAAAAGATTCGTCGTAGTGGATCTACCGAAGTAAATCCATGCTGCTGATCACATATCAAAGTTTGTAAATGCCTTCGAAAATTTTAGAAATCACAGGTTGAATCGACATAGGACGATAAGATTCTACACAAGATTTCTCACCACTGCGTTTATAAATCGGAACAATATTATTTAACTTTAAAAGGAAGGGGAACTCACTCCTATTTATCGACATATTGAAAATAGTTGCAAGAGGATAACACTACATCACACAACATCACAGTTGACCAGAAAAGCAGCCGATAAATTATCATAACCACTAGAAACATGTGTATTAAGAGCCAACAATTCAGACTTCATTTGATCAGACGTTACAGTAGGTAATTTAAACGGAATAACGTTATGGAGTGAACAGTCAGGAGTATGAAAGCTGTCATAGACATGAACAATCCACGCGATTGTCGATGGAATACCCCTTCGCACTGGAAAAAATAATTGCAACGAATATAGGACAATATTTTCTAAAATGCAGTCAATCAGCATTCCTCAAACTGATTGATGAAGTTTTGTTCTCAGTCGCTGTGCAATTAAAACAACAGCTTCCTGAGTATTACTATTTGTGTAAAGCCTCATAGTGTCCAATTTGACAAAGAATTGCATCGACCAATTGATTTCGGGGTAACTCATTCAGAGCTGAAAGCATTTTTGCGTACTCCGAAGTGAGACGGAACTTCAGAAATAAAATATTTGATAATTTGTTCAAGAAACAATGCCATTTCTCGAATGGGCTTCCTATGCGTGATACGATATGTCGATTCGATAAGGATTATTGAAGAGTTTTGGGGAGAAGATGAAATCATTGAATGAATAGATGTCAACTCATCTGTCACTTTTCTTACGTAGTAATGCAATAATTAGATGTGGAATGGTAGAAGCTATGACTATTTGTCATTTACGCCTTTCTTTAAATGGTGGTGAAGAATTTAATGACCATACTCCACTTTTTATTATTTATTGTAACCAACACGAGACATGTTTCGGCCAGTTGACCTCATCAGTCTTGGGTAGGTACCAACCAGCGAAGTTGGAGATGGAGGATATAGAGGCTACTTGTCTTAACGAATACATAACACAGCTATCTCTACTCAACTTGTACATTAGATTGTCTCTCATTTTTCCAATCCTCTATGCTGGTGAACTTTCACCGCAACGCGTCAACAAATTATCGCATTCTGCTCCAGCCCAATGCGTGTATATCTCTTAACTACCTCGTATCGATGTTTAACATTTAATATTTTATTGTAAGCCTGTGGAAGCAACACGATGTGTGACACGTAGCACAAAAGAGAAAACGGTTTGTTGTAGATTGATCCTTTTTTTAATCGAATTACTTTCTATATACTTTTATTTACATCTCTACTATTGAGGTTTCAAGCTTACCGAAAGGTAAAACTACTCACTTGAGTTGGTGTGATGTGATTGATGTCTTCCTCAGCTAATTTCTTCAAGATGGTCGTTTTACCCGAGTTATCGAGGCCGAGGGTGAGGATTCTGACCTCCTGATCCGGGTTTGATTTCAACTTCCGCAGAAGAGTCAGCAAACCCTAAAACAAATAAATTTCGAAGATAATCCAAAATTGCCGTTTACATTTGCTACCAATCTTGTTCTCCCAAATTACTTATATATAATAGAAAACACCCAATTTCCTTGACTCAAGCTGGGTTATTTCGTGAATGCTGGTATTTTTACGAGTTGCGTTTTATTTATTCATTCAGGATTTCGATTTGCTGTATGTATTTCCGCATCTGTAGAGGTCTAAAATTAGACAAAAAGCAAGAAATTTCCAAAAAAACCCAGTGCAATAAAGTCTTCCGCTTCCACATGCTTTCCTTTGTTTGATTTGTGAATATTTATATTTTCAATGCGGATAAAATTTCTTGGCAAGGTCCTCGTTCTTCTAGCTGGCTTTTCTGAACATCTGATTATTTTCCGATCATCTGATAAATCACTGTCTGTTCACCACGATTAGACAACTTCTCCAGAATACTGTTTATTTTTTTTAAAAAAAGTAGTCATGTAGCAACTAAATAAGATGGCTCATATCCACGCATGTGCTGCACGCATTTCGATGGCTGTGTGTACATTGAAAACTAAGGGTTTCACGTTCTCATTGGTGACAACGCACTTAAGACAACTTAAGTATGTAAGACTATCTTAATTCCACTCACATTCTTACGATTAACATGCCGGAATAGATATTTTTATTTCAAAATCCAAATCTTTCAAAGGTAGGTCTACGCCTATATGTAACACAACATAAACTTTGTTCATTAAAGATCAACGCTATTGAACAGTTTACACAAATTCAGATTTCAATGAAATGATACGATAATCGAATAGCGGCCAAGTCGCCTCGGGTGGACGGCCGAACAATACCGTCTCCGATTTGCGAAGCTGCTTCATGTACACATGTCGTCGCGTCAGAAACGGTTTTCACATATTGCCTAAGATTTTGACGATAGAAGACCTGACACCAGATAAATCCTGATACTTTAGCATTTGATAACTGTACGTATTAGAGACATGTGGAGGCACTGCCCCACCCAACAAATGCTGAATAATTCCACAGTCTATAAACCTGACAATCCTAAACTCTAATAAATGAATCATCTATAAATTACTAAATCAAATGAGAAACGAAGCTTCAGATGTAGACACAATCTACAAAATAAAAGTATTTATCGTGTAATCGCCGTAGTATGCACGCCATCCATTAGCATTGGCATTACATTGCTCGAGTCTTCACATATGACAGAATTTGTCAGATTCAACACTACAGGAATACGTGACTTTTTAACGCGACTATGTTCATGCCTCTAATCTTTTGCTGTCATTATTATTTATTCACATAAGTTTGAAATTATTATTAATTTACAGGCTGGCGGATACAAAATTGCTAATGAAGCAAGAATCTGTTTTTAACAACCGAAGCTTTTCACCAAAACACCATTGGGTATGATCACGACAACGATGTTGTGGCGAAAAGCTTAGGCTGTTAAAAACTTTTTTTCTTGCTTCATCAGCAATTTGGGATTCTCCAAACTAAAAACGCATTATTTAATGTCTTTTAGCACTGTCAATCTGGGAGTAACACTCCACGGTGGAATGATTCAGTGTCACTTTCCTGGCCTGTCATGTGTGCATCGCTTCCTGGCCTGCCCAGTAAATTTGAACTTGAAAAAGGTTTTGGTCAGAAATTTGTACGTCTCTAATATACATTCGAGCTCACAAAAACCGTTTTCCGTCTTCTCTGAAAATATCGATCACTACCGCTTGGTGTCAAATTTTCGCCTAGGCATATTTCAATCCGCATGCAGACGCTGGTCTTTTTTGTTTGGAATTTAGACTATTATCTCAATCATTTTGATGATATTTTAATTGTTGCACCCGGGAGCTTATTACACGTCTTTGATTGAAACGGTCAATGCAAAACTTTCTCTATTTGGGTTACCCGTAAACTGTCAGAAAAGTACATTAAAGGCAAATGAAATTTGACATTTCGGATATTTCTAGGGTTGATATTGATGGTAAGGGAAACAGCATCTCACCAAATCCTTGAAAGATCGAAAATTTGCTTTCCATGCGAGAACACAAAACCGTGGAAGAGGCTAAGCGATGCATTGGGTGTATTGGATTCTATTCAAAATTTATCGGTGGCTATTCAGATATAATAAAATCTTAGCGACACATCCCAACAATTAATAATTTCGTTTGTGAAAATGAACAGCATACGCTTCGAATGTGAAACAGGTCTGTAGGTTTGATATCCTGGAATCCTTCGATCTCAATTAGCTTATCGGAATCATATGTGATGCCACTGTAGTTGCAACCTGAGTAGGTGTTCTAATGCAGCAAGTTGACCGACCTGTATTCTGCATAAACAAGATTCACAGCAAAGCGGTGAAGAACTATTCGCAATTTGACCGTGAAAGTTTGGCGATAGTTTATGCCGAGTGTGGTTAGTATAAATATTTGTATGGGTGGAAGTTCAAGATTATCGCAGACCATTAACTTCCGGAGTATTTGTCTAAACCTGATGAATGCCTTTCAGTCCAACGAGTTCTACATACGATGGAGTTTGTTTGTTTCCTGATTCTAGTAATCATGAAATTGAACGAAATGCAATTTGAAAAACTCAAATGTTATCTAAAATATGACTGGCCACGAGTTTTACGGAATACTGTAGAGACTATCAGACGTTATCACCGACAATGTAATGAGCTTGCGTTTCACAATGAATTGATAATTTAAAGAAACCGTTAAATCGTTCCGGGACCTTTGCACAATCGAATACTCTAGAATCTTCACTCATAACTCGCAATCCATGAGATTGTCAAAATGAAATCGTTGGCTCTTTCACGTTTTTGGTGACATATGATGCGGATTGATATGAGCCGAATTTGTCATGAATGCGAAGCTTGTAAGAAAATCATGATTCTTCTGAAGATGTTCTCAAATAGCGATGAAAGTTCTCCTGAAAGTATCAAGGTGTTCGAGTATTCATATAGACTATGCCGGCCATGATCCTTCTGATCGAAGCAGTGTATGAGAAGGCCAGCAATACAGTGATAACCGACGGAAGTGCACTGAAATGGTTTGAGACCTTTGTTGGAGTACGTCAAGGGTGTTCATTGTCGCTACGGAGAGTTGGGACTGTCTGAGAGTTGGCACAAACTGGCACACTCCCAATAAGTGCATTCGGTGGGTTGATGCGAGTGGCACACGCGATTTTCACAAATGGTGCGGCTTATTTCACATCCGTACCACTTTCAGGTCACTTTGTCCATTTTCTCATTAACTATTGTGAATTTCGGCGAAGTAGTGTGTGGCACATACTTTAGACGTGTTATTTTAGACGTCCATGTGGTTGAAAATTCATAAATATGCGATTTAAGATTTTTTCGGTAATTTGGTACGGCTAACTTCACATCCGTATCACCTCGAACTTTTGATCGACGATTTCTCGCAAACTGCTGCATTATTTTGAAAAATGAGTGGTGGTACAAGATGGCACACTCTAAAATTATGTGTAGATGTTGTTTTCGAGAGTGACACAGGCGATTTTCGATGTGGTACGGATATTGGTGCGGCTAACTTCACACACGTATTTGGAACCAGCATTAGAATGTTCCTCATACAAAGCATTAAGATACAAGGAAAAACTAGTAGAGGTTAAAAAAGTAGAGGATAATCATGAAACTCTCACTAACGATAAAGCCAAAATTTAGTCACAGCTGCACCTATTAGTGATTGGAACGGTGGTTCAGTAAAAGATGTTATGTCCGAATTCATGAGTGAAGTACGTAGATAGAAGATAAATGATTCGATCGTGTCTATTGTATTCGAGTGATTCTCTGACTAATGCTCTCGCAAATTAAGTTCTAGATTAACGCCTATCATTTGAACCCTAAAATGTCTTCGAAAAAACGATCTTTTGAATATTTATTTGATTATAAATGTTTTACAATGATCCTCAAGAGTGAGACAGCCTAAGTCAGCCTCTATTTCCATAGAAATATTTTTCTCTGAGTTGAAGAATTACAGAGAAAAAATTGCATTTTTGAAACGATTTTGAAACATACGTAATTGTTTCACACATTCGATAAAATGATAAGAGCAGTAACGATTTGAAAAATTATAAGTAGATATAAACGCTTTTGATGACGCATAACATTCGTTTTTACTTGTAACTCATAAGTTACTTGTATATTGGGGCTGGACGTTGTCTGTAGGTACTTCATAAATCGAATTTTTATTATTAAGCACTGCAAGATAATGAATTTTGAGTCAATTGGGTCATATATTTATATCATTTAAGGAAATTCTGGGCTTTCCTGCTTCTTATACATCATTTGAAAGTTAAAGATCTTATTTTTCCAGAAATTATATGAGTTTACTTTCTTAAGTGAACAGCAAGTTGTAATAAAGAAGCTCAAACTTTTTTTAGCTAAAAAATTACAAAAATGATGACTTCTAGGAAATCAGCTGCTGTACTTAAAATATTGATTGTTTCTGTTATTCGAATGCATTCAGCAAGCAGGTATGATCATCTGCAAAAGATAAAACAGTTAAATTGCGTCTACTTCTTTCATCATTGGAGATATTCAGACAATGTTTAGATTTTGTCTCCTGTGGTGCGTCCGACACCAAATTGATCGTTTTTTAGGTCTGCTGATAAACTATTGGTTTTTTGAAAATTTAGTTCAAATGCTTTTTTAACTTGACATAATCTATCTTACCCCCCTTGGTTCGATGGAGCTCTATTGCATGCTCGCAATCATAGTGTCGGACGAAAATTGCGCCCAACACCAAAATTATACTTGACGGTCAGTCGCTCGTTGATGCCTTGAGGAGGATTATACATGTAAAAATACCCTTAAGATGTGTCAAAAAATTAAAAAAACAGAGCTTTCACAAAAATGATACATAAGCTTCAAGAAAATAAGAATGCATACATAATAAATATAGACCTACATAAATTCTGCATTTAATCTCTATTTTCAGTGTCTTTCATCTTCCGTTAACAGGGTGTCCGCGCAAATTTGAATGAAAATTTCCAGGTGTTTTCCAGGATTTCCAGGGTAAAATTCATTTTCCAGGTTTTCCAGGGAAATTTACCAAACAAAGGTGGTCAAATCTGAGCGAAAATTTCCAGACTTTCTGCAAGGAAATTTTACTCAAATGCACGCGTCAAATTTAAAAGAAAAATTCCGGAAAAATCTACACGAAGTTCTGTGGCTAAGGAGCTTACACACCATAAAATTAATATTATTGACGAAAATAATTTGAAAAGTGGCGTGAAATTGGTTGAATTTTTAAGGCGCAGGTAATTCCAAATAAAAAATACGAATATATGCATCAGACGGCTACATTATATTTCTAGAAAAAAATGAAAATACCATCGATAGTAACAAATTTTAAGCTTGCGGATTGAGGAGAACAAAATAGAGAGAGAGAGAGTATAACAACAAATAACGAAAAATATAAGACCTAACAATGAAATGTAACATTAACGGAATGTCTGTAAAGTCACATTTCATTATTAGGTCTTATATTTTTCGTTATTTATTGTTATACTCTTTCTCTATTTTGTTCTCCTATTTTGAACTGAAGCATTGCAGCGTGAATCCGTGGAAGGTGGAAGACCAAGAGCCAGACAGAGTAACATAATGGTTAATGTGCTACATATGAGTGAGAGTAATCACAATCAGTTTAAGAGAATGACACAGAGAAGAATTGACCGAGGAAAGCTCACTGGCACACGACGTGTCGGGAATAATATATCTACATATTGAAAACATACTTGAAATGTGTTTGAAAATATTCGATATTAGCCTAGGATCATTCGGAACAAGCCTGGTGCCTAGTTTGTATGATCAGCACCATTTTGCGTCAGTAGATTCTGCCACACGACAATCTAGTGTGTAATAGCATTAATCATAGATTGCGGCTCCTAGTTCCCCATACCACACGACGTTGATGAGGGAGTCTACAACTCATAGTCCACCATTCCACACGACGTTAATGATGGAGTTTACGGCTCCTAGCTCCCCATACCACACGACGTTAATGAGGGATCTTACAACTTCTAGTTCAACATACCGTGCAGCGTTTGTGAGGGAGTTCACAGCTACTAATTCACCATACTGTACAACGATTAGGAGTTCGACAACAGTTCATAGTTAACCATACCACGCAGTTCAGTCTCATTCATATTGTATACGTTAAGATAGGAGATTACAGTCACTGAAATATTCTAAAAACAAAAAATTGTATGCGAATGAAGGCTATAATTGTAACAAATAAGTAGAGATATGAAGACTAAAATCTGGAAAAATAGAAAACACTTCAACCATAGAGTATGACTTCAACAACTTGCAATTAGTGTTTTAATTAGTCTAAAAATTTCCATGACTTTTCCAGGGTAAAATTTCATTTTCTAGGAGTTTTCCAGGATAAAATTCATTTTCCACGTGTTTTCCAGGTTTTCCAGGGGGCGCGGACACCCTGCGTTAAGTTGTGTGTTCAATGAAAGATGAAAAACATCGCTTCGATCTCCGATTTGTAACTAACAAAAATGCAGTTGCGGTAGCAGCAGTATGGCTATAATAACATGCTTGCTACGAATTTCAATCGCAGCTACGTTTTGCATTGACCAGTGAAATATAATGTTCTATCAGGAGCGGAAGATCTCAGCCGCTTGAATACGACTTTGATGAAGAATTAAGACACCAAATTATTGTGTCGCAATAAATGATCACTACATAACGGCAGTTTCCACCTATCTTAATAAATCACAAGACATTGAGCTCCATGGGATGCGATCAAGACTTTTTGTATGCCTGTATGATATATTTTAACGTCTTCTGTATGCGCCTAACCCTTTGCTAATCAACATTACCGCCCTCAGAACTTAAATAAACACCTCATCGTTTCAACGAGTAGCTGCGTCATGCGTTCATCCATGGTTACCGTTACCGTCGATGCAACCTCGAGAATAACTATTTAACTAATAGGGCTTCTGTTCTCCTAGCAGCACAAAACGAACTTCTTTTACGCGTACCGTTAGGTTTGGTGGCTAGTATTAGTAAACATAATTCTATGACATGTAGCTTTGTTGACACCGTGCTGTTCTATCGTGTGTGCTGTCTGTTAGCTAAAGCAATGATTCACTATAGGCTGCCTGTTTCCTTAGGAATGCTCATCGTGCTGTAGATTTTACTTGAATGCGTTTCGGTTAATGACACACTTCGATGATCGTCATTAGGCCCTGTGAAATAATGAACCAAGTAAATTCACGTGACAGCGGACACTTTCATGTGAACTGTTAGCTGTATTACTTTGGTGACCTGCTGATGCAGTTTAGGCACATAAAGTATCTAATATAAACCAATAATCAATACATCAATAATGCCACATAAATCGCACACACTTTCGCTTGGATACGCTAGTCGACCACTGCAAGATGGATTGAGCTAAAACCACCTACGTGTGAAATTCCAAGCCTTACACTGCCCTGCCATGATCCACCTTTTTCCCCAAGACAGTGCCGCGACCTTGAGTCAATTTCCATTCTAGTCAACCTTAGCTGAACAATTTAGCCGATTCCCATGACTCAGGCCTAGTATTTTCAGAATAAAAAGGGGATGTTTTCCTCGGACAGTTTCATTAAGATTATTTTTTTACGAGGACAATTTTGTCTAAATACTACAATCTCAGTTTTGTTCGTGTATTTTATGATGTTCCAGATTTCTGTTGGATTATAGGCTATATTCTGCAACAAACAATGATACTATACGTAGACGTAACAGAAACCCTTTTAAGGTGCCTCATTTAAGGACGTTTTTCTTAGGATCACTTATGCATTAATTGATTATTGGTTCCATCACATCTAGATCACTAAGGACGACTTCCAGTGTAGTGAATTAATGTGCCATTGGTAGCCCAACAATCGGACCGAGGTGGCACATGATTGATTAAGATCGAAGAACTGGCTCACAATGCAGTCCAACTACATGTGAAATCTCAATTTTGCAGCGTAGACAAAACAGGCTTAACTGGTATTGAATGACAGTTAACACTAGACTTAAATTTCAGAAACAATCCAAGTTTTCAGTTATGTATGGATACATGTACATTATTGTCATGGAAACATCGAAGAACTCAACAACAACTTTATAGCAATACTGAATTGGAATTTGTCTCAGCAATTGCGTATCGGATATCATCAGAACTGTAAAAAGACATCAGGCACACATGTGCATATGGTTGAGGAAAAAAACTGGCGATAAGCAAATGCTTCCAATCGCAGATTCGTGATATCTTTTGAAAATTTATCTGTTGTTTTCGGTTTCATTCACAAACGACATTTAGACTAATGCCAGGGTCAACAGCTTATCAATTTACTTCATATCAAGTCAAAAATGTTGAAAGTGTGGCGGCCGTGCTAATTGCCACATCCATGTGCATGCCATAGATAAGTCATAGACTTCTAT
This sequence comes from Prostheceraeus crozeri, assembly GCA_907163375.1. Taxonomy (NCBI): domain Eukaryota; kingdom Metazoa; phylum Platyhelminthes; order Polycladida; family Euryleptidae; genus Prostheceraeus; species Prostheceraeus crozeri. The sequence goes on from CAJQUW010011233.1 coordinate 224,510, forward strand.
GGATAAGTGATGTAGCTATGTGCATGTACATGTCCTATATCTTTGATTACAGTTGTACTTTTATGCTATGTTAAAGTTATGATGCTGCTATATAGGGAAGTCATAAGAAAGCAGACTATTGACGACTTAGCATCGCTTTAAAAGCACATTAAATGCGACGTTTCGTGTATCTTCTCGGGTGATGAAAAATCGGCTGGATAATTTTTTTGATCAGCAATACATGTAAGTGAACAACAAAATGTTAATTTTCTTAACAGAAGATTTCAATTTTGATAAAAAGATAGTGATTTCAGTGATACCGATTCTAGAATCCTGATATACATGAGTTTCAATTCAACTCATAATTTTCCAATATTTTCGTGGAAAATGACGACAGCAAACATGAATTAAAAAAAGGTTGCGATCTTATGTCAATTTATATTCTTTAATTGAATGGCTACACTGGCTCACTCAGGTTTCTGGTGTCCAAAATAAATTATAATCACAATTTAACATACCATTGTCGTCACTTGAAATAGAGTGATAACGCGCTGTTGCTAAACTAAGTAAATGACTAAAATGAATTGATGAATATAAACATAGTGTGATAGGAAATTGTGAAGCAATGGAACAGAAAAGTGAAAATCCATGCAAATCTAATTACATGGAATTCACTTTTGTTACATAAATGAACTCATTGAAAGTTTTTCTGCGCAATGTACAGATTTGTTTGATTTTTGAAAATATTGTGATATCCGATAACTTTTCATCGCAATTTGCATGAAAATCGCATGCATCACATACGTCCATCCATTACAGAGACTGAGTTGTTTACTCATGGAGATGTTCATGAATGTTCCACAAGGTTGTGCGTTCCTGAAAATTCACCTGCTTCACCAGTGAACATTTAATTCAAGATGTATAGCATGATTTGCACCATCTGCACAGTTGACTGTGGTGTAAAGTCATTCCACAGACATCGAACATTAATCATTAAGGTCGCCTAGTTGTTGATGTTCGATGTCAATGGGTTATTCATCAATAATTAATTTAAGATGAACTTTCATGCATTTATTATTCTCAAAATATTTGATTTATCAACGATTTTCAAATGAAAACTTCAGTACTGAATATTCCGCACATAGACATCGGATTACATTATTAGGACTAATAATGTTATCCGATGTCCATGATTCCGCATATCTGTTCGTGCAATGAAATTCAATGGTATCTCAGCATGCTGCCATGACGAGCTACAATTCAACTGCATTATTCAACGGTTGATGTCCCCCTCCAAATTCTCTGCGAAGTCAGCGAGAAGCTTTGGGGGTGTTCATTAACTAAAATTCTGCCGACAGAAAATTAAACCGATTTAATATTCTGCCGACTTAATGAACGACGGTATAATACCGAAACCGACTGAACATTCTCCCATCTTCGGTGTTATACCGTCGTTCATAAAGTCGGCTAAATATTCTGCCGGCAGAATATTAAATCGGTTTAATTTTCTGTCGGCAGAATTTTAGTTAATGAACAGCCCCATTATCTGTTTGTGCTGTTTCCATGGCAACACCTGAGACTTGCAAGTCAGGCATTAATTTGCTTAAGTTACTCAGAAATAATAGCTTGGTTTTTTTAGTAGTTTGGTTGTTCATGTCAAACAGAGTATAATGGACACAACCTTTTCTACATTGCCACCAGATTGTGACAACGTCAAGATAAAATTATTAACTGTTTAAATATTCATCGCTCTTGACAAAGTTTCGTTTACTTTCAGTTTTACATAAATCGCGAGTAATGGTAAGAAACCATGTGCTTCACACTTGTCATCAACTTTGAAAATGTTTGTTATCGAAAATAGAAATATATTGACCTGTAGTATCTGCTAATCGCTAATCTGGATTAATGAGCTTCAACAAAACCGCAGTTTGTCTTTAACCGTGATAATGAATGGTGCTCCTCATTAAATTAATCCTCGGTAGTAAGCTCATACCGGCGTTCATCCAGTCGGCTAAATATGTTATCGTTTGAATGATTTATCCAATCACCTGTTTGATATTCTGCCGGCATAATTGTTATCAATGAAAAGCTCTATCAATAAATTTGATCCAAAATTGATATCTTAAAGATTAAATGTATTTCTGACTGCCTTTCACAATTAAATAGCCATAGTCAGATGTGTCGTCTGCTTGGTTTCATGAAAGTGGATCCCGACTGTGAACTTAGTGACTACCAAAATCCGTGTCGTGTCCAGAAGTTTTCCCCAACCCGATGAGCAAATACCGGAATCTAACTGCAACCTACCAAGCAAAAGATTATTTCCGAAGTCCAGGACATCAATCATGCTGATGCTTGTATGATCTGATAGATATTGAATGGAATTACAGAAATTCAGATAGCTTGGGATCTGTGTTGGAGCCTTATAGCACGTTCAAATCGAGCTATTCGTAAAAACATTTAAGTACTAAGGATGTGCGATCAACCTGATATTATTTATCTTGGATAAGCCTGTAGGCCTACCAGGAGATTCTATGGAGGTGATGATAAATCGGATCCAAATTGTGGAGCCATGGCAAACCAGATATTCGATTGAAGCTTGATAGCAAAACTGTAAGGCACGAGAAATATAGACCGCTTCAAGTGTAACTGAACTAAAAAAGTTAACCCATTCTCATGTAATTTTCGCGTTGAAGTCCTGGTTCTATTTTGATAAATGATGAAACCACAACGCCTCTGGAAAAGTGTGGACGTTTTCTTTGATGCAGCATTTTAGCATGAAGACTTAATGTGCTTTTATGAAATTTAACAGTCAGTGTGAGGTACCGTACCTACCATTCACCTTCACAGGGCTCCCAAATGTCCCGAAATCGGGACGTCCCGACTTTTCACTCAAAAAGTCGCCTGTCCCAATTTTTTGCCCTCGAGATTAAGCTGTCCCGATCTTTTGAATTTGGAAGTTTGAATGCTGTTTGTTGAATGAGGTGTTGTGGTCAGAGTTTTTCATATACACTAGTCACGTGCATAGGCCTCCTGTCCACCTTCGAAATGCTGTTATCACAGATACAAAATGTACAGTCCATTTCTTTTTGGATAAAATGAGTGTAACAACTTAAAGAAACGCTCTATTTGTCCAAATTCAAGAAATCGTCTACCTGTGTAATAAGTTTATCTCAACACTCGTTTTCTGTTGAATGCCAATTTAAAATGGGCATTTTCTTTCGATAGCGTTGTCTCGGCAAATTAGATCATTTGACAATTAGGCCTAATATATAACTGACGATTGAGTTATGCGAGTTTCATATTTATACTACATGAAATCTGAAATTCCAGATGAATCGTATAATTTGTTTCTTGATGTTTTTTGCACTTTTTTGCCAGTCACAATAGTCATTTTTACCTTAGTACGAGAGCATATTTTTCTATTAAATTCATTCGTTGGGAGGTGACGAAACGGAAATAATCGTTAATAAGAAGTAGATACTTTTCTTCTCTCATAGAATTTCGGTTGCTCGTAACTGATACGCGTTTTAGGTCAACGAAATATTAGAATTATCACCAGGTTTGGGCTGAAACTCATCCGGTTTTTTTATATATTGTGCAGTGCACTTTGAGATCGTGAAGGGTCCCTTTTGAGACTGCGAAGGGCCTATAAGATCATTAGGCGGACCTTTTGATACTGCGAAGGAACCCTTTTAAGGTCCTGAGGGGTCATTTTGAGATTGTGAAGTGACCTCTTTAACATTGTGAGGGGCCCTTAAGGATCGTGAAGAGCCCTTCAAGAATGTGAAGGGGCCCTATTGAGATTGTGAAGGCGCCCTAATGTGACTGCTAGGGACCCCTTTGAGACTGCGAAGCGTCCCCTTTAAGATCGTGAGGGGCCCTTCTGACATTGCGCAGTAGCCCTTTAAGATTGTGAGGGGACCCTTATGAGATTGTGATGAGTTCCGTTTTGAGTTGAAATTCTGAAGGCGCTCCTTGAGATTATGAGGGTTCCATTCAATATTTTGAAGGGACCCTTTAAGATTGCGAAGTGACTCTTTTGAGATTGCGAGGGATACCCTGTAAGTTCATGAAGTGACCCTTCTGAGATTGTGGAAGATTGTGGGCCATATTTAGATTTTGAAAGGGACTCATAAGATTTTGTAAAGCAGCCATTTGAGATGGGGCGCAATATAGAACACAGTTTTCTTATATTGAGCAAATGCGATAGTTTTTCATGGTCAATTTGTTGTGTGACATTGATTAAAAATTGTTTTATGTAACGTGGCGGATTCTCTGTGATCATTTCAAAGCTGTTGATGCAATAGCATTTAGCGGCTCAATGATTAATTTCTACTTGCTCACCATTTGCCCGAACACAATCATTCGCTCTAATGCACCATTTCTTACACGTGCTCAAACAAATCTGCATTGAATCTGGTGGTATCTGAAGCCATTCCAAATGCTCCCATGACGGTCAATCCAAGATTTATGAAAATTGCTGTTTAAATAATTTGCGATGGGTCTGTAGTAGTGCGCTGGCATTCTATCCTGCATGAATATACTACCATCCTTTAGGACACTCGTCATATTTTCATGCAGCATAGAAAGGAAGATTTTGGCACACATTCTCGATTTTTCGAGAGAATAATGGCTCTCCCATTGAAAATGGCTTAAGGAAATGCCTGCCCCAGAATTTAGATTGCGCTGACCATGGATCTTGTATGAAGATATTTGCTGTGACCAGACCGCTCTGCTGAAGCAGTCTTCCAAACGTGGAACAGCTGAATAGCAATTTCCTAGTGGTTTCATGAAAGTTTTTCACAATAAAGACGGGATCTTGCACCGTGTGACGCTATGGTATGATTAATAGAAAATGACAAACCTGCACGAGAATAGTGCATTATAAATTTTAACGTAAAAATGTTTAAACGGAATGAAGAAAATTGACTTTGAAACAGTTCAGTAAAATTATCCATAGGTCTACATGTAGATTATTCGATAGTATGCAGTCTATATACAGGGTGTCCGAGGTGAGGAATTCGGGAAAAACCGGGAATTTTAGATTTACTTAGCGTCAACTGCACATTCGTGCTTAACCCTTAAATCTGATAATCAGACTGATGTAAATTTCAATGCTTTTAAGTTTGTCAGGCGACTCGTCTGTGACATAGTTGTTTGTTTTGACGAGTCTCTCATCTGTGAATTCCAACAAAGGCAGATGGATTTGTTCATTCGCTAATGGTGCGAAAGAAACAATGTGTCAACTAGGAACTATATTTGAGTTTTACTGAATCGTGTAACCGCTGCGGATCTTTTGGATACATTTAGAGAGTTTTGGAACCCATACAACCTGGAGAAAGTAATACAAACATCTATGGATGGACCATCCGTTAACCACAAATTCAACCGAGAATTAAAAGCAGAGATTGAAACGTCATTGATACAGGCAGCTGTGTTACATATCGTCAATTGATCTTTCCAAAGTGGACATTCGGAAACTGGTTGGAATATAAGTGCATTATTGATAAACATCAATTGCAGTGTTCGTACTGGGGCGCGAATTCCGTAAAAACGGGCGCGAATGCTCGAAAAATGAAGGCGGGCGCGAAAATTCCGAAAATATTTTCGCGCCCCAATATTGTCCCATATATTTTCGCTCTCCAAAAAATATTTGACTATAATATATCACTGGGAACTGTTAGATGTGTCTACGACTATGTATCAGATTGATGACAGTAATAGAATTGAATATTTTCCTTCTTATTCCAGAAAATGCCTTCCTGACATAACACTAACAAATAGGAATAGTGTGTAAACCTACTACGACATACCGTAATCATCACTGCGTATTCTACATTTTATTAAGGGACTATTTATCATCACTGCGTATTACATTTTTGAAAGGGTGAAGCGATTCTTCAGGAGGGGAACTGAAAAGCTCCTCAAGTACTTACCGTTTGAAAATGATGTGCTTCAATCGTGCCGATTTCTTTCCCCACATCATTCGAACGATGCTGATCTGGAGAACTGGGCGAAGACTCTTGCGAAGTGCTTTCCCCAAATTGTTCCTCAAAGCGAGATTTCTACTCTTGAAGTTGAAGCTCGACTCCTCCAAGGTACAACAGAGAAGCCAATGGACATTGGAGAATACTGGCAGAAAAATGTCAAAGATGCCAACTCTGAGTCGTCTGGCTCGAGTCACGATGACATTACCGCACGGAAACGCAGAAGTGGAGAGGATGTTCAGTTTGCTGTCTGATCTAGTGACAAGGAAACGGAGTAACCTGTCCGCGACTACAATAAATGCGATCGTCGTTATTAAGAGCGCCATGGCATCGAATAATACCTCATCGCGAAACTTCGAAGTGACACAGGCACTTTTGGAGAAAGTTGCCAAACCAAACAAGCATATGAGCTGCGTTTGAAGAGCGAGATGGAGGAAGAGGCAGCAGAGAAGGATATATTAAAAACTTTCGAAAATCAGAAGAAAAATGATTCAAAGCTGAATGAGTTCGAGTCCGGTCTCAAAAACAACGAAAAGCGAATCAGCGATATCATGAAACGGAAAGAAAGCCTCGTGAAAATGCAGGAGGCATTACGGTCATTAAAGGAAGAGGAGGACCACCTTAAATCTCTGCTTGATGAGAAGGAGAAGATGGAAGAAAAGAAACGAGCAGTAGCTGAGAAGCTCATGACTAGTGCTTTGAAGCGAAAAGCACATGAAGAACTGAAAGTTATTTCTCCCAAGAAATTGAAGTGATATTTTCTTTATCAGTGCCTAGCGCTTTTAGACAGCATTTTGATTCAACAGAGCTCGATCATCATGTACCTGATTGAATGAAACTACCTACATGTGTACTTTCATTTCTGATCTTTTCTTCATTTAAATCACAAGGAAAATAGGGCATAAACTCTTACGGTGTATTAATAAAACTTATTATGTTACATTTCAGTACCAGATGGAAAGTGTAGCGACGTTATTTTAACGAAGACGTTGACTACACCGAGAAAATGTCAGGTATGACAGGCCCTAACACCCTGATTTTAGTCTTTGGTTCGGTTCCATTTGGCCCAGGTTTAGTTGTAGTGATTTCGGGCATTTTTCTAAGGCCCCACAACCAAATCCTAGCCAATTGGAACTGGAAAAGGCATTTTCGGGGTTCCTTAGGCTCATTTGATTCAACGTTGCGGAAATATTATAGCACCGAATTAGAATGAATACATTATAACGTACTTATATGTTCGTATATGATCTCATTAATATCATATGGTTGTCTGCTCCATGCAGGGCCATCCATTAATCAATTATGTTTTCATCTACTCCATCAAAGGTATCTAATAAATGCTGTAAATCGTCATAGACCTATGAAATTGACCCGTAAATATGCCTATATGAATTCCATATATGTTTGAAAAATGTATGTATTGACCTTACGCTCGTGCATACATGTATCTTAGACCAATTAGTTGGGGGAGCGAATCGCAGGGCGGGGCGCGAAAAATGCGAAATCGGCCAGTACGAACACTGCAATTGGCTTTTCAAAGACTGTTCAGCGCGACGAGCTCAGTATATGAACGTGACTGATTCAGATGTGTTCCCCTTTCAGTTCAGTGCTGTGAAATGGTTAGAAAATGCTGCTGTGGCAGATACGACATTGCAGATCCTATCATCTCTCAAGAAATGGGTTGATTTTAATGGACAGAAATCAAGTGCTGTTTTTAAGCATGTGAAGGTTTACCTCGATGACAGACCTCTTCCTTGTATGTAAACTTCATTTCTTAAAATCAGTGGCATTGCTGTACCTGTTATGAGAACCTTTCTTATCCAGATTTCAAAGTAATGAACCCTTATTGCCATTGATGCACAATGCATTGAAAGATATCATGCAGTCTTTGCTGTCGCGCTTCATGAACGCTGAATCACTTTCTTATCTGAGCACATCGAAAAAATCGCTGAGCTTGATTTGAAGTCAAACAGTGACCTTCTTTTGAGGCCCAATGTTGGATTTGGTGCGGCTTCGATTATAAGAAAAATTGATGAAAGGACTCAAAATCTGTTTTACTCTGATTGTACCGTCGGTTCTATTCCACTATGGCTCAAAACCTCTGAATTACAAATTTGTGATAAATTCCGGTGCTATTTCACCAAACCTGATGTGAACAAACGTCAGTCTTTCCGAAAAACGTATGCAGAAATTGCTGGAGATTCTGACGAAACAAAATGGAATATCTCCAGAAGTTGCTGATGCTGCCAAACTACAGTTCAGTATGTGTTGTCAAGATCAAGTATTTATGAGGGATATTCGGCTTAATAAAAAAGAACGGCTTGATGAATTTTACTTCCATCTTATCGATAATAGTGGCGAAAGACAAGACTTGTGGTTTGTTCAAAGATGCTGTTGCTTTCACATGGAAACGCGCAAGTAGAGAATGGATTCTCGATCAATAAAGATATGATCGTCGAAAATTAAGCTGGATTTGGTTGCGCAGAGTTGTTTATGAGTTGCGCAAGAGTAAATGGCAATTACCTGGATTGATGATGAAAAGTCTCCGAGGTGCTCGTCAAAGTTATCGCTGCCCTTAGGAGGCCAAAAGAAATAAGGACAAAAGTCAAGAGGAAGCGGAAACCAGAGGTGACCCTCGCGCAGCTACAGGCAAAGCGAGTGGATCTGCGGACGCAATATGCGCAGGTTATAAAACTACTTATATAAACACTGTATAAAGCAGATTAAAAGTGTTTCACAGACGTGGAGGTAACTAATTCCGTTTTGTTCATGTATCATTGAAACTGGTGAGGCGTTCTACGAGGTGTCAGAAAAGTTCTAGGACTGAGCCTGCTGTGCAAGCTATAATTGTCTGATCGAAAATCTGATTACGTCACCATCTGACATGATGTCTTGTGTGCATGTGACTTTCATTTCAGCTCTCTGTAGCCATTACACGATTCTTCACAACCATTTGAATACAGTTCAACAAATATTTCTCGTTCTTAAATATCCGCGGATAGCGAGGTCGCTTTCATTTCGAAGGATGGCAACAGAGAACAACCCTGAAGTTTTAGGGGCGCCTCGGAAAATCTCCATCTAAAGCACTCGAAATACTTCAACAGGTCTATGGAGATGAGATGATGTCCCGTTCATGCGCTTTCGACTGGCACAGGAGGTTCAGAGAGGGACGAGAGGAGATGGAAGACGACCATCGGAGTGGAAGACCTTCGACAAGCAGGACTGAGGAGAACATTGAGCTCGTGAGCAGGTGGTGCGAGGCGATCGTCGTCTGACCGTTCGGATGATGGCAAGTGAACTTGGTATCAATCGCGATTGCGTCTGAGGGGTGATAACTGAAGACCTGGGCATGCGGAAGGTCTGTACAAAGTTGGTGCCGAATGTGCTGAACGAGGAACAAATGTGGAAGCGCATGCAAGTGTGCCGAGACATCCTCGAGCGTCTCGAAACAGATCCAGGCTTGCTGTCGAAAGTCATCACAGGCGATGAATCCTGGATCTTCGAGTGCGACCCGGAGACCAAGGGCCAGAGCATTCAGTGGAAGACTCCTCGATCACCGAGACCGAAGAAGGCAAGGCAGACAAAGTCCAAGATGAAACTCAGGTTTATCGTGTTCTTCGACATTGTAGGCATCGTCCACTTGGAGTTCTTGCCAGGGGTCAGACCATCAACCAACACGTCTACAGAGCGATCCTGCAACGTCTGTTTCGTTCAGTGCGCGAGAAGAGGAGGGGTTTGTGGCAGAGCAATTCGTGGTTGCTTCACCACAACAATGCGCCTGCTCACAACGCTACCAGCGTCCCGGAGTTCCTCGCAAAGAAGAACATCGTTGTGTTGGAGCAACCTCTGTAGTCGCCAGATCTCGCCCCTTGCGATTTTCTCCTGTTCCCTAAGCTGAAAGGTGTCCTCAAAGGAATCCGATTTTCGGACGAGGGAGCCATCAAGAAGGCCGTGACGACGGAGCTGCCCCATATCCCGGAAGAAACCTTCCATCAGTGCGCAGATGTTTGGTGCCGAAGGATGGAGAAGTGCGTCAGACTCTCGGAGGACTACTTTGAGGGGACAACATATGATTTCTGTATTGTTTATTAAATTAATTTTTTGTGACCGCAGTCCTGGAACTTTTCTGACACACCTCGCATGAGTGAATTATCGTTTTTATAACTACTATAATTTGTTAGTAATCATGTTCCGAACATGTCTGAACCCGTTTTTTGCTCTTGTTTTCTCAAATTGTGGCTGGTGAGGCCTTTTATGAAATGACTTGTTTTTAATAATGAAAGAAAATGCTTCATCGAGAAATTTATTGGTTGCAAAGAAATGTACAGTGGAAAGTAGGAAAAAGTACAGAATGTTAGGCTGGGATCACGAGGAAAAGGTGTAAGATAGGTTATGCGACCATGAGATGAACGATTGAAAAATTTATCAAAAGTTTCATCCGTTGTTTAGTCTCAATAGAAACCAGACCCTCGTTTGGTACATGCATGATTATCAATTACTTGATAGTAGCATTTAAAAAGCATGTATTTGATATTCGGGGGAAAATCGGTAATTAGGATATCGAAATGCCACAGACACACTGTTTATATCGAGTTGAAATCGTCAATCGTTCAATATCTTTATGCTAATTTTGCATTAGGGGCAGGTAGAGGGGTCTTTGTAGTACACTGTCAACCTTCGGAAGCGGTACTCCTTAAAATAGTAGATGTTCGAGTCACGTATTCTAGTGCACCTTGCTGAAACTGATGATCGAATAAGCATCAGTAATAATTTTATGCATTTACTTGCTCACTGTGAGGATTCAGAAACATCTTTATTAGAACAGACCCAACTTCTACTGAACGCTTTCAAAACTTACCGGGTTGTGTGATATTGAATGATCGCAAGTTTATTGCTTTGAGTGGGGCCGATTCCGATTTGACCTTCCTGTTTTCATTTTTGATAAGAGTGGCAGCCTTGCTTTGCACACGTGGTTTATCAGAGATCAGGTTCGGCAGATGCTTACATCTCCTTTCTTTGGCAGCGTCACTATGCGTCGACTTGTTTCATTCATCAGGAACTTTCTCTTTAGACTATGCTTGACTGCATAATAAAATGAGCAGCTCTTCTGCCAATTCTACTCAACGTGCATGTAGCATCTCTCCGGTAATGCCATCTGTGCCGGGAGGCTTAAAAGGTTTTAGCTTTTTGGTCACTGTTTCGACTTTACACCCGAATATTTCGTCTTAGGGCGCCATGTCTTCGATTTCCGTCACTGTGGTGTCGTAATCATGCGTCTGCGCATGCAGGTCTCGGCAGCACTCAGTCTATCTCTCCTTGGTCTCTTAGGATGTCTGTAACAGGTGCCCATCGAGATCTTTGGCAAATCGTTGCTTCGGTTTCTTCTTATTAAGCTATGTATAAGATGTGTTCATCAGTTCCTAGTGCCCTCTTCGACTCTCATATTTTGATTAGCAGGCAGCATGCTGCACGCAGGAAGCAAATGTGCAGAGATACAAATAATCCATGGCTATGTTTCCACTATCGCAATGATGTAACGTATGATATGTCTTTAATTTATTCTATGCACAGCATTCAGGCTGTAGCATTGTTGACTGAGTGTGTTTTACAAGAAAGATTTCGAATAATCTCAAGATGAATATTACAGGCATGTAATGAAGCTTAAGTTGTGTGACGTGAGAAAAAGTAGCATGACAAGTTGTAAGTAATTCAAACATGATTTTGATTGCTGGTTCATTGTTGATGAAATTGTGAGAAATTAACAATCGGCGAGAACCATCCTCGAAAACAGTCGTGTCTATTTTTAGTAGGATGTTTGCCTATTACTATTGAGCTGTTGATTAGTTCTTCAAAATGGAACTAATGCTTATTTTTGCAGGCACATTCTGCTTTTTTTGTGTTTTTCGAAATGACTTCCTTTTCGTTATTGTCCACATTGTGAGCGCATCCTACCTTAAAATATTCTTCGTAATGACACGATTCATATTGAAACTAGCTCCCTAATAAATGAGGATCGGGAAAACACTGATGACCATATTTAATGCGATCAAATTGTTTTTTTCAAGAATTTGTAATTTCAAATTATTTGATGGCTCTTAACCCTTTTTTCAGTCCAAGTCACAAGCAAAGAAAACAAGGAAGCTCCGAGGTCACGTGAGCCATGGCCATGGACGAATTGGAAAACACCGAAAGCATCCTGGAGGTCGCGGTAACGCTGGTGGTTTGACTCATCACCGAATTAACTTCGACAAGTACCACCCAGGTTACTTTGGAAAAGTTGGTATGCGATATTTCCATCTGAAACGAAATGCCTATCACTGTCCTACCATAAATATTGACCGAATTTGGAGTCTGGTCAGTGAACAAACGTACAAAAACTACAAGGATCGAAGTGACGGAAAAGCCCCAGTCATTGACGTCATTCAGGCGGTAGGATCATCTTAAGATGTCAATCTTTCCACTAACAATTTTAACTGTTTTTTCTGGTTGGCTGTAAAAATACTAAATTCTGTCATGTATGCACATCAACCCTAGAAATACGGCAAAATCTACATGCGGTTGAAGACGGCAGTGGAAAACATCACAAGCAGTTTTTTAAGAGCTTGTCATGTTTGGCAATGCTTGCTTTGTAATTATTGAAAACAATCTCCATACAACATCTACAAATCTTAATTGCCGTGTAATAGTCCAGGAGCTAGCGCGAACTTGTGCAGGGAACGAGGTAGTACATAAAACTTTCACATAGCATAGTACACCTCTTACCTACTGCAAAACTTCGCGTCTGCCGGATCAGATCATTTGCTTTTAAGAAATATGGAGGATAACACAATCCTATGTATTTCCAGTGGTAAAATTGTGACATTTAAGGTGTTGACTCCATTTTTTTAGAATTTTTGCTCATAAAAGTTACACAAATTGGTATTTTGTTGAACTGGTTATTATAGAAATCATCTACAGATCATGATCTTTCAAATGAGTTATCATTCAGTGACAGAGGATGAAGTAAAGTGTACAAACAGACACTTTTCGTTGGTGTAACTGTAAATTTTAACATAGAAATTTCAGGAAAATTGTTGATATACTTCAACGAAAAGTGTCTGTTTGTACACTTTACTTCATCTTCTGTCACTGAATGATAACTCATTTGAAAGATCATGATCTGTAGATGATTTCTATAATAACCAGTTCAACAAAATACCAATTTGTGTAACTTTTATGAGCAAAAATTCTAAAAAAAATGGAGTCAACACCTTAAATGTCACAATTTTACCACTGGAAATACATAGGATTGTGTTATCCTCTCTATTTCTGAAAAGCAAATGATCTGATCCGGCAGACGCGAAGTTTTGCAGTAGGTAAGAGGTGTACTATGCTATGTGAAAGTTTTATGTACTACCTCGTTCCCTGCACAACTTCACGCAAGCTCCCGGACTATAAGGTTGCAAATTGCATTGTGAATTGCATGCATGTGCTAAGTGTGTATATAAACAGGAAATTGCAATGTAGGGCCTACAACTGATTATCTGACTATAACCGGCGCTTTGTCCTTGTCGTAGTGTTCTCTCTGTGGTCAGAAGACCATGGTCGGGTCAAACCTAAGACATATAATAGATACACTCTTGCATTCTTGCTAAACATTCAATCACAAAATGAATGAGTGGGATAAATAGCAACTCGGCCACGTGGAAGAAAGGCTCCGTGCTTAATGTGCTTCTGAGCATGAACAGGGTTCATTTATTTATTGACGTGTATTTATTTATCAACATCTTCAATGTTTTGACATTCATATCAAATGCAAGTGGAAACATCAAGATAACAGCCACATATCACAGATAACGGCTTCGTATTGTAAGCTACATACACATGTAAGCAATTGAGCATGCACGCGTCATTGCAGTTACAAATTCACTGTATAATGCAATATGCTAGGAGGCTGTGTATGAAGCCAAGTTATGTTGTGCAATATTTGCAAATATCTTTAAAGCATGGGCCACATGTGAATTGCTTACAGAAAAAGCAATTTGTTTTTGTTTGGGTTCTTGTGGGTGACAATTTAGAATCAGCTCCATTGGTCTGCAATGTTCAGCATGTGCGGCCAGGGGGGCATCTGCTAACATGGTTAAAGATTTAGCCAGGTTTCACCGTTTTAGACTGAAATGCCCTCTGATATCCGGTAAACTAATCTAACGTATGATTATTTAATGAACTTCCGTGAAGCATTGATTTTCTAAAATGCAATTTTATATCAATCCTCGTCAGTTTATTGTTAGTGCTCTCCCGTTGTCAATGAATTTGACAGGGTTCCCTCGGCCCTTGAAGACCCTTGAATTTTTAAAATACAAATTCAAAATCAAAACCTTGACTACCTTTGAATTTTGATGAAGTCATCAATTTAAATATTTAACATGTTAAAATATAAGAAATGGCTAAAGGCGGGAGGACCATAATGAATCAATAATGTGAAAAATATCAGTTTTCTCTCCCGAGTAATTTAATGCCACTAAATAATTACGAATAAAAAATATGTACACAGCCGACGTTTCGTGTCCAGACCCTTTCTCAAGGCAAGGCAGCAATAACATTATATTATTACATATTGATAACTATTATTGCTGCCTTGCCTTGAGAAAGGGTCTGGACTCGAAACGTCGGCTGTGTGCATATTTTTTATTCGTAATTATTTAATGGCATTAAATTACTTCGATATTGAGAAAACTGATATTTTTCACATTATTGATTCACATGTTAAAATATTGAAAAGGTCTACGTATCATGTAACACAAAGCACTTAATTTTGAAACTGAATATATCTAGTAATTGTCAATTTTTTGTTCATGAAAATTGTTAATCCTGAAGTGTATTGTCATGATATGAGAATTTTTTAGAGTTTATTAAAAGGCTGTATCCACTGAGATATTTTTACACAATCATTCACATGTACTAACACTTGCAGAGGTCAAAATAATTTTCTCATTTTCAGTGCAGAGATTATACATGTATATGCCCCCATTTATATTATGCAATTCCGTAGGCATTTTGTGTTCTAAGTTGGCAACTAACGCGATAACACAACTTGCTTTGTCAACCTATAATTGTCTCGTATGCTACCTGTTGCCGTCAAGTCGGCTATGACGTCTAACCAGTATGACACATCTTCTGTCAGAGCGGCTATTGGCTGCCTCATAGGAACTGAACTTTCAAGTGTTAAACAAATATTTCAATTGATTTTCTGCTCATTTTGAAATTTAGAAAAAATCTATTTAATCATGTAGAATGTATTTCAACACCTATAGTTAAGAAATTTTAAATTTACGTGACCCTTGAAAATCATTGATTTTGTCCTTGAAAACCCTTGAATTTTTGTTCGAAAAGCCGCGGGAACCCCGATTTGATTTGATTTTCCTTTGAAAATGTTGCGATATATATTTACAATGTAATTACGCAATCATTGCATGTGGAATAAGAATTTCATTATAGCAGTTATAGACGTCATAATAAAGATGAAAGTGCAAGTACCAATTTTCCATTTGATTGGAATTTCTCATTAATTATTTCATTGGGATCCGAGTTCTTTTCAAAAATGATGCCTTTCTGTTCCCATCATGTGATATTATATCGCTTTTCTACAATTTCAGGGATACTACAAAGTCCTCGGAAAAGGTGTTCTCCCGAAAGTTCCAGTTATCGTGAAAGCACGATTTTTCTCCCGAAGAGCAGAAGAGAAGATCAAAGCTGCTGGTGGTGCTTGTGTACTTACTGCGTAGACATGAACTTGTATAAATATATCGCGTTTGGATGAATGAAGTTGTCGTTATTTCGTCAATGTAATTCGATTGAGGAGAAGAGTTGGCCTAAAAGCTGAGGTTCTATAATTGTTTTTGAAATGTAATTGACCTAAACACTAGAAACGCCGATGAGTCAGTTATTATTATTCATTTCTGATTTCAAAGTGAATTAATTTAGTGATAATGAATCTTATATAATCCTAACAGGGGAGGCGGGGCTTAAGGTGCGCTCGCATGCAGTAAGAAGTTAACGAAAAAAGCCGAAAATTGATCGCTGAAGTTACAATGAAATCATGCGCTTACTTGGCTACTGTTGAGACTGGCTGTTTGAGGCAAACGAAAATTGTTGCCTATAGTTGTAATTATCATTGACCTGACATCCATTTATGCCCACGAGTGACAGTTTTCGAGTAATGTAAGTAATTGTATTTTGTCATCACTATTTCTGACATACTTCTTTTCCAGAGAAATGCTCATGAAAGATTATGAAAAATTGGAGGGAAAGAAATTGCAATTCGTGAAATAGAAAGTCCGATAGCAAATAAATCGCATAAATTCTTTTTTTAAGTTCGCACCACGAATACTTAAATTGCCCCTGAGATTGGCATCAGTCTAGTTTGCCACAGTGGTCCTACGCCTGCGTAAATGGGGTAACAAGTATGGAATCGCTGCGTTTATTAAAGTTAAGATGATTTTATGTACTTATTAGCCGCAACGTATTGCCATCTTGAAGCAATGATACTGATTGTACTCTTTCTCATTTCAATAATGATAGAAGCTCTATAGAATTTGAACTTGTTTTGATTATTGCTTCTATTTAACCCATCGAGGCACAGATCTTTATTTCACTATTCATATCAGGCCCAGCTGGTAATAATGCCCACTTGCTATATCTCGGAAGCTACTTACCGAATTTAAGCGTAACAAAAAAGAAATGAAAATATATCTAATTTCAATTAAGTGTCAGAAGTTTTATCGTTTTTGGTCCAGTGGATCAGATTCTTCAGCACCTCAAAAAAAGTACATTCAAATTTCTTTGATCTAATATCTGCTCTTCATTTGTTCAAGGATTTCATGACACTAATTATTGCTGTAGATGAGCTCTTAACATGGAAAATCATCTCTGGCGTATCCTCTCTATGACCTTATATAGTAATTTGACTATTAGAAAGTACGAAAAATGCTGATTATAAAACAACGTCAATGTAACCAATACGACCCATACAAAATGCTGGTAATAAGTCCCGGGCCTATCACAGTATAATCAGTACTCCGAAAATCCAGCGAAAGTCAGATCCACGTAAACGTAGTCTTACATACAAAGCACAACTGTATGTAAAAAAGCTTTTTACTTATAAAAAGCGCTTTGAGCAAACACCTGTTCTATCCAAGAAACACAACAGCAGGCCTAAGCTTAGTTGTAGAAAAGCTGAGCAAGCTGGTAATTAATCGTGGTATTGCCAAATTTGTGAAGAAGATGAAAAGTTAGCATGTGATGACTGGGTAAACGAAGATTTTGTTGGTTAAAGTCATGGAAGTGACGAAGTCACAGTCTACATACCACTATCATACACAGGAATATCACAATTCACCAAAAATGCCACATCATGCTGAAACTCGTTCTGCACAACGAGTTACACTAATTCCCACTATATTGAAGACTTCAGGACACTGAAGTGAAACAGAAGAGAAGTGCACTTCATTTTCCAGCTGATCAATCCACAATCTTCTGCTCATTGAACAGCTTTGAAATTTGATTCATTGCACTGACCAGCACCAAGACACATCGTTGACGGTTTCTGAAAATCCTTTGGATTAGCGTAGACGACCTGTTGAAGAAAAAAGGAATAATATTTACAAGATGTTAACTGTTTACTTGTAACAGTAGAACTAAGGACTGACTGTCACAGTCAGATCCACAAATCACGATCGACATTGACTATGATATTCACGAGCAGAAGCAAGTAAACACGTCTAGCTAGATCACGTATTTTCTGTGAAATAAAATTGGGTCATTGTTGACTGTGTCTTACATAGAAAATGAAAATGATCACGTTCCTGATCCATTGGCGCATTCATGGGTTGTAAATAGTTTTGTTTCGGATTCCTGCTCCTTACCAGGCCACTGTGGCGCGGTTATTCCGACGCAAAATTCGTCTGAATAGTAATTTTATTGCTAATCCGTTATTCGCAAGAATTTATGCGTGCGAATAACGATTTCCTTGGTTTCTCACCATCGGTATGTTGATATTTGATCAAGAATTTATACATTCTCATACGATGATGAAAATCATCCCAGCAGCCATTTATAATACACATCCAGATACTTAAACAAATCAATCAAACTACCCTGGATGAATTATAGAGCAAGGTTTCGATGTCTCCTTAGTCAATGAATACATGCAATCATGGAAACACGAAATAAATAAATATTATGATCAATTTATCATTCAATCCAATTAGTCTTTTATATTTCATAGATGAAGCACAAAATGTTGCGCACGAATCTCCAACAGCGTCAATCGTCATCATGCAGTGATCGAGCTAGATAATAAAAGGAATAGCCTTCTAGACGTTTTATCTTTCGTTTTCAGCACGATGTAAATCTATGGCCCATTGCACATGCGTTGGCACTCTGAGTTCATTGTGGAGTTGCACTTTAACCATGCACTGTAACGAGGAGGTTATGAACCATGAAGGATATATTGCAGACCAAAATACATTTGACTTGGAGTGGAACAGGATGAAAACAGCTTGGATACACAGTTCTCAAAAAGAGCGTGATCGCAGCAAAGGCTGGGCAGGCACAAGAGAGACCTGGGGTCTATTGCATAAAAGTTTAGCAGCTAATAATAATAGCTAGTAAAAGATTGTCGGTTGCATAAAGAATTTTATCAGCTGCTAAATTTGGCAGCTACTAAGCATTCACTGATAAAATCTTAGGAGCTACTAAAATTTTATGAGCTCATAAACTAACAGTTGCATAAAAGTGTTCACTTGGTTTAGCAGCTATTAAAGATATCGGATTTCACTGATAAAATCTATAAGTTAAGCTCCACCCTTACTTTTGCATTGTACGGTGATTCCCATGCCCAGCTACTACGAAATGAACAACAACGACAGGAATGCCGCGACCGTATGATCTTAATTGACTGAAGTCTTAATTGTCCGTGTCCGAATTAACGAGCTTCGACTGGATTTACTGTATTCATGCGAAGCGATTCATTAACGATGTCAGTCTGTCCGCACGATTCTATTTGAATGGTCGTGAAAAATTGGCTTGCTTTACCTATAGTCAAACATTTATAACCAAAGGAACACTTTTTTACATCACATAGGGTAAGTCGGGGTTATATGGACATGGGGCTATATGGACACTTTTCGATCACATTTTCAGCGACATTAAATTATAGGAAGTCATTCATGAAACTTTCTAAAACGACTTTCATTTTAAAGATAATGATCTAAACTTTGCAAAAAGGATCGATTTAAGTCATATCTATTATATTTAGATTACTAAATTTTAGTTGGTAGACTGGTAAAAAAATATTCTTAATCTGGCTGAGAAGTTTGACATTGACTGTACGACAAACTAAAAGCCTAGCGGCAATCATTTATACTTTCTAGATTACTTACCTGTGTCTATATGAGATAGATATTGCTTAATTTGAAGTTTGGAGAATGCTGAAAATTTTACGATGATATTAAATATATTTTTCGAGTCGGGGTTATATGGACACTCTTGACACTTTAATGTTAAAGTCATCTACAAAAGGTTAGAATGAACACAACAATTGATAACATGATCTAATCATTAGTTTGGCTTATATAGAGTGTTTTGATACAATCCATATGATGCCTATGATCGACGGAAAGAAATGCATTCTCATTTTAGCTGGACATGTATCGCATGCCTCTCTCAACGGCATAGATTACTGCACTGAACACGGGATTGAGCTGATCTGTATTCCACCGCATACAAGCCCTCGGCTCCAACCTCCTGACACATTTAGTACCCTTCAACGCTGTATTGAAACGAGCATGGTGTCAAGCACTTGAAAAATTTCTGAACAATTGTGGTGTCGTCGCTATTACAACTGAAGATTTTGCTACTCTATTTTGCAAAGTTTTCAAAGGTCTACAAGAGAAGCAAGGACTCGTTGTTGAAGCTTTCACTCACTGTGGAATATTTCCATTGAAAAATACAGTTCGAGACCAAGAATTTGCGATCTCTCAGTCCTTCAAAATCGAACAGAGAAAATGAAGAAGAGCTCAATTCGTGCAGGACAACTCTGAAAACATCAGGGCTCGATTTCAAGTGCTGATTCTGCGCCATCAGTGGTAAGAAATGTCATCCACAGTCCCAAGAAAATAATGAACCCAGTGCATGAGCGTCACCACAATCTTCATTTGACTTCACCTGATAACAGAGCTCACAAACTCACAGTCAAAATGAGATTTGGTCGCAAGAGAACTCCGACAGCTCGAGAAACAGATTCAGCAAATGACAGGCAATCTCCCAACGATCTACCTTGCACATGCAGCTCAATTGCTCAGTGTTCAGTTGTACAGGACTCTACCATAGTAGCATCACGTCCGAAGAAGTCAAGAGCAGTCGGACAAAAGTCAAAAGAAGTGGAAGATCAAGTTTGTTGCTGCTGTGAAGCTGAATGGGAATATGCAACCGAAGATTGGTTCAAATGTGGGCTCTGCGACCTCTGGTGTTTTGGTTCGGCTTCATGCTACAAATGTTCTCTAAAACAGTTATGAATTAACGTTTGTTGATAAATTGTACCAGCTAGGTACTTTGTCTGGAGTTTTAGTTCATTTGTTTTAGATATATCCACCTACTTTGATTGGTGTCCATATAACCCCGACTGTTTTTTTTTCGCTAAAAAATTGTACTCTTTTCTAAGGTGTCGAAAAAGCTTCATTTAGACTTAGATTCGAGTTGAAATGATACAGATTGCCTAGCTAATACAAAAATTCATTCTCATGAAAAAAAAATAGCGCTCCAGCTGCAGTAGTTTCGTCAGGCGATGTCTCTAAAGAAAAAGTGTCCATATAACCCCGACTTACCCTATAATTCAAAAGTTATCTGTTGAAATATTTTAGTTAATTCAGTGCTTGGTATAATGTGTAGTGCGCAGGTAAACCGCTATTATTTACTAAATTTATCTATCATCACTTCATTCGACTTACCTGATACGAATTTCGTTTGATAAGTAATCCATTCTATCAATATTTTCGGCTCAAGATATTCCTCGCATTTTCTATATTGTAATTTGGTTGATAATCCATTAATAAGATCAATCAATTTACATACGATGTCCACAGGTGTCAGTCAGGCAACTCCAAAAGTAGAGACACGAATGGTTCTAGATTATTCTGCGCTATTTCTCTTTGTGAAATGAAGCGATTACCTCTATTTCACCCCTCGAGTTGAAATGTGATCTTCCGATTGCGCTGCGCTATCGAAGGCGCACGAGAAAGTTATCTGCTATCGGGCTAGACTGGACAAAGCGCTCTTCTATTAATAGAATTCTCTCTCTCTCACTTCCCTCCCTCACTGTATCACAGGCTTGAAGCGACCGAGATATTATGCAACACTCATCGAGGATTCTCCATTCATTCACAATTTAATGAATGAACAATAATACAACTTGCAACCTTGATTGACCAAAAAATTGACAAGCGGTGAAATTCAGGCATATGTCAGAATCATGGTCAGAATGATACGAAGTTCAGGGTCAAGTCAAGAATTTTGAGCAATTTTTTTCTTTGCCATCGATGCGTCATGCAAGTATATATGAAGCATCGCAACCAAAGACGTTTGACGCAACATTTCACGATTGAATGCATCATCATCATGTAGCGAAAATCACTGAGAGAAATGAGCTAAAGGTTATTTATTCCAAGGAAAAACTTGCCTAGATATGCCAGGCAGCCGATCGATGACAGTTTCAGGCCAGTCCACTAACATTGGAGATACGTTTTTCTTAGAAATCACAACAAATTCGCTGCTCAATGTGTGTGACAACTCTGGGGTCGTTCTATTTCAAAATTAGAGCTCGTGTGAACTTAAGGGCCGACTCACGACCACCCCCTGTCAAAAAGATAAACGTGAAAATTGGGGGGGGGAGCAACCCTCGACTTTAAGAGATCACATTTCACGTCATTTTTCGAAGAGAACGGTCACAAATTGACACGATCATGCATTTTTACTTCCAAATAAGCCATTTTCGAAAAATTTGTTGGCCCCCATTTTTTCATGTGGCCCAAGACTCATTTTCTCGCGGGAAATGCATTGATCTAGTTTGATTAAATGCGTTCGAATTTCTGCATCAGAAGCATCTTTTTCCACAAGCATTCTACATTTGAGTCTTAATTAGAAACTCTGAAGCTGATTGCCGAAATTTTTGCAATTTATCAGTTTTGCGAAGCCGGAATATTGCCTTTCTGACATCATGGAGGCTAGTTAAATGCTAAAACCAGACATATGATGAAGGTCGCAGTTGACACTCGAGGCGACTGCCATCAGCGGTCGCCCGCAACAGACGAGGCAACTGCTGACAGCGGTCGCCCACATACAGTCGAGGCGACCGCCACCAGGAGTCGCCGGGCGGCGGCGACGCCGAGGGCTGTCGCGGCGACCGCTGGGCGACTTTTGTGGTTGATAGGGAAGCGACTTGCACTGAATCCTTACTTGTCTTTCGCCATTGAACAATGACTAATTGCATTTCCAGTCGCCCAGTGATAGACTTAGTATAGGCTAACGGATTATTCACTTCGACCACAATTGAGCTACAAGTTTGCTCTATGACTACAAAAGCATAAGAACTACAAAAGAACCCGAGTCATTGAGCGGGTCACCGAATGGTACCTTTGAACCAGTTTCATCACTGATATACACACCATCATGCTATAACCTTTTACTTTGTCACCGATTTCCCTAGACATTCCAAATGTAAAGAATGATTTTAGAAGTGTTTAACATAATCGCAGCTCCATCGCTGAAATTCATTCATCCCAGGAGATATCATTTCAAAAGAGAACCGAAGCCTCTTGTATTGACGAACTAGGCTTCGAGGATTGCTACAATCATCATGCCTAATTGTTCGAATCTCTGTCTTAGTAGCCATGTATCTGAGGGTTGTTTCGAGGCACAAGTCGAATTTCTCTGGTCGACCTGGCTTGCGAAGTTGTCGTGGAGATGTTCTTAGAATCTAATGATCTAGTTGTCATGGTGGTAGAAATCGATCACAATATCTGATGCATGCAAAAAGAGTCTGACATGTGGATTGGATTTCCTAAAATTTGATGGAATCATGACAATTTGAACACTGTAGGTATTCATGACTTAGATAAGTGCAAGCGATATTTTCATTGGCATCCACTGCCAACTCATCTATATGTAGTTCTATATCATTCATGTGCAATCAAAAGTCCGAGATCAATGTGTCTGGCTGAAGATTAGGCGGGCTGAGCCTTCCTATTCCCCTGTTCACGCGTGCCTGTAGGATGCAAAGCAGGACCAAGAAAGGTGAAGCAAGACAAATAAACAAATCAAGACACACATTTATTTCATTGAGGATTTGGAGTCAAAAATTTCTGAGCAGCTACACACGACAACAAAAATGTAAGATTGCTGCACCCACAGAATTAGAATCATCTGCGCGCGCTTTGGTTTCCTAGAAAGGAAGAATTGTATGTAACCTTAATATCGAAATGGCACATCACATCACACAACTTGCTCCTTCTCGAATGGATAATTCGTGTATCGCTTGCTATTGGAAATGGCAAACAATAAGCTGTCAGCAAAGGACACCAGAGCCAGTGAGAGATGCGTGCTGTGCTATCACTTCGCACACACCAAAACACACATCGATGTGTGGCTTCGATTCAATGTATGCACTATACAGTGAGCAATGCCGAGGAAAGGATGTGAAATCATCAAGTGAACTAATTTTCGTGCGCCTGCTACTTTCTTCAATAATGATAGGAAGGGTCAACATTATGGAGAAAACTTGTGGGCAATGATCTGAATTCTTCGAATCTGAAGGAATTTTGGCAATCGAAGCACTTTGCTGGAACTCACATTAATCCGCAAGCGACGCACGACTTTTTTCCTATCTATGTAAGGTATTAGGAATTCCTTTTTGCCCACCTAATAGGTTCCTCGATGTACCGGCGATTTCGCTTTAATCACACTTCTGGCAAACCGAAGCAGATAAACAAAATATTTAATTCTGTGGTTGCACCAGATAGCCGGTGTAATAGATGGGAGACCAAATATTTGCCGACTCAACCTGCAGTAGCCATAGCCATTCCACCAACATCTGCTTATTCATTGCTCATTATTCATCTGCTGTATATACACAGTGCCCTACACATAGCACTCCCTTCTATTCTTTAGCTATCTATATAGGCTTGTTCCTAACTAAGCCCAGCAATCATAAGCTCCGTCCATCAGTCTGCAAGCCGATTCCACTGATCTAACTCCCTGCAATAAGACTAAACAAACATTCATTGCAATGAAATCAAAGCTACTTACTTTCCCTGCTGCCTTGAAACATGCCGTGTGCGTAGATATAGACTGATAGCTTCGTTAATAGCGGCAGACCACGAAATTCCACGTCCAGCTGGTACGTTTAGAAATGTGTGCAGTGTTTAAACAAGATCTAACATAAATTTAGAAGGAATTTGTAACAGAAACATCTTCGCACAAAATACATCAATCTGTAGTTTCCGACATTGTGTCAGCATTTTCTGTAAAAGCGTTGATATTTCCTGATAGAGTGAACAATTCTCTATCCAATGATACCAAGTTTGTTGCATGTTTTTGCAGGATAAAAATAACATAATGATCACGTGAATGAAATATATCCAATTTTGAATCATTGCTATTTAAATACAACTACTACAATCTCTTGTAAAACCATTGACATTTCTGGTGGATTCAGAATTTCTGGCAATCGGTGTGTTGATTCGAGTGGCACACGCGATTTTCACAAATGGCACGGATGGGCTGTGGGCATGGCTGCGGAGGAAAATCCGCATTTGTGCGGATTCTACGCAGAGTTGGGGCTGTCTGAGGGGTGGCACAAGCTGGCACACTCCCAATAAGTGTATTCGGTGTGTTGATTCGAGTGGCACACGCAGTTTTCACAAGTGGTACGGCTAACTTCACATCCGCACCACTTTGAGGTCATTTTGTCCATTTTCTCAGTAAGTATTGTGAATTTTGACAAAGTAGTGGGTGGCACATGCTTTAGACGTGTTATTTTAGACGACCATGTGGTTGAAAATTCATAAAGATGCGATTTAAGATTTTTTCTGTAAATTGGTACGGCTAACTTCACATCCGTACCACCTCGAAGTTTTGATGGACGATTTCTCGCAAACTGCTGCATTATTTTGAAAAATTACTGGTGGCACAAGCTGGTACACTCTAAAATTATGTGTAAATGCTGTTTTTCAGAGTGGCACACGCGATTTTCGATGTGGTATGGCTAACTTCACAAACGTTATCTAATCTATTCGTAGAGTATTTTCATTATTTCATAAACACATCTATTTAATCATTCTTGTTTTAAGTTGTACAAGCTGTAATTAATCGCATGCCGTGAATATATTTTCCACGGCAAACAAATGAAAATGTTTATCGATATATTGATCATATGGTAACCGAAAACTGACCAATCATGGGACGTCGTTGGTCAAATGAAAAATTCAAACCATTACCAATAGTTTCGCCGTTGTCAGTCGCGAACTCTCCTCCTTCATGCGGGGAAACATAAACGAATCGCATGCTATTCATCAATGGCCTTTAATAAGAAAGTAAGTCTTCCTAGTTATGCCATTGCATATACTCGTCAAATGCCTTCACTGTCTTACAGAGTTTTGAACAAAGTAATAGCTTCAGCTTTCTGTTAACAGTTCAGGCACATGACGGTATTCACCTGTCGAGATATTCGTATTTGCATTGATATCTGTATAGCCAGTAAGCAAACGGTTTAATGTTGAAGTGGAAAATTTTACAATACCTCCATTGAGTGGTCACAATTTTGGAAAAAACATTCAGTGGCGGTGCCATCTTCACATCACCGCCATTGAGCTTTCGGGTTGGTTTCCCACCGACTGTGGTGGGATTTTCGTGAAATAAATGAGTGGCACATGCTGGTACACTCCATCTAGATCGATTCTGACCGTTGGTTTGACTGGCAGATGCATTTTTCAAGATGGCGGTGCTAACTTCACATCACCGCCAAATAGTGATTTCGGGGACTGATTTCTCAGCAAGTACGGGGATTTAGGTGCTGAAACTTGCTGGCACAATGTTTTTGATGGTCTCCTATCTGCTGTTCTTGCTTCGTATGTTTTAATTGCGTATTTTGGAAAAAAATTTTAGTGGCGGTGCTAACTTCACATCACCGCCATGTCGATCTTTCGAGCAGCGATTTTTCCTAAACTAGGCGGAATTCTTTCAAAAAATGGGTGGCACATGCTGGCACACGCCAAATGCATCCATCTGTTAGGTTTATTTGAGTGGCACATTCCATTTTCAAGATGGCGGTGCTAACTTCACACACGTAGTGTTGAGTTGAGTTGACGCAATCGGAGCTTTTTGTCGAACTCAGCTAGACTTTTTTGTTTTTCATGGACACTAACTCGATTCATGAGCGAGGTGACTCGATCCACAGCTCTAAGGTGAAGTAATATACGGTGATGTGTACTTGACAAAATATTATCAAAGTTGAAATGAGTTCCCACTTCAACCATCGAGTAGGGATGTATAGGTAGAGTGTCGACTCAAAAAAGTATCTGTATACAGTGAAAATTTTTATATCAAAAGATTCAGTTTCTTGCGGAGATTACGTTCCCGTGGTCCAAAAAATAATTTTAGCAGTTTTGAAAAATTCAAAATTTTGCAAATTTAGATACTACCTAGATGACTCCCCGTTGTAAGTAGTATAAAGCAAGTTGGATATCAAAAGGAATGAATATTTGCTAATAATCATCCCAACTAAGCGGAAATCAAGTTGATCATCAAGAGAATTTCATGATCCGTATTATAATGGAAGTCCTCATGAAAAAGTCGCGATATTATCCGTGCTTTCTTGGCTGAAATGTCAAGTATTTAATTCAATTTTCACCGGCTTGATTTTATGATTCACTAAATTCATGTTTCATTTCTTGAATCTGAATAGTGATCTGGATCCATTTACATCTTTCAAAGTTAATTGAAATCATTGTCTTTGAATCTGTGATTTTGCCATGTCAGTGGCAGCTGTTGCCTGATCACGCTTAAGAAGATTCTCTTGAGGTTCAGCAGGAAAGCAATAGCGCAGGTCATCGAGTTGCCAATTTAGCAGACATTACTTCACCAAGGCTGTCAGACACGGACTATCTGTAAAATAGTATCATTTACTGCTTTATGCTATCATGATCAGTCAATTCCGTTGTAATTTCTTCAAAACTGCGTAAATGCGCATATCTCACATTTGGAAACAATTCCGACTGTATCTCCTTTGAGTTCATTTAATAAAATCGAAAGTGTATACACATTGGGGATTTAATAAATGCGGAGTTGCCACTCTACCTAATAGACTTACTCTATGACTTCAACGGGATTTTTTAATTGCCTAACATTGAATACCAAAGCGATACTTCAGAGAATTCGACACACAATAGGCAGTGACAGGTAGCATTAATAAGCAGACTTTGCAATCATGCAAGTACATAATCATTGTAGCAATTATCACTTGCCAGACAAGGTGAGTCAATGCCCTCGATCACGAGGCCATTGCAGAATACAATAAAGGCTTTGATAATGATTTTTGTATATTCTAATGAAAAAATAGTCTGAATCATGTTCTCGTATAGCACTTTTCAATTTGGGTAATTAAACCGTGCTTTACCACAGTCATTGATCTTTACACTAATCCTCCATGCAGATTGCAGAAGCATTCTATTCATAGTCCAACCTGACACGACGCAATTGTAAAGTGCTTAACATCACACTGCATTCTCCATCACCGTTTAGTAATTTGTCGTACTGCAGACAGATAACGCGAAACCAGGTGAGTGAAACTGTTGGTCGTCTTACAAGAACGTATTGTAAGGTCAAGAGTAGCACTAATATAAAGTTGAATTGGTCTTCCTTGAGTGAGGGTTTAATGAATTCTGTCAATTGAATTTACTCGTATTACTTCTTAACATCAAAAATGGCTATCTCGATGGGTGATTTTGTTTACGTCGAATCAAATAGCACGTTTGAACATTGAATAGCATCAGTTTTGAAAAGCTTAATCATCATAGAATGCATTTGCAGTGTAAAACATGCATTTATTCATTAGTTCGCATTCCACCGACGTCATCATCAAGAAGACTGAAATAAGTCGTTCGAAGACAAATGATAGTGCATTTTTATGGCTGATGGTAATATACAATACGCCTGATATTAATCCACTAACATAAATGTGCCCTTTTCATTTATAAATATCAAAAATATTTGAACAGAAATTAAAATTTCATCAACAACTTTGTGCTGCTGGTAGAATACAATTTCTCCCCAACCTCCCATCCAAAATGTCATCATATCTACAAAGCATTTTCAAGGGTTCGAGTTATCTTCGTATCTTAGCAGAGCAGGTTATCCGCGGTCCTAGAATGTCCTCGATTGTCCGTTGATATCCTGGAATTTTTTAATCAACTACAATATATGCATGCTGAATTTGCTTTCTTGTGAATGCGAGTCAGTCAACTTGCACTAATGATTCAACCTCTGCAAATGTATATACAGGAGTTTGAAAAAACAGCACTTTCAAATACTTGTATATATCTACACTATTTCAAATAGGAAAGAGGGAGGCGATACTTAATACTGACGAACTACGTTTGGAATCTCGCCTGAAATCATAAGACTGCCATTGCAGACAGACCCATTATATCATGTAAAAACTATAGGCCGGGATTAGGCTGACGACGCCGAGTGCCACCGCTATCCGGCATGATATGCTACCATGCCTTAATTTTTTAATCGCCGCGAAAGAATGAAAAAGCGAAGTCTTCCAACTGCTGCTTGAAAATGCTGCGTGTGCCTGTCCCATCAGCCCTTTAGTAAACCTCACAGCCGATTGTCATTAATCATTTATACCGTCTTTATCTACACTAAGTCCCAGGAAAGCATGTTAGTGTAGACATTAAAATACAGAATATTAACTTAAAAATATTCGGCATAAGAACAATATGGCATTTCCATATGGACCTTCTGATTTGCACTACATTCTAAAATAGAAAAAACTGTTGTCATAAAAAAAGTGTAATCAATGGAGATTTTTCGATGAGATATGTAAACAACTATCTCCACTTCAGAACACAGCTATTTGGAATTATGCTCTAATTTCAGTGTAGTATTGATGTGATACTCAGTGAATTAGCTTTACCCGCGGAGCTATTTTCAAATGTATGTAATTCGAAATTTATCATATATGGTGCGTTGGGTATGAAAGTGTTGGTAAAACAATGCTAGCAACATTTTTTGTTTCGTTTTAGTTAGAAACAAAAGTTCGAGGATGAAAGACTCGTTAAGTCTGAAGAATATTCCATGGTTATAAAAGCTGAAGTATACTGGAGAAGCATTTTGTGGTGGTTTACATACGTGTAAAGACCAAGCTTCTCAAACTCTTAATAATGCACTGCCAATGTAAAACGCTTGTGTTGACCATTCAGAAATACGTGTACGTATGTCGAAAATTCCTCATTATGATGACAATGAAGAGTAATTTCTTGTATTTGAAGCAACTTGTCCCTGGTATCACTTTGTAGAGAAAATTCACCCGAACGTTTTCGGCCATTCTCTTCAAGGATGTACATGGCAATAAAATTACAGCTAAGAAAAAGAAATGGAATGATGTTAAACGAATTCACATACGTCATGCACGTGTCTACATGTGGTTTGCAAAGATCTACATTCGACTAGTATCTAACACTCTACTCATTAACAGTTAAGTAATAAGAACATGCAATCTTAAAAGACAAAGTTAATAAGTTATCTGTCTAACTTATCTGAAGCTAAAAGTCAAGACACAAAGAAATCACATAATCCTTCTGGATGCACAGTATAGGCTTTTCTCTCTTGATGAGCAAAGCCTCCAATATCTGTAGTTCTCTAAAGGTTCTCACTCGTTTCATCACTCTGAATGACTGTCTGGGATCGGCAGGCGGAGAGGAGCAGGAAACTAAATGTCTTGTAATTGCAGACACTCCTGCCTTCTTCTTGCCGTCGATGTACCACTTTGGGACATAACTTCACACGCATTTCAAGAGCTTTGTGCCTTTTCAATACAAAGTTGGTCTTGTCAAAAGTTTACACCACCGCGCAAAGATGATTTGCTCTCCTGACGTATTGGAAGATGAAATACGTTTCCTGAGGAAGACAATGGAAAGCAATGGATATCCAGCTAATTTCCTGGACAAATATTTGACAAGCAGTCAGCACGAAAAAGTGGAAGGTCCCGAGAAAAGGAAAGTGTGGATAAGGATTCCTTATCTTGGTGAGCCCTCAAACCTACACAAGAGGAGACTCAAACCAGCAGTTGAAAATGCCTTTCCTGCTGCCCAAGTAATGGTCGTGCACACCACGGTCCCTACCTTGAGGAAGTCGCCTAAAGATCCTGTTCCCGTATCTGCCACATCAAATGTGATTTACAAATTTTCCTGTAGTTGTGGACTCAATTACATTGGCAGAACGAGACGACGATTGGGAGACAGAGTCAAGGAGCATGTCCCAAAGTGGTACATCGACGGCAAGAAGAAGGCAGGAGTGTCTGCAATTACAAGACATTTAGTTTCCTGCTCCTCTCCGCCTGCCGATCCCAGACAGTCATTCAGAGTGGTGAAACGAGTGAGAACCTTTAGAGAACTACAGATATTGGAGGCTTTGCTCATCAAGAGAGAAAAGCCTATACTGTGCATCCAGAAGGATTATGTGATTTCTTTGTGTCTTTTTTTTTTACTGAATTTTCACCCCTAGCACAGCTATGAGCCATGAACGAAGCTAGGGGTTACTCAATGAAAAACTAATAAATTGTATTACTTTAAATAAATAAAAGAAAAAAAAACAGATCTTCTAATCTGATTAAGCTGCCCCCATCAGAAACCTATTCGCACGCCTCTTGAAAGTATCAAGATTGTATTGGTCAGGGAAAGTGGTCTGGGGAAGCTGATTCCAAAGCTGTGCCGTGCGAACAAAAAAGCTTTTCGAGCGACTCACAGTACGTGCGCGTTCTAAGCTCACATTATAGCATGTGAGTGCATTAGCTCTGCGTGTGCTTCTGGAGAAGATCTTAGGTTTGGGTACGCACTCATTTACTGCAGAGCTGCTTCTACCGAAATAGTACCTGTAGAAGAGACTGAGTGAAGCAACATCCCGTCTGACAGAGAGCGGCTGCAACTTGCTAGCAAGTTTTTCACCCATGAGATTCTTGACACGTTTCTCAACCCGTTCAAGGAGGTTAAGATGCGTTTGTG
The DNA here is from genome assembly GCA_907163375.1 of Prostheceraeus crozeri. Taxonomy (NCBI): domain Eukaryota; kingdom Metazoa; phylum Platyhelminthes; order Polycladida; family Euryleptidae; genus Prostheceraeus; species Prostheceraeus crozeri. The sequence goes on from CAJQUW010011233.1 coordinate 255,795, forward strand.
GGGCGCCCTGCCCACAGATGACAACAATACTCCATCAGAGGGACGAATAGTGGACTTGTAAAGATAGCAGATAGTCTGTGGTGGAAGATAGCTGCTAGCACGATAGAGACTACCAATGCTTGAGCTGCCTGCTTGCTAATGGATTGGATGTACGGTTTCCATGACAAGTCTTTCGTAACCGCCAATCCAAGGAAGGAGATGGAATCTTGTTCTCTGATCCTATTATCTGACATCTTAATGCTATGATCATCATCTCCTTTAAGTCGTGAGTGCAGAATACTCTGAGTTTTTGAAGGATTGAAGGAAACAAGCCAATTGGCGCCCCATTCTGAGACCCTGCGTAAGTCTTCATTAAGAACGTTGCATAACTGCTGACGTTGCTGAGCGTTTTTAGCGAGTCGCTCATTGGAATTGAAGAGTGTTGTGTCATCTGCATACATCACCAATTTACTCACTAGGCAGTCTGGGAGGTCGTTGATGTACAGCAGAAAAAGAGTGGGTCCCAAAATTGACCCTTGAGGAACTCCTGCATTGACAAACTTGGTGGAAGACTTTTGGCCCATCTAAGACGACAGATATCTGCCGGTCACTAAGGAAAGAAGCAAGAAGTTTGTGGAGTTGATCAGCAACTCCATAGGACTTTAGCTTCATAAGGAGTCCCTGATGCCAGACTTTATCGAATGCCTTGGAAATATCCAAGGCAACTGATCTCGTCTCGCCTTGTCTGTCAAGGACACGACTCACATGTTCAGTGACATATGAAAGAAGATCTGCAGTTGATCGAGAGTGCCTGAAGCCATACTGTTCTTCTGATAGAAGGTTCTGAGTTTCAAGGAAGTTAACAATGTGTTGGTTAATCACTGCTTCAAAAAATCTTGCCAGCAATTGGAAGCAGGCTGATAGGACGGTAACTAGATGGAAGAGATGAGTCAGAACCTTTCTTTGGAACTGGAACCACGGAAGCTACTTTCCAACAAGAGGAAACTCACCGGTGGATACACATCTACTGAACAGTTTAGATAAAAGTGGAGAAAGCTCAGGTGAGAGATGCTTGAAGACCGAAACCGGGATGCCGTCTGGTCCACTAGACTTAGAGCTATCGAGACCGGCGATGATCTTTTTGACGTTTCGGACTGTGACTGAAGGAGGACTAACTGTCTCATCAGTGCGCATGGGAATTGGAGGTGGAATTCTACCTCCATCGTCTAATGACGAATTCTTCGCAAACTCTTTGCAAAGAAGCTCGGCTTTGTCTGCTGAGGTTGTCGCCATAGAAGTACTGACTTCGGCATGACGGAGTGCTGGATGGAGGATTTGTTCCTATTGGTGACACTGTTGTAAATCCTCCAGAAGTCCTTAGAGCCAAGCTTTTGGGTAGCAATGGATTTCCGTACATACAAAGCGTAACGGCTTTTTGGCCTGATGTATGGTTTCCTTGCAATGTCTACGTGCGGTTTTGTACAATTCAAGATTGCCAGCGCTACTGTCACGCTTATACTTATGGAAAAAGTGGTCACGCTGGCAACTTGCAGCTGCACATTCTGGTGTAAACCAAGGTTGTGAGTGAGGCTTCATTTGGAAAGTACGGTGAGGGATGTAGGCCAACATCCCTATCTGAAGCCACTCTGTCAGTTCTTGCGCCGACTTGTGGACGTTCTCGCTCAGAATCAAATTCTCAGCTTGAACTTGACTAAGAAAAGTGCGGAAGCCACACCAGTCTGCTTTGGAGAATTGATAAACTGTTCTATGGAAGGGTGCAGACGGTGTGGAGCAAACTTGTTTGCCAGAAACTGTGATAACACAGTGATCAGACGTGCTGAGGGAGAAGTAACCTTGTGTGAAAAACAAGTTGGATTTGAGGTGAGAAACAGGTCAAGGAGATATTCAGTATCCCCAGCTCGGTCAGGCACTCTGGTAGTGACAATTTGACTAAGGTTGTGAGAGACAGCGAAATCCTGGGCTGCCTGACCGGAGAGATCGGTGGTGCGTGAGTGCACAAGCCAGTCAACATTGTGCACGTTGAAGTCACCAAAAACGGCAACTTCAGCGCTGGGATACTCTTGTAGAAGAGAATCGATCTTGTCAGAAAGAACATTGAAAATATCCGCATTAGTTGATGGAGAGCGGTATAGGAAAAATAGAAGAAGAGTGGTCTTCTGCAGCGGCGCAATGAAGGCAAGATACTCATGCCTTGGATCCTCTGAGCTACAAAGCCTTCTCAAGGGAAGGCTTGTCTTGGCATAGACTCCAAGACCATGACAAGGTGCTTTATCCATCCGGTGAAATATGTATCCATCAGGAGTAACGTCGCTTGATGACACACTGGGATCTAACCTGGTTTCCGACAGGGCTAGAAGATCTGGTGACTTACCTCGCAGGAAGATGTTGATGTCGTCGTAATTGGACCTCAGTCCTCTTACGTTGCTGAAGCTGATCCTGAGAGGGGTTTTGAGCTTGACGGCTTGACTACGTTTCTTGTGTGTCTTTCTCATTTTCATAATTTCTCATGGAATATCAATCAAATAAACGAAAATTATACTGTACAACAAAGTGATACAAGAAACTTTGGAAGGCATCAGAAAAACGTAAATAATAGCAACAAAGCTGCAATAAATAATACGCAAAAAAAGACACTTATAGGCACAGTTCATGTCGCAAAAGCTTGAAGAAACCCAAATGAGAACCCCTTTGCCGTAACAATGGGTACAAGTCAGGTAGGCCACAGAGGAACCGGATACAGCTACACGGGCTAAACCCCTCAGTAAAGCTACCCACGCATGTCCGTGGCAGTGGAACTGTACCGCCTTTTTTCGAGCAGTTGACCGGGCCTGCCTCCCAAAGCATTACCAGTGGGTTCGGGACCCTCGAACTACCTGACGCCCGTATGCCGTGAATACGTTGGATCTGTCACACCTTAACCTGCAACAAATGGGGAAGTGCAAAAGAGAGCAGTGGAAGGAAGTTCGATCACAAATGAGCCAAATAAGTGCCATGCCCAAAAACCTGATTCAACAACATGAAACATCTGATGACTGTTCATATCTCGCAAACCAGGGAGTGGTGCTTGACTTTTAGCTTCAGATAAGTTAGACAGATAACTTATTAACTTTGTCTTTTAAGATTGCATGTTCTTATTACTTAACTGTTAATGAGTAGAGTGTTAGATACTAGTCGAATGTAGATCTTTGCAAACCACATGTAGACACGTGCATGACGTATGTGAATTCGTTTAACATCATTCCATTTCTTTTTCTTAGCTGTAATTTTATTGCCATGTACATCCTTGAAGAGAATGGCCGAAAACGTTCGGGTGAATTTTCTTGTTTTGAATTTTCTCTTCAAAGTGATACCAGGGACAAGTTGCTTCAAATATTTAAAGACCCGCCTCCCCAAAGACCAGGTGAAAAACCTAGACATGGTTTTAAAATGGAAATGTCAACTTGTGAATACAAAGGAAAGAATGGAACATTATGAAAATTGCTTGAGGAATGAAGTGTTTACAAAGAATATCAAAGATCGTGTTATGAGTGGTCGCCTCAAACTAACTTCTCAGAACTGCAGGAACTTTCTGGAAATGATAATCAGGGAAGAGAAGTGTCATCTTGAAAGTGGAAGATTCGCAATGTAAATTGGATGGAATCTGTCTCTTCTTCTTTTTCGTGCTTCTGTCGTGTGATGAAGTTTTTCTCATTTACTGTGGAAAGAAGCAGAGCTCGTGAAAGAGAGAAATTAAAGAAGCAATATGACATGGCACATGGCAATCCCATAATTGAACAGAAAGCTGATAGACTATCCACAATTTCTCCAACAAGGTGCTCAGCAATGTAGAACGTGAGGCTTTATGTCGAGGATTGGACTTTTGTGTGCCACCGAAGAGGCTTGATCGAATTCGCATCTATGGAGAGTTTGAATCTCTGTATAAACAACTAACTGATGGACAATTACTACCGCCGAGTGAGGACAGAAATTCTTTGCTGAAATCTGATTTCGTTGGAATCGCACACACGATTTGCAGAACCAAACCGGACATTGGCTTGCTCTCGCCTCAGCATCTTGATGCTTTGGAAGGTATCAAGAAAGATGATTCGATCGTGGTTATTAGACCAGACAAGGGCAATGGTGTAGTAATTGTGGATAAGACGGAATATTGCTCCAAGATGATGACTATCATTGGCGATAATACGAAATTCATGGAAATTAATGGCAAAGCCGATGTTCTGCAGAAATGGGAAGCTGATGTAAGCAAGCTTGTATCGGACTTGCTAAAGAGGAATAAAATCTCTATCGAGCAGGAGAAGGAGTTGAAGCCGGTAGGCTCATTGATGCCAAGACTATATGGATTACCGAAGATCCACAAGGAAGGTCTACCATTTAGACCAGTTCTTTCCATGATCGGCTCTCCGGTATACAGTATTTCAAAGTGGTTGGCAAATTTATTAAAGCCCATAGAGGACATTTTATGCAAATTCGATACCAAGGATTCGTTCGGTTTCGCGAGAGAAATGCAGGATCGGGATATTGCACAGCATAAGATGGTTTCTCTAGACGTTTTTGGTCTATTTACGAATATTCCTTTTACGTACACCATTGAAATAATTATAAAGACAATTAAAGATAATGGCATACAATTACCAATATCAACGGATGATTTCGCAAGACTGTTGAGTGCTTGCACGGAAAATGTCCCTTTTCTATTCAATGGTAAAATGTTTCGGCAGATTGATGGTCTCTGCATGGGAAGTCCACTGAGCTGCAGGATGAGCAATATATTCATGGGTTACATGGAATCTGAGCTCTCTCAATGTATTATCGACAACTGTGAGTTCTACACCCGATATGTCGATGATACGTTCATCTTAGTGAAAGACATGTCGCAAGTGGATAATTTACTACATGTTTTCAACAGCTTCCATCCTAATATCAAACTGACGATGGAATTCGAGAAGGATGGGAAATTGCCATTTTTGGACGTGCTCACTCAACGCCGTCAGAATGGCCGAGTTCAGACTGCTGTCTACCGTAAGCCGACATTTACAGGACTTTACACGCATTTCAAGAGCTTTGTGCCTTTTCAATACAAAGTTGGTCTTGTCAAAAGTTTACACCACCGCGCAAAGATGATTTGCTCTTTTGACGTATTGGAAGATGAAATACGTTTCCTGAGGAAGAAAATGGAAAGCAATGGATATCCAGCTAATTTTCTGGACAAATATTTGACAAGCAGTCAGCACGAAAAAGTGGAAGGTCCCGAGAAAAGGAAAGTGTGGATAAGGATTCCTTATCTTGGTGAGCCCTCAAACCTACACAAGAGGAGACTCAAAGCTGCAGTTGAAAATGCCTTTCCTGCTGCCCAAGTAATGGTCGTGCACACCACGGTCCCTACCTTGAGGAAGTCGCCTAAAGATCCTGTTCCCGTATCTGCCACATCAAATGTGATTTACAAATTTTCCTGTAGTTGTGGACTCAATTACATTGGCAGAACGAGACGACGATTGGGAGACAGAGTCAAGGAGCATGTCCCAAAGTGGTACATCGACGGCAAGAAGAAGGCAGGAGTGTCTGCAATTACAAGACATTTAGTTTCCTGCTCCTCTCCGCCTGCCGATCCCAGACAGTCATTCAGAGTGGTGAAACGAGTGAGAGCCTTTAGAGAACTACAGATATTGGAGGCTTTGCTCATCAAGAGAGAAAAGCCCATACTGTGCATCCAGAAGGATTATGTGATTTCTTTGTGTCTTGACTTTTAGCTTCAGATAAGTTAGACAGATAACTTATTAACTTTGTCTTTTAAGATTGCATGTTCTTATTACTTAACTGTTAATGAGTAGAGTGTTAGATACTAGTCGAATGTAGATCTTTGCAAACCACATGTAGACACGTGCATGACGTATGTGAATTCGTTTAACATCATTCCATTTCTTTTTCTTAGCTGTAATTTTATTGCCATGTACATCCTTGAAGAGAATGGCAGAAAACGTTCGGGTGAATTTTCTCTACAAAATTTCTTGTATCTCTAGAATGATGTTGCCTTGTGCTGCTAATTGTGAAAGGATTTCTTAAGTTTTAAAGTTTATCTGACATTGTATGAAATAGACTGCTACGGGTCGTAGGTACAGTAGGCTCGGAGATTTCGGATGCACCAAGCGCTCGGTTCGGCTGACCCTTCAGTATCGCGAACTTTCAGCCAAACCAAAATTAGTATTATTGGTCATATGTTTAGCCGAGTGCCTAACCTCAAACCGTAAATTGTGATTCTGATACAGCATTTATTTCAATTAGACGACGATTCGCCTACGTATCCATTTCTGTATTGCAGTCATGGTTTTCATATCTATTCTCATTAGCGAAATTTTCATAGTGCGTGATCAAGCCACATTGGCGAAACATTGCACAATTGCCATAACTACTGCATCCAAAGAACAAAATTATTATTTTCACCTGATCATCGGGCCCGTCTATGAGAAGTCACTCGCTTTTGTTTTTGTACGAGAAGACTCGGCGGCCTACTACAGCAGAGGAGGCGATTGATGCTAGTGGCTCTGTCATGTATTCGGCAACTAAATGTATTGCATCCCTAGCCACTCTATCCTGCTAAGTGCAATAGAATAAGGCTGCTTGCCAGTGGCGATTTCTCAGGGTAATTGAGGTAAACAGTGTTCATTGTCAAGTTATCATGTTAAATCAACTTTTACCGTTTCATTCATATGATGATAGAGCAATTCGTCCAAAAAGTAAATTTTAGAAATTTAATTCTCATTATTGGCAATTGTTAATATTGGTACTACTATATTTGAAGCTTATTAGTAACACATCAGAAGGTGCGAAAGATGATTTAATATTAAGAAGAACACACATATTATGTGATAATGTATTGGCATGGAAACATCGTTAGTTGATAAACGTCATCAATGTTGATATCTCGAGTTGGCAGACATCAGGGTAAAGATTCCTCTCAAGCATTACCCAGTGTTACGGGAATGCTATATCTGTCTTATCTCCTGATGATTTGTTTTGTACTCTTGATGTATGTTTTGCCAAACAAATTTCGTGCTGAATTGCAAGTTATGCATAAAACCGATGAGTTTGTTGGTGGTCAGACAAAAAGTGCTGTACAAGTGTACGGATGCTGCTTATATTCGTATGCATTTTGAAACGGATAGGATAAAAGGCGAACAATTACATAATAGTTGGACTAGCCGTTTGCATTTTGATTCTAAGTTTAATAGGTTTATGTGTTTACCTGGGGATGAGACAATAATCGCCGCTGCTACTTACAGTTTCCTGTTATCCGAAATTGTCGTGGAATAAATGGATTACAGATAGCTTGTCATTAGCTAGAGTTGGTTAGTTTATCAAATTATCTGGAACACAAATTTTCCAATGAATCCTTGTCGACCCGACTCTAGCAAGAAAACACGAACTCGACACGAATGGCAATGTTCAACACGACGCGAAACATGATCGTGTTCGTTCCACGAGTGCGGATCTCTGGTGCCATATTGCTGTTAACGCCGAATCGACTGCTCCTCACCTCAGGCAATGTCTGAGCAAGTCAAGCTTGAATTTGAATATTACTTCGTCTATCGGGTCGTTCACGTGGAAATGGCCGTATTAACAGCCTCGTAGGCCATCAACATGCAAAGTTATACTGCACATAGCAGCAGTATATATGAAATGGGCATTTTGGCGTGGTTTTCATACAGTTGTTTTCAGGCAGTGATTTCTAATTTAAACAGAATTGTTCTTAGTGTAATGTGAACGAAGTAAATTGTCACTGTTGATGCATCTATTACCGCCATATTTTTCTAAACGCTTTCAGAAACCTTTTGATGCCATTATAATGTCTTAAACAATATATACAGACCGTTTCATAAATAATTGCACAAAAAAGTTAACCTATTTTCAAATGTAATTTTCGTCTGAAGTCCTGGTTCATTTTTAATAAACGATATACGATATGAAACCTTATGTTCCATAGATTATTTTGGCATTCATTTTACTTTCCTAAGTGGTAAGTTGTGGTCAGTAGGCTTTCTGAAAGAAAATTGAGCGTTTTCTTTGATGCAGGATTTTAACATGAAGACGACAGAATGTTTTAATGAAAACTGACAGACAGTGTGAACTATCACTCAGCTTCATCATGATGTAAAGGTTTTAAGATTCGTTGAATGTACAAAAAGATACAGTACAAATAAGTTTCACCGAAAAAATGCTGCTAAAAAAGTCTGACATGATTTTTTCGTTGGTGAAGGTGCTCAGTTTCAAAAGACATTATGTCATGTGAAAGGATGTGTTTAGTACTTTGGTTTGACAGAGCGATTAGGTTGTCTATGGTCAGTTGTGGTCAGCAGAATGAATTTTTGATCAATTCATTCATCGACGCCTACAGACGATGAACAGAAAAACAGAAAATTGCGATTATCACTATTCAATCAGGCTCGTGTTAAGCTTTCAGAATATATGATTTTTTTCAAATTTCGACAACAGGTGAAGTTTTACTCAATTAACACGTTTGCATGATTTTTCGCTAACTTTCGCGTTAGAATTGTTTTTAGCGGTCGACTGCACACAACTTAATACCTTTTGCTGTTTTAACGCTAGCGCTTTCGAGTTTGGGTTTAAAAGAATGCTGGTGTAATCAGCTCAAAGAATATGTAAGTTTTATCACGATCTGCCCATCCGTTCACTGGCAAACTTCAAATTCGTATTGTTCCCACATTCAGTCATCAAGTGAGTCATCATTTCCTCGGTGGAGGTCAGGATTTCGAATCCTTGATCTGCGCGCACACAAAGACTTGGCGTCAGACTGAGACTCGCCACCTGTTCACAAACAATAGCAATCTCTTCACGTCGTAGCTGCGCCCGATAAGTGAATCGACAAGAATTTTAGCAACTCATTCAATGATGACAGGAAACGGGGGGCATGATCAGCAATGATAATATGATCGAATATCGAAAGAGAATGACAGCTATTAAGTCAATACAAGACACCAACACCCTTGATTCCCCGACCGCACTCGCCTGACCTAGGAATCGAACCGAAGTCCGCGGTGGAGACGAGCTCGCACCTTCTTCACTAGGCCACGCTGACGGTTCAAAAGGAATGCGAGTGAAGGCAGAAGTCATCTCCAAGTGATACTGACAGCATATTGTCCTATTATATATATATATATATCATTGATAATATGATCATGAATAATTTTTCTAGTCACTAATAACTTCATTTAATTAAGCACACCACACTCTTTGCTTAATCAAGCAAGTGTCTCTGCTGACCAAGTGAATGACCTCAGTAATCAGTTACATGAGCTTAAGCAGCTTGCGGTTAAATTTGATGAGAATAAGCAAGAGATAAAAGAGCTTTTCGAGTTGTGCAACGATTTAGGAAACGGACTGTATGCCCACAAGGTGTTTGTGTGAACTCCAAACTTCTCATATATGTGTAAAATCTTCTTTCAGGGAAATTGAGTTGATATTATTACACATGTATTTATTTCAGAATATGTTCGGATTACAAGATGATGCTTTTGGCTGCTACGCCTTCTATGCAACGGTTGTTATACTGAAAACAATGATTATGTCTGGACTGACGGCCTTTCAACGTTTCAAACACAAAGTTAGTTCGAATCACTTGCTCGATGCACTCTGATAGTTCCTATCTTACATTCACTCTACTTACAGACATTTATGAATCCCGAAGACGCACATCTACATGGTGCAAGAGTTGGAACTCATGATGATGTTGAGAGAGTGCGCAGGTTAGTAGGCATCAGGAATTTTATAAGAAACTTGTTTTGATTAAATGTTACTCTCATTGACGTACGAGATGTTTATACTTTAGCGCAGTTGGAGCCCTTCGTCAATGTGCTGGCAACTAAAGATGAGAGTCGGGTCGGGTTTCATAAAGTTTGAAACCCGAACTCGATAAGAAAACACCAGAACCCGACCCGACCAGATTATATCCGAAAACCATTCATGATATGACGCAAATACTCGCATGACCTAAAAATTATCGTATTGCAGGAATCTGGGCAGTTTTGAAGCTGCAGAAAAGCTTCATCCCAGGTTCAAATCGATCTATTTTTACACCGCATGTAGTCTTAAGAAAGGACCATTAGCCAGATTTAATTGTTCTCTCCTTTAGGGGTGAAAGCTGCACCGAGTAATTCGGTAGAATAGGAAAGATGACAAATTAGCATGATCCATTTTATGAGATTAGAGATTAACATCAGAGGAAAGTAAACAAATGCAAAACCATGCTGTCTATTACCCTAGTATTGATCAATATGTGCCATGTACATTGACGTAGACTGTATATGGTTGACATTCAACAGCAGCATCGAGAACATGATGTAGAATGCTTACTCCTTTTCAGCAATGGTGTGTGAGCTTTTTTATGTATCCAATTCAGGAGTGCCGGACCGTGAAAAGACATTGAATATTGAAACAGGTAACCATCCAAAACTAAAAAAGATTTTACCACCTTTCACATTTGCTCCAAACATCTCTTGACGCTGCTGTCATTACTACACCAGAAAATTCTCAGTCGTAGCTCAAATTGATCTGATTATATTTTGATGTTTTCTATATTAGATTATAGTCAACCTTACGAAGCCGTATGACAGTCGTTCTATCACATTTGTGAAACAGCTTTGATAAAAAACGACATAATAACAAATCTGAAAGTGAATATAAAAGCAAAATATAATAATTCTCATTGTTATTTTATCAGAACAATGAAAAAAAGGCAAAAGTATTGATCAAACCAACTGCATAGACCATTCTGAGAAAAAATACGCATAAATTCTGATAGATTTCCGAAATCTGTGTGCTCAAACTAGAAAACGCTGAGTTCGGGTTTATTATATAAGTAGCAATCCAACTCGACCTGACTTCAAAATTGTCCTGTCCGAATCCGTGCTTTCGGGTTTCCGGTCGGTTTTCCGGTAGGATCGCTTGCCGACTATGATCGGTAATGATATCATTTTATTTTTTCATAATGGAAATATACCATTTTTTAGTGAAATGTACGTAGGCCTACCCCGAAAATACATTTAATCAAACGAATTTTCCGCAATGTTACTTTTGCTGTTCTTAGCAATAAAATAAAAATTAGATTGCATGCAGCATCGACATTTTCCAAATAATGGAAGACCGAAGAAAGCAGTTTTATTCATTCAAAGCTTCTTGCATATCAAAACGTAGGTAGGGCCCATGGCCATCGCAAGTTTTGATTTAAGCTTTATACACTCGAAATACAAATGTGCATGCAATATGCAGTTGGTTAGGCCAACAATTTCGAAAGTACGAAAAGAGGCTAAACATATTTTGATTACGGTCAAGACTTCAAAAACATCAAGACAGTTGTTAATGAGTTCAATTTTCAACCATAGGCCTACTGGAAGTCTAAAGGAACCAGCAATATATGAGACATGCAATGTGCATGCAGAGCTAATCCCAGAAACGGCGTTCTTTATTAACCAGAATCTTAATTATCCAAGTGCTTCAATACAAAATGTGAATAATTTATGATTAGAAAATATAATGGAACATATCCAAAATTATCACTTACATTTCAAAAAATGAAGTGATAAAATGACATCATTTTTCCTCAGAATGAAATGATATCATTTTATCATTGCCGATCTTTGCTTTCCGGTAATTTTTCGGCACCATTTGGCCTCGGTTTTGCATTTATGGTTTTTTTTAGTTTGCATGTCAACGAATAACATTGAATGTACGGCATCCATAATACGAGCATTTAGCAATGTTTGTAATTATTATGGAGGTTTCACAATCCATTTGATAAAGTGAAAGGAAATAGGTTTTCCACTGAAACGATTCTCATACAAACACTAATGGCTTTTTCAAAACAGCACTTAGATTAACATTATGAAGTGGAAGCGATCACGAATTCAAGAAGAAACTTTGCGTTTAACAAGTTGAAAGTGACAACCTGCTTTCGCACAAAATAATTCAGTGGAAGAATACATTTTCATCCTAACAAATGAATTTGGAAATCCTCATAAAGATCACTACCGGCACTATTTTGAATTAAATATAATAATTAATTGTAAATAATATATAATTTTCAATAAACATTTGCACTTGATAGACTTATCCAATTTTCCATAATTTCCGTAAATCGATGACAAATTTCATTTGGTTTCTTAGTTCGTCAAAAAATGCAATAAAATGAAAAGTGAAGGGGGTTGGGGATTGGCAATTTAACTTGACTTTTGTGAATGATGGAAGAATCAGGAATGATAAATTTCAAGAAATTGTGCCTTCCTACTTGTTCATTTCTTCGTACAAGACAAAATTAACTATTTCATTTTGGTATGTCACAATTTCAGTGTCATCAGAAAGAGAATATTGTCTTTTGCATGCAGAGCAGCGTACATTGTATACATTTCATATAGGTGCCTTATGACTTGATGTGTGCCATGTGATATTTTCAAGTAAATCTCAAGTAGAAGCGTCATATAATGCGCTAATTTCGACGCAGTAGTAATTGTCATTTTCTTTTCTGAAGTCAGAATCAATGGACTTCATTTCTGATGAAGTTATGCTGGGCAAAGAGAATCATCTCACATCCAATAAACATATTGCTTTCTTACAGGGACTACTAAGATAATTAGTAGTCCCTGTTTCCTGCCGTCTGCCAACTTGTGCGATGAGAAATTGAAACGTTGTTTAGGGCGTATGGCAAGAAAGCTCTGGTTGCATGCACATCTTATTTGTGTGAGAACATCCCATTTGATCTACCTGTCTGGAGAGCTTTCGTAGGACTGGAGCCTGAAAAAATGGAAGAGCGAAAGCACAGGGAAGAAGCTTATGGAGCTGAGTAACATCTTCAGCGGTCACTTCAATGCCAATACTAGCTTGTTGCGCGATGAAATGTGCTACTATGCATAGGATGATGAAATCAGTCTGAAGTATGGTCTGTCAAAACCAAGGTGCTTTCATCTACAGCAGTTGGCTATTCCAGCATTGAACTGTTTCAATGGACCAAATGTTGAAAGCGCATTTGCGCTTATGAATATGACAAGTACAGAGTATCGCCCAAGCCTCTCCGTTCCAAATATGAGTCCGTGTCTCACAGCTCAATATTGAAAAGATTATTCGGTGAGTCCATTTCTGTGCTTCTTCCAAAATCCAGTGATCCCATTCTCACACCAGTTAATTAATCCAAAATTGCTCTCAAGTATGAGAAGGGCATGGAAGATTCACGTGGAAGATAGGAGAGCTAAAAAGCTTGTCCAAAATGCCACTGTTTTACTTAGTGAAAGTGGAAAACAAGAACGCGAAAAAGAAGCAGCTGAAAGAAAACAAAAATTTAGTGAATTGAGACAGATTATTCGAACTGATTCCTAAAATTATGAAACGGCGTGAAATACTGCTAAGTCTCTCCCCCCCCCATCCCAAGAAACGAAAAAGCTAAGGCACAGAAGATATAGACGAGGAAGGGGAAAATGACATGTAGAAAGAAGAGCTAAGCGCAAATCCTTCACCGGCAGGGCTGTCAGCGATCAATCGATTCATTTTTCTGAAATTTCTGTGGAAGAAACAAGTGTAAACCTACAGTCTCTCAGTAGTCTTTATGGTTCTCCTCATAGACGAAATATAAATAAGCTGCTAATCTGGCTCGCAAGTCACAGTCAATGCGAGAGGCGACGGAGTCTATCTGCCCTATTGTTAACCGCACGTCGATAATACAAGGTGTGACTAAAAACTAATGGGACTATTTCAGGAGACCAATTCAATTGACGACTTTGCTATTATCGATGATAATTATGAGACATATTTGGCTTAAGTTTCTTAGTTATCAAAAATAGGATGAAAATGATTAAATGCACTTTTCTTGAGCACGATCTGACAAAGTCTGCCAATTTAAGTGCAACAAGATAGAAACATTAGCGTGTATCGTGTAAATTCATCAGATCTTCACTGAAATCTACCAAATTTTAGTAGAAAGCACTATAATGAGGGCATTCAGATGAACAGGACATTCATTCATCTACATGATCTCCACTATATTCAATCATATTGTCACAATGGTCTAAGTGATTTCGGACCTTGGTTCGGACTCTTAATGAGAGAATGAACGAAAATTTTCGATAGGAAGCATGATCAAGTGACAAAAAATTTGACGACTTGGGATGAAGCAGTTTTTGGCACTTTTTGATACGCTGATTTCAAAAATCATAGTGGCGTAAATCATCCATTGGCTCCTTTCGAGATATAGGGCCATGAATATTCTGGCAACCAATCAGAATCGAGGATTCCTATAATTCATGTGAAGTCTATTTAAAAAGTTTTTAAATGCAGTTTTAAGCTATAAATGTGATTATTTATACATTTTTAGACATTCTAGAATATTGTAGTGCATCCATGACGGATATGTCAGATGATATAGGCATTCTGACGGCCAATCAGAATCGAGCATTCTATGAATTTGAAATGTGCAAGTCCTGCTCAAAACCCTACGAAGTTTAGACTTTATTTATGTTATTTATAGATGGATTTACATAAATAGTGACGTTTTTGATCTGCAATGATTATATACAGACAGAAAACATGATTGTAAACTAACAACCAATCAGAATTGAGTATTCGTATAATGCAGGAATATGCTTTTCTTAGAAATGTTGAAACATCAGTTACAATTCATTTGTAGGCCTGTATGTATTTCTGTGGAATTTGTGCTGATCACTGCTGGATGTAGGGCTTTGTCTTCGGAAATCTAGCAAATAGTGATAGTTATTTTAATTGTCAGTCATATTTATAACAATATACCGGTACCATTTAAAAACTAATTCCTTCAGCTTGTAACCGCATACAGTAGGGAAAAGTCCTTTTGTTAAACTATTTTTATTTGCATGAAACAACAACTTGAAATAAATGTGGTTCAATTCAAATCACATATGACGTCCATTGTATCGGACCGTAGTGTCAAGCAGGTTTCTGTCAAAAGCTGGGTGCACTCTTGAAACCTTCCCGCATTGAGTCCACAACACGCCAAAGTCGGTATGCACGGCTTCTGAGGCTTGCTCTCCGTATTTTCCCACGGACGATTTCGTGAGGTTGCAAAACTGTCTGATGTGAACCATCACAATGTGGACAGTCGTGGTCACATTGATTCCAAGCCTGAAATACGAATTTGTGAATTTGTTTATGAATACCGCAAAATCTGGATGCAGTGACCGTCCAAAGCAACTTTCAACCACTAAATTGAAGTCAGAGAAAGCTTCAACGTATGGAAGTAACCAAGAGTCAGTCGGGTAAATGATTTCTCTGAGGACATCAGTCTATTTCAATAAACGACGACGCATATTTCCAGTAAATTCACCTGAGTGCAATTTCGGTCTCGTCAGCCCCACTCTCCTGCTCCACTCAGTGGCAACTGCTTCATTCCTCTTTTCCAGTTCTGTGTTCATCTTATTCACATCCTTATTTCATATAACATCCTTATTTCAAAACTCGATTTTCATAATTTTTCATTCGAGTCAGTCAAAGAGACACCTATCACACAAGTTTAAATCTGGTGAGTAGGCCTAGGCCATGGTGACTGGCAAACAGTATGGACATGTCGACGTGTAAAGAATTCCGTTGCTTTTTGACAGAATAGGAACTCATGTTGTTGAACAAATATGAAGTTGTTTCAGCCGCAAAAGGTCAGATCTTAGACTATTTTCTCACCCGTTCTCGGTTCAGGTCTCGTCTTCAGTAACGTAGTCAAACTCATTCATTCAGGTCTCTTTAACGATTCATGATTGAGATGGCGCCATTTTTGCGAGGCAAATTGCGTTCAAGGCGTGATGAACTCATGTCAAACGCATGTAGCAGTGCTGCAGTTTTTCCTGGACTAACAAGTCTATAATAACCTCCTGTTGATTGTTCAATAGAAAAATAGCTGTCCATGTAAATTCGCCAAAGAGAGACACATTTCACCGATAGGCACTGATTTTGCAAGACTGACTGCTCTGCAGGCTTCGGCGGAATCACTGGACGCGGATGGCGTCTTGTCGAGCGGAAAGTGGTCGAACGAGAAAGAGCTTTATTGCCATATGGAGTTTAGAAGTCTTTAGAAGCATTAGCAAGTGTTTTTTTGCCAAATAAAATTCGTGTTTGGGTGTAAAACCTGGTCAAAGCATTCGATGCAATTTCCAAAAATGACTGTCTGTAATGCCTCGTTGCACGCACGTTTGCATATCCATGATAATCAGCGATAATCACGTGATGTGCAATAGGAGAGACTGCAATTTTTGTCAGATAATTGCTAGACCGCTACTGTACCACAACACATCGAATTTTAGAACATAGATATGTTTCATCTTTTCTCATGAAAGTCTCAATAATTTTTAGTCACACCTTATAGTTGCGCGCACGGATTTACTACACAACTGTCTAAACCACAGAATTAGATTCATCTGCGCGCTTCAGTTTCCTAGAAAGGAAGGGTTATATGTAACCTTAATATCGAAATGGCACATCACAGAATTAGACAACTTGATCCTTCTCGAATGGATAATTCGTGCATCGCTTGCTTTTGGAAATGGCAAACAATAAACTGTCAGCAGAGGACACCAGAGGCCAGTGAGAGATGCGTGCGTGCTGTGATATCACTTCGCACACATCGCTTTCTTGGCTAGCATTCGATTCACTGTATGCACTATACAGTGAGAAATGCCGAGGAGAGGATGTGAAACATCAAGTGAACTAATTTTCGTACGCCTGCTACTTTTTTAGTAATGATAGGAAGGGCCAACATTATGGAGAAAACTTGTGCGCAATGATCTGAATTCTTCGAATCTGAAGGAATTTTGGCAATCGAAGCACTTTGCTGGAACTCACATTAATCCGCAAGCGACGGACGACTTTTTTTGCTCTCTGTAAGGTATTAGGAATTCCTTTTTGCCCACCTAATAGGTTCCTCGATGTACCGGCGATTTCGCTTTAATCACACTTCTGGCAAACCGAAGCGGATAAACAAAATATTTAATTCTGTGGTCTAAACTCTCTGCAATCGAGTGACGGGAAAGCTTTAGCAACTGGGCAGCACTATTTGTGATTATTCCCTCTCAGCGTTGCACGACCAACGAAAGGTAGATACCGACTAATGACATTATTCCAATGCTGAGACTGTGATCCTATCACCAGGTGGGGAAACCATCAAAGCCAATTTTCCAAACTGGCGAAATTGGACTTCTGCGTTTTTGCTGTTCAACCGACTAGTGCCCACAGCGAACGCTCATTTTCGAAATGAGAATCTTTTTTCGAAAAGCAAAGGATGTCACTTTATCGTGACTATGCTTCTAAAATAATATTCCTCAATCAAAATGATGATTTTTTTGTGATTTATTGCGACAGTTTGAGTTTTTATGCCTTTTTGCGATTTTGCATTTTAAAGTCTTGTATTTATGTTTTCAAAATTTTAGAAAACAATATGTATTTTCTTTCATTACTGATGGATAGGCATTTTGTGGGCATACTCACTTTGCAACAGGAAAATACATTACAGGATTATTCAAATACATACCGGTACATAGTGAATGGAAAAATATCAAATAATAATCATCAAATTATCATTATCAAATGAATGGAAAATTCAAAAATTATCAAATAATCGAATACAGCGCATAGGGTAATGAATTCTACATTTACCAAGAAAACGTCCCTTCTACAAATTGATGCGACTGATCGATTGAAGCATCCGATTAATCGACTTTTTTGAAATCTTTATCGTTGCCGGCCCTGCTCACCGGCTGAACACCTTCAAGAACAAGGCAAGCTGTCATAAGTCACTTCTTTGTCAAAAAATAACATATTACGTTAAAGGAGATACCTCTTTTAAAGTACACTGCCACGTTGGTTATGAAATATTTACAAATTTTAAATCTCATCGGTAGACTATTGGTTGTAAGTGATGCATCCACTATCAACAGTAATTTGGGTGTGTCCAATACATGTATAAGAAAATCGCACCCTGTACCTTGCAGCTTTGACACAAGGTAATATGCAAACTAGTAACCTATGATTAGTAACTTATTACAGAAAATCATATGCAGCAAAACAGCATTTCTAAAACCAGTGTTGTAATGAGCAACTAGATTGTGTTAAACCTTAATTATTGGTATATTTGTTTTCTTGAAAATAAGAAGATATTATCACCGGGGTTACAGTACTCATTTTGTATCAAATGAAACCTCTGTAACTTCTGGATCGTTCTCATTGCTTTCAAATTTGTTAATTTTCTGACCAACCAGATCATGCGATTTTTATTTTATTGAGATGTTTCGGCTTTTATACTTGAACTGAATATTTGCTTTTGAAAGTTTCTGTAATTTTGTGAGAACATGCACATTGATTAACTATCTCGTATAGATTGAATATTGATTCCTCTACGTAGCTTGAAATGCTGACCAATTATGAAGCATGATTCGTTGAATCTCTTTTTATACGCTCGTATTATTATCATATTGTCACGTGTATTTTTGTTAAAAGGATTTTTGATGGATTTTATGAATTGTTATAAAGTTCTCTGCCAATTTTGTAATAAAGTATATGTGACCTTCTCAAATTATGAATTTTCTCTACTTTCATGCACAGTACTGTGTAGTACAATTGTCATCTTGCACTTAAGTATTAGGTATGCTGTAACGATGTGTTCTGATTATAGAATTATGTTTGTTTGGAATGGATGAATGATTTGATTGCATTGATTGAATTATGATTATTTTGTAAATCAGATATCACATGGTCACATACATGCTGCTTATGGTAGTTCATCGATGCATTTCAATGAAATGCGCTAAAATGTTATCAACAAAAGAGAAGGACAACTAACCATCTAATAACAGAATGTATTTGAATACCGTAATATTTTGAATAAGAGGCGTCTCTTATTTTTTTCAGATCCCTGATTGATGCGTCTCTTATTCAGGGGCGTCTCTTATTTATTAAATGTTCAAGTTTTCATTCTTTCATTAGAAAAGGATGTCTTAGTTTTTTGCTACTATTCTCTTAGGTAACCTTTGCATTCCTCACTTAGGCCTATGTCATGGGCAAATTTCGTCAGTAATTTTTCTTACATATATACACTTTATCATAATTCAGATATTTTGGAAATGAAAGGAGTTTCATGGTTTGTAGTAGCATATCTTGTAGACTCATCTAATACATTCATACACCAGTACATGTGGGGCACTATACATGTAGACTAGATCTGAATTTACCGAAACGAAAATACCGATAATCAAATAGTATTTACAGCAAAAGTTACCGACCGGTACATGACTCCAAATGCAAAAGAAGCTACCGTATAATGCCTCCTTAAATGGTAGATGAAGTAACCTTAAGTAGGCCTGCATGTACGTATGTACGAGTACAACATGCATGTACAACATGCAACAACAAGAAGCCTTATATATTATATAATATTGGTCATGATACCCGGTATTTACTAGTAGACTGACTTATTTTACTAAGATAAGTAGGCCTAACAATCGCTCAGGCGGATGTAGCTACCACATTACAATAGCCTGCATGTAATATGTCTATAGCAGTCTATTTTTTGTACATGCGTCTCTTATTCAAGGGCGTCTCTTATTAAATTTTTTCCTCTCACGGATGCGTCTCTTATTCGAGGGCGTCTCATATTCAAAGAAATACGGTATTTGAAGGCCCATTACACGTACGAGCAACATCTACAGTATCGTGCCTTTCCAAGAAAATGCATGATACTCGTACGATGTTTTTTTGGTAGCTGGATAGGTCTGCTTTAATTATCACAATTATTTAATATGCTAAAAATATTTCAAGCGAATAATTGCGATGAATTTTATTACCTAGATGCATACACTGGATGACTGGTGTATATGCGATAGGCAAATTAATGTTTCCGAAGCTCGACTATCGCGTTGAAAGCCAATTTCGGTTTTCCGTAAATCGACCTGAGACGAATTGTAGCCCCTGGATTAATCTGCATAATGATGCTTACATGATTAAAACATGTCAACATATCGCATTTCTATGAATAAGAGACGTCCTTGATTGAGAGACGCTTTCATGTGGAGCAAACGTATCATGAGAGACACCCTGTAAGAGACGCATATGAAACTAGCCGAATACGATTATACATACTAAGTAGAAACCTTTAATCATGCAATTTATATTTTTCATAGTACATAGCTCTTGTGTGACGATTCTTGCTGCTAGCTTGACTGGCATTTGCATTTTCAAAATGACGGACGGTGTTAGCTTCACGTCACCACCGCCAGATCTGGTGCAATTTTCGCAAAATGAGCGAGCGGCACATGTTGGCATTCTCAATCTACATCGATTCTAACCGTTGGTTGACTGAGTTATTTTTCATAAATGACTGAAATGCTGATTGAGCAATGCGAACATTAAATTCCCAGCGCTTGTGGTTTGCCCTTAATTTATGCAATCAAGGAAATAAGAATAAGAGACGACCTTGAATCAAAAGCACATCAGCGTATGCTGTAGATGCAGCGAAACGTAAAAAGACGTCTCTTATTCAAAGAAACACGATATTTTCAACACAGTATTCTTTCCAACCCGTCAAGAAATTTTAACAGATCGATGTGCACTGTGCAGCAGGGGCCAGCAAAAATTAATTGCAATTAATTGATTGTTTAGTTGATGCAATTACAATTAAATGATTTTGGAGGATGAAATTATTGCAATTATTTTCTTGACAAATTCACGTAACTATGGCTACAACAAGTAACAATGCTTCCTTTGTCCAGCTACGGAAATCACACGAGTAAACGACACAAAAAAAGCTAAAGGTCTTAAAAAGCTCGTTCATACTGTATTTCGTTTTCGAAGGGTACAGTACATAATATCAATATTTACAACTTGTCCTAAGTTTGACCTTAGAGGTTACTAAATGGTATAATCATTGAATAGAAAATTATGGAATGAAGAACTAGTTTCAAAAATCGTTTCAACTACTCCCTCATCTTGACTCACTCTTGAGACTGACATGATATTGACTCCGATTGAATTTTAGTTTTCTAGCAAATGTTTAGCCTATCAAAGATAAATAAATTTTTCAATCGATACTGGTTTTAATTTTAGGTGCTATCTGGGTTATTTATCTTGTCTTCCCACGGTTTGAAATATTTCTTTCATATCATGGCATATACAACATTATATGTCCCACCATTATTAAACGCTTTTATAACATGATGATACGTTTAAATATCTATATGATTTCAAGCTTGCATAATCTTAAATTTGCAGACTAACCAAACGATTAGCCTATTCTGTATACCGAAATGTAGTGGTTGAAGAGGCTCTTAATTCCACATGACATAAATCTTTTATATACTACGAGTAGGATAAAAGTGAGGTCAACTTCATCAATATCAGAATTTAACTCAGAAAATAATTGCAATTAATTGCAATAATTGATTGTAGTGTATCACCAATTAAAAATAATTGATTTCTACCAGCACAATTAATTTCGAACATCCCAATTAATTTTTGCTGGCCCCTGCAATGTGCAGTGACTGGACTTAACCTGCGGAGATGGGGGGGGGTATTTTGAAGATTTTCACACGGAAAGAATCAGCCAGTTTACGGAATCATGAGAAGCATGTTGATGCCAGAATAGCAAGACATTATACAGAATATGACTGGTGTATCAGGCAAATACTTCCAGTTTGATATCAAAATGCAGCTTCCTTATTCTGCAACCAATGACAATATACTCGTTGCTAAAAAAATCCTAGCATGCATGAATCTCCTAAAATGTAGCTACATACTTTACTTTTTTTCTTTTTAGCCCTTCGTTAATTTTATCAAAAAAAGATAAATGCGTTTCGTTTTTCACCGCTACCAAAGAATGTTTCTGAAGCTTGGCATCAACAAATCTCAAGTCCAGATCTCTCTATCTACCTGTCAGTGTTGTGTGATGTACATTGTCACATAGAGGCATATGACTCCTTGTCCGATTTGTATTTCTCAGGACGCGTGTCAAACAGAAGTTGAATGTTTATCTTTTCTTGTTGTCATCATGTCTAATGATTTCAAGTGGAATCGACACATTGAATATGCAGCTAAGAAGGCGGTGAAAGATTGCTCATTTTGTACAGCCTTTGACTTGCAGACTGTCCACCTTTACTTAGGCAGAGATGCTGTGTTGTTTTTATAAGGTTAATTCTTATTTACTCAGTTTCATGCTTTTGTAATCTGCCGGAATACTTCTTGCAGAAGCTCATTGCTGCCGAAAAGAGAGCTTGTAGAAAAATGTGCTTGCCTCACAAAGATGAATATTCTCTTACTGTTAGTGCAGATAAAACATGTGATAAGCCATTTTCAATACATAATTGTAAAACACGGCAGTCATTCCCCCTGTATGAATTGTTTTTTGGAACGTTCTTCTCGGTCGACGAGAAATGAGTAGCATACTTAGAATGATTAACAAGAACATGATTGGCGAGAGCACTCGAATCGTCGAGATTACTTTATAGATCTGCGATGCTCATGATAGCGCGTACAGAACGTACAGGGCGATTAGTCGAACCAATATACGTTTTTCTACAAATGTTGCACGAAAATTTATAAACAACATAACGCATGCCACAGCTCATGTTATCGGGTAGGCTTTTATAAATATTGAAACTGCACGCATTGGAATTATTGCAGTTCGAAAAATATTTGCTTAATTGCTTTCCTGGCTTATTGAAAATCTTGATAGGTAGATTAAGCTTCTTACTAAGGTGTTTCAGTTTACGAGAACAACGATCATTAACAAAATTTAATTTAAGGAAGACCGAATCATCTTTAGACTTACTGTCTGTACTATGATTGGCGATGTTAGTTTTACTAGTAGGCTTACTAATGGATTTGAATCCATTACTAATCAAAATGGTATTGAGCTTACTATCACTTTCTTTAAGGTTCACATCATTCGAGCACCTATCGTTAATATACCTAAAACTGTTCCTAATAAAGTTACTCTTAATAAAAGAAGGCACCCAACGGCTAGCCTTCAAACTAATGCCAGAATGGCAGGTTTCTTTGTACCAAGTATAGTTAACAGTATCCGAAACAGAGATACTGATATCCAAGAAGTTCAAAGTAATAGTTGCTGGAGTTTCTAAAGTAAAGTTAATATGTTCGTTGACAGAGTTAAAAGTATTTAAACTCAGGGACTTTTACTAACATCCTATATACTTCTAATTTGTGAGACCTAGAGCCAGTTTTATTAGTCTCAGCCTCCAGGCCTTTGTAGGATAGAACCTTTACAACTATTACTTGCAGAGTTATTGTAAACTTTTTATATAACATTCATGTGAGTACATGCGAATTTGGTAGGAAACTCTATGGGAATCCCATAAGAATTCCGTGGGATTTTTGAAGAAAATTTGAGCGAAATGCTTTGATTATTACTATGCAAATGCATTTACAGTATAATTATTCATCGCTCTTCAGTATTAAATTTGAAATCCTAATCATTTCTTGTTTTCCTTTTTCTAGAAATCATCTGAATGATTTGGAGAATGTGCCGATGTTCCTGGTTTTGGGTCTACTATTCCTCAGCACTGGGCCATCCTATGACAGCGTCCTCTGGCACTGTCGACTATTTGTAGGAAGCCGGATATTCCACACATTGGCCTATCAAATCCCATTACCCCAACCATCTCGCGCTCTCGGCTTTTTCGTCGGTGTTGGTGCAAACATATCTATGGCAGTCCGAATAATTCGTCATTTTGCATAAAATCTTTTTTAAAAAGATATTGAATATCTGTGTGACATTGCAATAACTTGTCAATTTTACTTTACACGATGATCTTGACTCTTAACATTAATACTTTATTTATCTGCTAGCTTATCGTAATGTTCTCATATATTGTACAATTTTGTAATAGATTTATTTCGTCATCTTCATTGAACTTTTCTCTTTGCGACAGTTTTGAATTTTTGCACTGTGTTAGGATTTCAAAAACAGATTCTGAATTCTTCATTTGCAAGATATGTATAGGAATTCCAACGTGAGTTTCAAGCCTGCACAGTGGTAGCCTACACAGTTTTGCTATTGAAGATAGGAAATACTAACTTTGTTTCATGCATCGAATAGACAATGACTGAAAACGCTGACATATGCTTGGTTGTCATGTAACAGACACAGTCTTCTCAAAGATGTCTAGATCACTATTTTAGCCTTACTGAAATCTGACGGATAGAAGGGCAGTAGTTATGAATTTACATAATTACACGCTAGGAACCTTGCGCCAAAATAGAAAAGATGTCATGATTTTATAGGCTAAAGCTATTGTCGGATTGCATTTAGAGTGATGCAAGTAAACGAAATTCGATAATAATGAATAGCCACTCCGTTCGACAGTCAAGCTAAGCATTTGCTATCTTGATGTGTTGTTTTCGGTAATGGGGGTACTATGCGTAGGGTTGACTATTTTTCGGATTTTTTATGAAGATTTCATTGGGTCTCAATTCGACGAAAAATTGATTAAGACAAATGGTTGGGGGATGGAAAGGGTTCTAGATGTGCACTGACCAAGAATGCATGACGTGTCGGGCATATTTTGTGTAGGCCTCATCTCTGCCTGTCTCAGCTTAATTACATCTTTGAGCGAATTGTAGGCCTATGATCAAACAGTGCATATAATGATGCTGATGTGATATAATGACTGCATTATCTTTTAAGGAAAATGCTGGGGACTCGAAAGATTTCCACATAAAAATCATGATTAGAGATCTTTTGAGCACCATCTTTCATGATAAAATGCTCAGCTTTGTCATTTTATGGATGAATATGATTGGATCTAGCCTTGAAGCCATGCACGTATGACGTGCTGCCAGCTCAGTATCACCACAGGCGGCCCAGGATACAGTATAAAGATTCATTAATCATTTTATATATTCAACTATGCATACGTGCAAGACAAAATCAGATTCGAAAACAATCAGCTATCAGCTAATTCTGGAGACGAACTTCAGATTCGCCTTTTGGCTTCAATCCCTGCATAATCTCATGGTGGACCGGACTCGTTCTGTGAATTTCTATCAGATCTAGATTTGAGGGCCTACAATTCATCGTACCCTTTTCTACCACGTATAGATATGTAAGCCCCTAGAAGGAATAATTAAGCGCTGCCTCGCATCTCGAACTCGGTCGGATATAACATCAGCTTACATTTTGGCTAAAAATTCTGAAATTTAGATGCTGAGGATTTTATGAAAGTATTCGGACTAATGATATTAAAATTACCGTAAAAATATGAACAAAATGAAAACTGTCCATCTAGATGCAGCAAGAAAGCCTAGTGGAAGATATAATCACAGTAAAAACTCAATAGATAGGCTATCCCATGTCTTATAAAATAAAAAGTAAATTTTTGTCAACATTTATTCTTTCTATTCACGCATCATACCCAATCATTTCCATACAATTTCAAATCCCTGATCCACTCATTCATGACAGAAAATTGTCAGTCACACACTTCAATGATAAGAAAACAGAGCACAATCAGACTGTCGAAGACGTATACATCACTTGTAAAAAGAGTTGTGTAGCTGTTAGTTAGATTAGATTGCTTGTTGTCGACGTTCCCACACGCCGTTTTTAGGCTTATCTGCAGATTTGATGGCGACCACAGGAGCTGAGGTATTAAATAGATGAATATATTTTATAGCAGCAGTTTATCATTTCTCTCACAGCAGATCCGGCTTATAACATCTGGTTAGTGTAGCCCAATGTTCTTGGGACCAGATAACATGCACATTGCACATGTTCGATTAGGCAAGTGTCAGCTAAAATCATCGTGGTACCATGCACTTATAAACCAGATACAACTGTACTGGCGAAAAAAACAGGCCGGATAAGTGATTAATTTAGAAACCGGCCGTCGGTCGAGTACCTTGGAAAAATAAATAATTACTAGAATGCCGATTTTTTTAAAAATCCAATTTGTCAGACAAATACTATTAAGTATTTCTTGTATTTCAACAATCTCAAGCAATTTTGACAGGCGCCCGAGGGACGTTTCCTGATGACTAATTTCACTTGATTTGTGATGTTCAATGAAATTGACACGCTTAACATTGAAATTCGAGTTCAATAGCAGCTCCCTAATCTAAAGAAAAAATGTAGGTTATTCACAAGGCACTCATAGTAGATGTTGATCTAAGTGCTGTAATATGAATAAGTACTGAAGAGGAAATTGATCGATGCCTTAGGTCGTCAAGCACTATCCTCCAGAAATAATTACTATAGAAACCGGCCAGCGGACAGCCGCCTCGGAAACATAGATAATTGGCCGGCTTTTTTCGCCAGTACAGTACATTTTCCTAATACATTTAAAGCATCGACGCCCTTACCGTAATTTGAAGTATTACACAAGTTTTGCGCTGAGTAAATTGTTTGAAAAGATCTTTTCTTCTGATCGTTTATGAAAACTTGCTGAGTGTTTCAAATAGCTACATAAACTTAGTGGAATCTATTTCGAAGAGACGCCGAAGTCATTCTGGAAAAACACTAATTATAGCACAATAGCTATCATGTTGAATTAGCGGTACACAATAGGTATTATCGATCATCTCTCTGATTATAGGTATAATTTTGCTCAGATATAAGATCCATGTATGCAGTTTCAATGGGTACGATAATTTTGAAATTTCACACAATTTCAATAGAGTTTCCCGGTTGATACACACTCACTAGTCACATAGTCAAGTGATATTAGTTGCAGTTCACATCTTGTCAAACAGCTGTTTTTGCATTTGAGGCAAGTCTAGCTGAAAATCAACCTGCTCCTGTGTTCGTCATTTATTTGCAATTAGACAGTCAGCTACATGTCAGAATATTAGTACAATAATATTGTGAAATCGATAGCATAAATTAGTCGGTGAGAAATACATGACAAAAACAGTACCAGTATCAGCATAAAATAAAATCGTTCTTCGGTCCATGGATATTTACAAATTGACCAGTGACATTTACATAAATTGAAAAAGCCAAGAGTCAAGTAGAGTGATGTAAAAGTTATGTTCAAGATATGTAATATTTCGCCCGCAAATTCTAAAACATTTTAACAACGACAGACAGAAGATTAGCTTCATGTATGAACATAACAGTCGAATGGTGTAATTACAATGAAAACTATATGAGGAATGAAGATACAGATAAAACGTTGTAAAAAATGACATTAGAAAAATGTTCAGTTTATTCTCCGCCTTCGGGTCAAGTTTCGCTGACTATCTCGAAAAATGAAATTCAGCTATTATAGATCAACTTTAATTGTCTCGATTTAAGCAGTATAACAGTCACTTATTCATAGACCTCGTAGAGATTTGGCATCATCAATTATCAGAGATATCACCCTCTCTCTTGACCGATGGGATTAGAAGAGAAATCTTCATATTCTGGAAAGTCGTTGACATCATATTTCCATTATCGGCTATTGAAGTTACGCGTCAAACAATGGTTTCAAATCAAAATTACCAAATTGCTTCGTAAAATGAAAAAAAATGTGCTATCATTGCAATATTACTACAGTTGGCGCTGCTGCACTAAGACTGCGGATTTCATGCTTTCAAACAAAAGTCAATTAACAGAAAACCAATCAAAACTGCTTCATAAATCAATAGATATCATACTGTTTTCTATTAGAAATATGCTATACTTAATGAGGAAAATCACTTTAAAATGAATGTCCTTTTGAGATTTTACAAACGCAAAGCGGCACGCGATTCGTCCAATCTCAACGTGTAAGAATTTAGATTTCCTTGCAATTTTTGCAGAAGAGTTCATATCTTTGAGCTCAAGAGGATTTTATCACTTGTACTTTACTCCGATCAATTGTATTAGCATATTTCCACTTTCCATTCCTATTCTTTTGATGAGTACTATGGTACACAGTTAATATCACACATAAATGCTTTGATTTCCATATACTCATATATAAGGACATGTTTTTTCTACATTTATATATATCTATGTCTATATTTTCCTAAGCATTTGTTATAATGATTCAAATTTTATGTTTCTCTAAGTTTGTATCTAGGATTTACTTCTGTCCAAAGTTAGCACCCGCAGAGATTGGAAGGCCTTTTCGGAGCTCTGCAATCTTGCATGATTATCACTTTATTCGTCAAATGCTCATATGTCGAACCTACAAGGTAACTGGAAGGCGTCTAATATAACAGTATGCTGGATTACATATATGTCACATATGCCTAACGACATTTGTAGGATAGCTTTAAAGCTCCACTTTTATTCAACTACTGATACATTGTTAATGTATTTCCTGTAAATATATTCGATGAAAATATAAAAATTGCATGGTAAAAGTTTGCCAATACAACTTTTATAATCTAGCGTATGATTGAGATTTGTCATGAAACGGAATATGGAGCAGGCCTACCTTCTTGGGAGAAGATTCAAATAACCACATTGCAGTTTTTAATCATCAAATCAATGTCACATTTTAATGAAAAAGAAGTGCTTAAACGACTTATCAGTGCATGTTCAAATTCGGAATTTGGACTTCATTAAATGCGATTTAGTAATTCGTGAAGAGGAATCATTACATTAAGCATTCCATCATACCGTATTTCGCGATAATTGTTTTTGTAGCCTAGCATTACAACTCTGGAACAACTGAGGTGAGTCAAGTTTCCGAAACATATTTCATTCGTACCAGCACAGAATAAGCCACTGATAAGTCAGTTAAGATACTTGTATTCTATCAAATACTGAGTAATAACGATGAGTCTGTCATTAAAAAGCACCTACTTGTGTAAACCAGCTTCTGCATGGTCATTTTTACTCCTTACTCAGTGCAGCGGGAGAACTGAAGTTCTTTAGTTTGAAGCATAATTAAAGTGATTTTTCATTTCACTAGATTCATGATAGAATTTGACTTGACGTCAGCTAAGAATTAAAAGCCGTCCAATACTATGCTAGTCGGACGTGGGCGCCTCAGAAGATCCTTCAGGTATCGCTTCCGAAGATCCCTCAGCTGGCGGCACTTCGGAAACGGCAGGAAACCACGTCAGGCCCGGTTCCGATATTTCTTTCTCCCTCGCTTGTTTTTCATGGATCTTCTCATGCGCACGCCGACTAGACGGCTGATTGAAACGTCTTCCACAGTGGCGACAAGCAAAAGGTTTTTCTAGTGTGTGGATCAGCTCATGCCTTTTCTGATTGCCCCGTTGAGAAAAGGCTTTGTTACAGAAGGAGCATTTGTAAGGCTTAAGTCGAGTGTGTCGCCGCTCATGAGCTTCTCTGGCGCATTTGTGATTGAAAGTTAAAGGACAAAATGAACAGCAGAACTTGCGCCTTTCCATATGTGCATCTTGATGCGCATTTCGTTCATCCTCGTTTGAAAATACACGATGACACAACCCACAATTGTAGGTAACGGTTAGATGGACAGCCGCATGTCGTGTAACACTGGACCTTTGCTTAAACCTCTTCGGACAATATGGGCAACCGTATGGCCGATCTCCGGGCTGTTCTTCGTTTTCCTCTTGTGGTGGCTCTGCACGCAACACTATGTGTGAAGGAGACGTAACGACCTCATTCGTTGTAGGAAGCATAAGTCCTGTAGTTGGGATTAATAGTCCAGTCGGAGCGATAAGTTCCCGTGTAATGTCCTCTTCATCGAAGAATGCTGGTTCCTCCTTGACCAGCGGTGTGTCGTCCCCCAAAGCCATAGATGAATCATTGCTTGTGCTTGCATTCGCCTGCATCTGCGCTTTCATTTCCTGCAAGCTCTCCTGCAAATGTAATAAAACAAAATATAAAATGCTGAGAATACAACATACAATAGAAAGAGACATAAACATTCCACCAACAAACTTAAGCTCGTTAATAATTTCCACGTTGGATAATCTTCAATATCCAGAATTGAGAGCTACATGGAAACTATCTCTCAATGTCCCACAATCTTAACGAATTGAACTTGCCGAATGAAATTTACAACTGGGTTACTGATTTCTTCTACACATCGAGGAAACAGGTTACTAAAGTGAATGAGCAAATTTCAAACGTCACAGACATTAACGCATGAGTGGTTCACGGATCAGTCATGGGACCTAATGTCTTCTTTGTGTGTCAAACCTCAAGCCCACATTTGAAGACAGCGTCATTCTAAAATATGCTGACGACACATACTTGATCGCACCTCCATAGAATTATGATAAATTGACCGAAGAAATCAAAAATATTCAAAACTGAGCAAACAAGAACAACCTAATTAAGGAAAATCACAAGAAATCATTTTTCAAAAACCAAGATCCTCGGATTAACATTTACTCAGTTACAAATGGACGACCAGTAGACCACGTGAGCAGAATTCTTAAGAAGTGTAACAAAAGTATACATGCAATAAAGCCAATTAGAAGTCGAGGAGCAAAGAGGAACATTCTCCATCATATATATTCAACAATGGTGATCAGAATACGCTGCACCCAGTTGGCTGGGTTTTGCCAATTACAAGGATAGAAAGAGGATCGACCAATATGTAAGACGCCGAAGAATGGGTGGTCACTGTAATAGCAAAGAATCCAAAGAAAATGCAAAAAGGAGTGAAATAAGACTATTCAACTAAATTATGAAGAACCAAGACCACACTCCACTAAAAAACCAGAATCGAAGAAACCGTAGGCCAAAGAAACATCGACTTCAGAGATCTACTACGTGTATATGTAGAAAGTAATGTATCAGTCGCATGATCCACTGTGACTTCCTCTCACTTTGACTCACATTCACTTTTCTTGTCTTTTCATTGTAAACGTTATGCGTCTGTTATGGGCTACCATCCTCTTGGTACAAAAAATCGGGACGTTCCGGGACGCCGATCCAAAAATCCGGGACAAAATTTAAAATCATGAATGGCGACTTTCATCATGATCGTCTTCATTACGTCATAAATGAGAATGCTCAGCCTTATTCTTCACTTGTCGACATTTTCATGCTATTAAAGGACACACCTTAGTACTTCAATCTGTAGACAGTCTGCTCAGAAAGAAAACTTAAAACTGCATAATCGCAGAACTTTACCGAATGTGAATTTTCAATAAGTTCATGATTTAAACATCCTTGCTAATATCATGAAAGTTCACTCTAGATATACAGTATCAACATATAGTATGTACATGTGAAAGCAATTAACGCCATCCTTCGAATTAACACCATGTTGGACTGCGCTTTCCATACATGACTCATGATCTGAAATCATTTTTACATGCAGATTCATGTTTACTCACTGAAACTTTGCATACTTTACATGTTCTCACAAATCACCCAGAATGATTCAAGAGTTAAATTTTTCAATCCTTTGAAAGCGGTATAGTAACCATCATTCCGATACCTTAAGTTGAAAGTAACTTTATCTGAAACATTCTTATTTTTATTCTTATGAAAGTCGATATCGCACAAAACAAAAGCGAATGCTACGAATGTTTATCAAAGCTGAAAACATCATTGCGCCAATGCAACTCATCTCATAAATGACAGTAAAAAATTGAATAAATCCTCATATGGTCAATAGATCAGAAAACAATCGGTATTCTGCAGATGCACTTACAAGAAGGCATGTGGATAATGTATTCAAAAAATGTAGGTATAACTAAAGTAGAAAGTCTTCACATCTATTGATAATTCTGAAGATGGAGAACTCTCTAAAAATTCAAAAATCCTGTTGTGTGTCAGTTTTGCTGTACTTTATGAAAATAACTGACAGTTTGCTAGTTAGGCAATGAAAGATATGGAAAAAATCTGGGAAATATGCGAAATTACCTCAGATCATCTGGAATTACGGATGAAAGCTTAATTAGATTTGAAACTAGCAGAAAATTTACACTTAGTCCATTGTTGCACTCTTGCAGCGCTTCAAAGTGTCCTAGTTGAAAGAGGGGAGGCCTCCCACTTTCAGCGTCAACAGAGAAAATAGCATTTCATTCTTCATGGACAGCCGTGCGTCGGTGCGTGTGCCTTCTAATACTTAAAAATCCTCTCAGTATCGGCATTGTTGGGAGGGATAGCGAGCATCCCAAGCATGCACGATGCGAGAGCCTCGCACGGTTGATCCCTTTTGATATGATCTTTTAATTGTCTCAATGTACTCCTCCTCACATCTGCTATCAAATGAAGTACCTCTTTTGGAAGAGGACTGCTTTGGTATTCGAGGAATGCTTTCTTCAATCCACTATTTGCATGGCTCATAGTGCAAAGAAAAATTCAAATTTTCGAAATTGACTGAGTTCCTGAGAGAAATGTCCGCAACTCACGCATTCATAATGAGGCTTTCGCACTTTTTCGCAAAATGAATCCAAGTCGTGTGTGGGAATGGGAGCAGTGTTTTGAAGGTTGTTTGAGTGACCAAAATGTTTCCTAAAACTGTAGTACTCCCTCTTAGGTAAATGTTGAAGTATGTTTCAAAAGTTGTCACGTGGTCACTCAAAACGAACATTGAAAACACAGCCAGAAACCTGAAAACACTGTTATTGAATTGGTTTACCGGTACGTCACATTGTATTGTCACTGTTTATCAGAATTACAGATGAATACTAAATTGAAAGATAGATCCTGAAATTCAAAGAACAGACTTCATAAAGCAAAAATGCGGGCATCCGATCCTATCAGGCAAAAAATCGGGACGTCCCGGAAAAATCGAAACACATGGCAGTCCTACGTGTCGTTTCGTGATACAGCCTATTATTATTATCCGCGAAAACGTGAGTCTTCAGACCAAAACTTTGAACAAGATACATGATCTCCATAGAGTGTGACATAAGAATGGGCTCTAGAACTGACTGACCCTTGTAAGTAAGACGCCACTACTTATAGGCACAGTAGATGTGATGGTAATACGATAATTGCAAAATAGAAGACGCCGTCTCAAAAACGACTCAAAACACATAAGTGCCAATTCAGACACCCCAAGGGATATGGAGAAGCGATCGAGGAGAATAACATGATCAACAGACTCAAACGCTGAGGAAATGTCAAGGGCGGATAAAAGTATAACTTCACCAGCGTTCATAGATGAAAGAATGTCAGTTGTCATTTTCAGAATTGCATTCTTTGTTGAATGGTCGCGCCAGCGATAGGCGGACTGAAGAGGGCTTATCAAATCATTTCAATGCAAGTAAGATATCAATTGCTTGGACGCAAATGGAAGGACATCGCCAGTCTGCTCAGAAACCGCCAGATTCCACTCAGGTGCCGAGGTAACGTGTACAACTCTTGCATCAGGCTTGTACTTCTTTACGGTGCTGAATCCTGGAACCTCACTCAACATCTGGTTCAAAAACTCTGGTCATGTGAAAGAAGAATGCTTCGTTACATGAGTGGCATTTCACTGTCTGATCGCATCGACAGCGCTACCGTGGCAAGCAGGTGTGGCCTCACACCGTTAGACGAAGTAATTAGAGAGCGAAGGCTTAAGCGTCGAAATATAGATGAACCAATCAGGCAGGTGCTCGACCTGATGATCGAAGGTTCCCGTCCTCGCGGAAGAGGATGGCAGAGGATCCATAGTGGACTGTTTGTTTGACATTGAGAGGAGTATTGAGACTACTTGATTTGCAGTAACTGATGTACATACTAAGAAATTATGCGTAGATAGTGCAAGGGGAAAAGTTGGTGGATCCGAATTGGTTTTTGAAGAGCGAACATCATCAAGTTTGAGTGAGATATAATTCTGAAAGTCGGGAGCACTATTATGGATCCGTTGTATATGACAGGGTGGCGGCCAAATTTCAAGTCTCAAATTCCCGGGCGATTCCCGGGCTGTTTTTCCGAACTTCCACCCTATTTTTCAGATTTACCAGATATGCCATTCCAATTGCACCGCTCAAAATTATCCGGACACTTCTTTAAACTATCTTTATCATAAAATTTGAGACATTTCCTGGTTGAATTTAGAAACTAAATTTTAAAGTATTAGATAATGAACGATATTTGACTTTACCGCACTCAGTTATCGAAATTTTTGAATTCTGTGAGCGCTGGTTCTTAAGTTTATAAGCATGACCTTTTCCTCAATGGCCTGCACCTAATGAACTGCTTGGGATCTGAATGATTTCATATCGACAGAAAAGCTAATTTCCTGAACTTTCCAAAGATCAAAAATTCTTTATTTTCATCATCTGATTCATAAAATTCTAGAAAGTTGTATTCCGCCGATTTATTAGACTGAAATGATCATACATGATCAACAAATGACAAGCAACAACCATGATATCAAAATGTACATGTTGATGCAATGGCACGTTGACACCAAGCTGTCAAGAAATATCACCACAGAAGCCAGGAAACTGCCATACTGGACGAAGACGTCAAACCTCATGTCATTGCCTTTCCTCAGTGGCTATACTAAGTTGATGTTCCCCGGGATACTGACTGCCGTAGCTTAGCTGTTGGGATATGCAGCAAAGTTCCTTGATCTTCCTCCCCTAAGGTATACGAGTATCTGGCTATGACTCGTTCAAGGTCCCCTCAGCGATGGCCGCCGCCCCTCTTCGGAGGTAGGGGGATGGGGTAGGCCATTGTGGATCCTGCCTCCGAGTTTAATGATAGTCACCCTGTATGACCAGCTTTGTCTTCGGCATGGTAGCACCCCAGTGGTATCGGAATGGCCATCTCCTCGCCAGCAGTAGGCATGCACTTGCCTACTGGTTGTGTCGCTTCGTATTGTCTTGATACGAAGCCTTCTATCAGCCGGACGGAGCCGGGTAAAACAAAACAACCGTAAACGCCAGAAGTACTCCAACTTATCATCCTTTTTGTATGATAAGTTTGCGTAGAAGCAATGGACGCATGGCAACCGTCTGTCATAAAATTTGTGTCTGATGTTTCCAGCAAAGTCAGGTATAATACTGGAGAATCAAGGTATTATAATCTTTCTTAATTCAAAAGATGGCGATGGTGGTGCAAATTGACTAAAGGCAAAAATTAAATGAAAGAAAGTTATGAAAACAAAATTAATCAGTTAATGAAAAGGAAATATTTTTGATCATCAGCAAGTATGAAAAATGAAACCTTTTATCATTGTAAAATCATTTAGACCTCATAAACAGATCACGGCAACAAGCTACTGAATAAGTGTCTGATCACCTGTGCTTGATTCAAAAAATAATCAAGCAGCTAAATGTAAGATTAAATGTGCAGGTCTAATTAAGTTTAATCAAAAAACTTGTAAGGCTCTGATTACTTAGAAAACAATAGGCTTATCAAGTATCACCTTTTTAATGGGCTATCAGCTAATCCTGTACTCTTGAAATATTAAAGATTTTATTGGAGTGTCGATTAGTAAGTCGGTGTACTTAAATTTACTTAATTTCTTACTTAGAATGATATTTATTGATATATTTCCCGCGTTTCTGGCATTGACGTTGACGCAGCAAGGAACGAAATCTTCACCGCTGGAAGAAGCTCGAAATGGTTCCACAAGCTAGCGACCCAGGCATTTGGAAGCTGCGGTCCATACATAAGCCACATTGGTTTGGTTGCCTTCTTGTCATGATTTACTGTAAGGCTTCGAACTAATCACTTAGCTTAGCTATTGATTTTCATTCAAAATGCCAACGAAAACTCTAATACACTTTTTGTCACTGGCAACGTTGGCAGAATTTTGTTGTCATCATTTCAGATTGATATCCTTCCTCAAATTGGTGAGGATGTAGGTGTAAGTGTGTAAGTAGCCAACAGTGCTACATTGTGCGATTCTCACTCAGACGTTTTACTGTTCAAAAAGCTTTGAGGTTGTAAAATGTCTTACAACTCACGAAATTAATAATGTGAAGATAAAAGGTAATTTATGCATGACTTTTTAGCACGACTCACAACTTTAATTACATACGTGTATCACATAGAGGCTGCATAATTTGCCATACTGCGAGTCTGTTACAAAATTACACGTAAGCACGTTCCGAAACACACACAAAAACGACTTTTCGCATAACCCTGTCGATAGGTTGCGAGTTTATACTTGTATGCACGAATTATAGTCAACCCAATTATGTACACGATTTCCCGTACGAAAATAATTTTGCAATTCATTAATGTTTCATGTAATGAACATGTAATGTTTCATTAATGACTAATGAAATTTCACCATTTCATGATAAAGCATTAATGAAAATACTAATGGTTCATCTAATGAAAAATTAATGTAAAGTTCATTAATGTAAACTGCAATGGTTTCATGTAATGTTTCATTAATGAAACATTAATGTAAAGTTCATTAATGAAAACTGCAATGGTTTCATGTAATGTTTCATTAATGAAACATTAATGTAAAGTTCATTAATGAAAACTGCAATGGTTTCATGTAATGTTTCATTAATGAAACATTAATGTACCATTCTATATTTAGAATCCTTGCCTTGGATTATTCATGCTTCCCTATTGTGTGTTACCGCAGTGACGTCATGTCACGACAACGCGTAAGCCGTCAGTTTCTTCCTATGCGCATTTATCGACCTTCCTCGAAGTTTAATGCTATCGTCTCTATTGGGTAATCGACATGCAACGCGGAAACACGGACCATTTCATCAATGCGCTAGACGTAATTCAGAATTTCATAGTGACCTTTTCGCCTCGTCGTTGTCGTCTCATCGCTATATCATGCACAGTCGCGTCTAATCCCGTCATTGTCGAAAAACAGCAGAGGAAAGTCTAGAAACTTTGAAGTTGCTACAAAAAAGTTTAATGACTTCTTACAATTTTTTCGAACAATGTGACCCAAGATCCAGAATGTAACAAGAAATCTGACAAGCAGTTTATTTTATGCGCATATAATTCAAATTAGCGATTTCAGATCGTTCACACGAACACGAACCTTGACCTTGAATATTTAGCGCGCAGCGTCACATGAAGAGCTGTTTGCTCATTAACACTTTTCCTTCTATTTTATGATAACTTTATATAATTTGTGACTTCACTGTTCGTTTTAATGCTGTGAGCCTTTTTGGGTACAGCGCTATATAAATTTGTCCGGATAGATAGATAAATTTAAAAAAAGTCAAATCACAATTACTAACATACCATGAATTCATGCATTGAATGCTGCCTGTATTTTGCAAGGTGATGATAGTGAATTCTCTGTCAGATACCATTGCCCTAGAAGCCTTTAAGCAATCATTTAGTGATGATTCTCATAACATATCAAATGTAAGTAACAGTATGGTATGTTCAAGTAATGCTTATAGATATCAAATTATGATTCTACTAGCTCAATACCAAAGCAGTTAAACGTGTTTTCTTGTTTTTCTATAGCTGGCTTAATGGGAATAGACTTTTGCATCAATTGAAAATAACTTTTTAAATTGTAAACCTGCTGACAAATAACAACGTGCATTGAAAACATGCATGCATGTAGGCCTACTGCAGTTCACATGCAGACCTACACACCGTATAGTGCACTTACTTATAGCTGAAGTAATGTGTCATTGGCACACAGTATTGTGACAAAATATCATAAATAGAAAACACTATTGCAAATAATACTAACATTTAATAAGATCACTAGAAAAAAATTGTAGTTTCCGGTCGCCCTAAAATCAAAAATAATTGAACAAAAATATGCAAATTGGGATACCGAGAATTAATGACCTAATTTTTTACCTCTACAATAAACTGAAATAAATTCTTAAAGCGGGTATGTGACTACAATTGTGCGTGCTAATGTAGGAACATGCACATACATGTAACAGTTGTAGGTTTTCATCCTATCTGATATCGAATATCAAATGGATTTTTTGGAAGAAATTCAAATTTCAATTTTAGTTCAAAAGCACTTCGTCAAAGCATTTAAACGCATGATCGTCATAACAGTGATTTACCAAAAAAGTGTATTAAAAAGGGTTCCGTCTTCTTTTCAGCAACATCAAAGTCGACATTAAGAGACTTGGAAGAACCGGCAACCGAGGAATTGTGAGAACATTGGACGTATGCTGTCTGTATTTGTAGTGGGCAACTCTTTTAGAGACAAGTAGATAGATAGTGTTAGGTAGATAAGTAGATACATGTACTTTGGAATAAAAAGTGTCATACAAACTTGATGATGGTATTCTTTTTGTCCAACCCTCAAAACTGGTGGAACCAAGGACGTAAAACCGGTCAGTCAGTAAGTAAGTAAAATAATGACACATTATATAATGTAGGATCATTCTAGAAATAATTATGGTGCATTATCGTAGACCACAAATGAAAGTACCGGGAGCATTAATGAAACATAACTAAGAACATTTATGAAATAGCATTAGGAACAACGTTGAAGCAGTACTAGGAACACTAATGAAACAGTACTGCGAGAATTAATGAAGCAGCATACTGTGAGAATTAATGAAACAGTACTTTGAGCATTATTGAAACAGTACTGGGAACATTAATGAAACAGTACTGTGAGCATTAATGAAACAGTACTGGGAACATTAATGAAACAGTAGTGTGGGAATTAATGAAACAGTACTGGGAACATTAATGAAACAGTACTGGGAACATTAATAAAACAGTACTGTGAGCATTAATGAAGCAGTACTGTGAGCATTAATGAAGCACTACTGTGAGCATTAATGAAACAGTACTGGGAACATTAATGAAACAGTACTGTGGGAATTAATGAAACAGTACTGGGAACATTAATGAAACAGTACTGGGAACATTAATAAAACAGTACTGTGAGCATTAATGAAGCAGTACTGTGAGCATTAATGAAGCAGTACTGTGAGCATTAATGAAACAGTACTGGAAACATTAATGAAACAGTACTGGAAACATTAATGAAACAGTACTGGGAGCATTAATGAAACAGTACTGTGAGCATTAATGAAACAGTACTGGAAACATTAATGAAACAGTACTGGGAACAGTAATGAACCATGCGCATGCTCTATGTAATGTAAATGCTAATGAAATACTAATGAAACATTACATGAAACATTAATGAAAATACTAATGAAATGGCTAGATTTCCGTAGACAAAACATTAATGTTTCATTAGTGGTTTCATTATACTGTTTCATGTAATGTTTCATTATATTTTACATTAATGTTTTCCAAAAATTTTTTGTACGGGTTCGATGTGAATAGACATTAATTGTTTTGTAAGATGAAACGTTACTCATTTACAAAACTTCTTCATTAATGATTTCACAATAGCGACGCGTCAACGACACAGTACCATCACCTCATAGGCATCATTGGCACCGTCATGTGGAAATGAAACAAATTCATGAAATCATGAATATTTCATCCAGATGTTGTACAAACATTTATGTTTACTAGGCTGCATCAATTGAGATTCGAAGAAATTCAATTGAAATAGTGGACTTAATAAGTTATATTAATAGCAATTGAAATCAATAAATTATGCACATTGAACTTAGTGGTAAACTATCACAAAACGGCATTCCCGGGCTATTTAAGGGCCAATTGACTATTTCGCTAAAATTTAAGGGCGATTCCCGGTCTCGGTCGCCACCCTGATATGAGCATCCACGACCAAGAAGAGAACTGATTGACTGCCCTGATCGATGATGCTGATGATACTCTGATTTCACCTTGGAACGCCAGAATGACTCATGCTTGCACCTCAAGACATTTCGGCAGCGCCATGTATCAGTCTCGACAATGCGCATGTCTGAACTGCGAAGACAAGAGTTCGACACGATGAAGGAGATGCTTAGGCTCAGCTCAGCTTGAATGCTTCCTAAGATGAATCGGTTCGCGGCTCGTCTGAATGAGCAGTGTACATCTCTAATGGTGGCTCTCGATAAATTTTTTTCAAAAAAAAAATTTGATATATACATGTACTACATATTTTGCAATTTGCAAGGGCGGAATTTTATTTCATTCTGAGCAATGAGAAATTTAAGATTTCCCACCGATGCCGCATCAAATTTGTAGAGTAGAAATTACTACTTATTTCACACTGAAAGAGTAGAAGCGTAATCGAGAAATCTACAGTAGAGGTAAGTAAACCGGCCTGATGAATACATCGTCAAGATTTTTTTTGTCTCTAAACGGTATCGGTTTTCCGTTTAACGACTACATATAGTCGGACTAGTGCATCAAACATTCCGTAAAATGACAATTCTTGGGTAGTGGCGACTTCCTTCGAAGTTACACTCCTTCTTAAGTTGGGACTGTTTAACAATTAAATCAATTTCAAATGTTCAAAAAAGTGGCTTTAGCGTTTGAATTTTGATGATTAACTAATTAATATTCAGAGGATGATAGTGAGTGCGCTTTACGATAACTATGAGATGGCTGGTGACATATCTATAACATGGAATGATGAACATGACTGATTGATGTTAAGTAAAATTTAGAATTTGCAAGTACTAAGAAAACGTCATTTTAAGTGAAAATTTACACTGTGGCAAATATTGATTGAACACAATTGAGAATGGAAGCCAATCTTGTAGATAATCAATGAAATTAGTCCGTCAGAGAATTTTTCAGACACTTCTCCGCTGAGCATTCAATTATTCTCAGAAAGTCTATCTACCTCTAAGTCAAGGTTCTGACAACATTGGGACACCTGATAATCTGGTAGGGACACCTTCATTGGGTCATAAGTAGAGGGTGTTGAAAACATGTTTTTGGAATAATTTGATATTTTACGATCCCAGAACTTTTATTTTCACAAAAAATAAGCTGTCTATTTTGTGAATGAAAGTACCGGTATGTTATGATTCATTTAGCAGACTTCTTGCACTATCTTGCATTATATAGCGCCGCCCCTTGAACGACCATCCCCTTACAGCGACCACTCATCTACAAAGACCACTTTCCCACACTCCGGACAATATGCATTGACCTACCTTACAGCGACTACTATACAACGACCGCGTTTATCCGCGCACCTTTCTGAACTCACTTTCTAAACTCACAGCTTCAACAAAATTTTCGTTCGTGTGTAAAACGAGAATTGAGATAAATAAATAGAGTATTGACTGGTAAACGAAAACTATATTTTGTCTATCACTGTTGTTAGCAAGCGCCACGAAGAACATGTGGCCTGGTATATCTTTTGATATCCTTTTAAAGTCTACAAGAAACAGTGACACAGCATTCATATCCAACAATTTACAACTATAGTTATATTTACCTTTCATATTACAGTAGGTTTAATTCTAAGAAGTTCAATTTCAAAAATGTTCGACTTAGTAAAAGAAAATCAATAGGTACATAGTCCTGCATAGTAACTATCTATTGAGATGCAACGTCGGTGCTCGATATGCATGTTGGCCATCTATCACAAACAGTACAGGCTACATATGTGTTGAAAAAAAACATCTTCCCCTAGAGTGACCATTCCCCTACAACGAGCACTTTTCTTTACTCCTTTCAGTGATCATTGTAAGGGAGTGCCACTGTATTTCATTCGATAACATAATATTAAGATATCAAAAATTACAATTGTTCTCAATAATATGTCGAGGAGTTGTAAGCAATTTAAAGCAGAACTGGGATACAAAACATATTACTTGCAATTTATCAACAACTCAATTTATGGTTTTGCGACGTGTTGCTGCATCTGATAGTATGAAAACAGAGTCAAATTGTAGTTGCACCACATGCTTATGATATAATATACGACTATATGTCATTTTCAGATGTGACGCTCGAAGCACACAATTATAAATGAGACGCCTAAATCTCGATCTGCGGCACGCTGCATCTTCATGTTGTTCAAGAGTCCAACAATTCACTAATCTCATTACAATAGTAAAATGGAGAATTCTAGGAATTCGATTTCTATTCGAAGCTAAGGTGAAAAGAATGTGGCCCATCGCCATTTCTTATTTTAATATTTCATGTTTTGAGATGCGCAATTAAGTAAAACTACGGCGGGTGTTCATTACATACTACTT
Source organism: Prostheceraeus crozeri (assembly GCA_907163375.1). Taxonomy (NCBI): domain Eukaryota; kingdom Metazoa; phylum Platyhelminthes; order Polycladida; family Euryleptidae; genus Prostheceraeus; species Prostheceraeus crozeri. The sequence continues at coordinate 297,684 of CAJQUW010011233.1, forward strand.
CGAAAAGACTGCTGAAATGCCCAGTAAGTTGAATTATTAAACTGCTTTTTTTGCAAAACACGATGTACACAGAATGATTGAATAGTTAGTTTCATCCTCAGTAGAGGCTTGGCTGCAAGTTTAAATAGGGAGTTGCGTTCATCTTGATTTTTCAACGAAGGATGCAACTCAATGTTTAATTATTTTATTTATATTACATATTATCATTGAAGTTAGGTGATTTGTTTTGAATTTACAATTGCACAAGGTGTCACTGCCTCCATTGAACGTATATCGTACAGATACGAAATGCGCCAATTTTATCATGGTCAGATTTTCTGAAACACTGATATCGTGTCGCAAAATAAGGTGTCTTCAGAAGAACAATGAAAATCAGTGAAATGGCCACCACAAAACTCTGAATACATAAAACAGAGAAACACTAATTTGAGTACACAGAATAATTTGAGTTCTTTTTACTAATTTAAGTTCTCAGATCCCAATAGTTAATAAAATTGACAGACAAACGTCAATACTAGAAATAACACCTGGATGTAAGTCATGCATAACACTATCAGAGATGTTAAAACAGCGCAGGTATGATAAATATCGCACATTGCAGGGGCACCAAGAAAGTTAGAGCTTACCATTGCATGTAGCTAACAAGCTATGCTAAAGGGCTGCTATATGTACATATATATATATGCTTCCTGAATGCAAACAAGACGGTGTCGAAGCACAACTGCATACACACAGTGCGATTATTCGATCCAACCACCATCCTACTCGTCCAACGATTTGTTTAACAAACACACACCCTTTTGTGCTAAATAATATAGCAATGATTAACATGCAAATTACTTACTTCTGTGTCCATCGGTGGCTCATCTATTGGAAGATCTTCTTCATCTTCTTCACATTGTCTAAAACAATTTATTAATACAGACGTTAAATGTATGCACTGAATCAAATTTTCACAAATTTCACTAACCTTTTGAACTGTTCATGACAGTCTAGGATCTCGATCAAGATTTCTCGATAACTTTTCCAGTCTTCTGATTTCTCGAATTTTCGGATGTAAGTAAATAACATTTCCAATATTCCACTCTCGTCGCGCCACATCTGAAAAATGAAAATATATTTTACAATCTGAAATTAATATTAATTTCAGATTAAATCAAATTTTTAATTTAAAACTAAAAAATTAATATTCAGTATAGGGAAGTAGTGACATTAAACCATCCTTCATCATCACATCACAATAATAGAATATCGATGACTATCCAGAAACACGGAAGCTAGGAACAGAAGCAATGAATATCTGAAAAAAGTTGTTCTTTCCTATATTAAACTTTTTCAGGTTTACTGTTACTGCCGACGGCATGGAAAGCTGTGACAGTGAGTGATGACAACGACGGCATGAATGATACGATCAGTGCGGTTCTTGATGCTAGAAATTTAGTGGCTGACCATGCGGTAGAACGATTTTTGTTCTGATTAGAGTACCCACGCTTGAGGCCGATTCGTAACACGATCGATTACGGTAGTCGTCCGGACGGTAAGTCGATTTGTTACAACGTCATCACAGGGAGAGCTTGCTGCACAGTTAGAAAGCACTTGACATGAATTAATCACAACCAAATATGTAATGAAAACTGACCACATCACACCGCTTTTCATATAGTTTCTCCGCATTGCGCACTGAGTCTCAGTGGCGGTTCGAAGGGTTGGGATGCCGGAATGCATCCCACCCCACCAGCTCAAATGCGTGAAATGGAATTTGATCCCTCAATGATCATCTTTTACAATTTGCAATCGCATTTCAGCTATCATATTGCCGATTCATCCTACTTTAAGTGCAAAACTTGCACAAGTGGTGTATCAATCTCCACATTAGCTCACACATTCCTGACAGCTTCGATCAGACAGTCGTCAAGCTCTATAACGCAAATACTGGCATCTTGAATTTTGAGGAATAAACTTTACAGTCTCCGCACAATGCAGATATCGTTGAATATATCCCAACTCGCTTTATTTTGCGTACGGACAGTGTTGGAGAGAGTCGCATACGTGGGCGAGGCGATGATGCGAGTCACGTGCTAATGATGACGATAAATGACGGGGATTTCCCTCCTCCTTTGGCTGCAATGTCACATGCAGGGATGAGAATAGGTAGTGGGAGGCCCTGGCGGAAACATAATTTAGGGGCCCTAGGAGGCCCATGGACTGGGTGATGTCTACCGAAGACATCCCGAGGAATTCTTCATGAATATCAAACTTGTAATAAACCCAGATTCATCATCAAATTTGCTGTGATGTAGCATTATATTATATGTTATAGGCATACTTGCTCAACATGTCTCTGTTTTCTTGTCACCATATATTGATTAATGTTCACTATCAGTGGGCAGCATTTTTGCTTTATATAAAGAGACTGAATAATGAGCTAAAATTCATATAAGTAAGTAATTCTGGTCAGCTTTGCCTTTCTATTTTTTACTTTTTTCAATTTATATGGAATAAAAATTGCCGCTTGATTTGATAAGGGCTGCAAAAATGCAAATTGTTGTTCTAAATTTTAAAACATGCATCATAGGCAATTATGATGATACTGGCACCAAGGTTGGGTAAAAACTTGGGTTGCGGTTGACCACAAGTTTTCCACAAACTTGGGTTAAAACCCAGACCAAGGTTGAAAAAAATTGGTTTTGAAATCCAAGTTTTTAAAATCTGCGCCTTATTTAGCTGCCATTTCGCTATAGGTATTCCTACTCCTACTAATAGCAAGCGAAGAGTAGATTATGCACGTTATGATGTACACGCATCAAACTAATCATTGAGATCACCTATAGCTTCTATATCAGAGGAGCCATGGAATTTACTTTCATGTCTTTTATCAACAATGACAGCTAGGTAATTCAAACGCAATGTTTCATTCATGTTCCCTTATTTTTCGACTGCACCAACGTTGCATGATTTTATCCACATAAAGGCCTACGCATTTATGCCGGCTCTAACTTGTAAGGACGGAAACGATAAAACTATCTCTGAAATGTAGGAAGCTACACCGGGTCAATTTCATTCATGCCTCTGATTAAGACCGCTCGAAGTTCTCTCAAATGACTTCATGTCTCCTGTGAATATGTGATCCTTTCCTAGCCCGTCGATTTCAAGGCTTACATGTGTCAGAATAACTAATAATAAAATATTTTAAGGGAGACCATAAATGCAAACCCCTTCCCTCTTCAGGCATGATTCCCATAACCATCTATTTATTTCGATAATTTTACCGACTATTTATGCAGTTACTGGGAGTGGATAATGACGACTTACTTAAAACTGATAAAAACCCGTTTTTATTTCCTCTCCTCAAAGTACTGACTCATTAACAAATTAGCCCATAAGCAAGTTTTTCCATACAGTTAACACTCAATAATTATCTTAATTAACTTTACTTCGTCATTAGTTTGTTTTTATCTGATTGACCGCAAGACCTGTAATGGACCACCGCCATGACGGTCTATTTTTCAACCCTCTCTCTTAAGTGGCAGACTATTAGATGCGGTGTTCTATTAGTGGGTGGCGGTGCAATTTTCAACATCTCTGAATCTAGAAGTACTTAAGAAAATCGCTTCAATAAAGCTTGTGTTAAGGTGCATGTTCCCTCTATAAATCTCTCAAATAATGAAATGCTTTGCTAAATCCCCGATATATTATATAGCACATTTATGTATTTAAATTTCGTCTTATTAACAGGACTCATTATCTTGTGATTGAAACTTAATATGATAATACTAAATACATATTTTACCGATATCGGTATTCAATTTACTGCCGATACCGATTGTAAAGTATATTATAGGCATTGTTGACAATGGGCATCTAGGCCTATTCACCCGTATACTAGTAATAGAGGTTCAGCGCTTCACAAGATGGTATACTATGTCTATCTAGTATCTAGTCTATAACGACTACCAGTAAAGAAAGCAAGATGACCACCAAAACAAATCAAGATTAACATTACTGGTACTTAATTATTAATCAAAGCAATTGATAAAATGAGGAAGTCAAATACACAATCAGAAGACACATGAAGAAGTGCGTCAACACATAACATGAAGGACTGGCCTTACAAACAAATGTCTTGATAACCACTATATATATAAGCCTACTGCCGAAATAAGAAGTGGCGGTCTATTACAGATAGCGCTCTGTTACAGGGTGGCGATCTATTTTTCAAACTAAAAACGCCGATAAGCTGCAACCCCTAGAAACGCCGTTTGAGTCAATTTTGAGTCTTGGCTTTTAACAATTTTCAATAATTTTTGCCATGGCCTTGTAACGAACTTCAATGAAGTGGGACGACATTTTTACACGTTATGTGTAAAATGTGAAGAAAGAAAGAGAAAATTGCATGATATATCAGCCATCATCATTCATGTATTGATTGCAAAAAGTACGAATAACTGAAATTTGTAATTTTTGATGTTTTCATAAAGCGTATGCAGCATGTTTATTTCAACCTTTCGTTATAGAATTGGCAAGATTAGATTATTTGGGATTATTCTTCCCGTACTACAACAATTCGAGAAAAATTTATTCGATTAAAGGAGCACTTTTGAGGTCCATAAATTTTGGAAGGTGATCAAGACGGCGTAAAATTTCATTAGATCATCATACTGTGGTTGCAAATGCTTTATGCAGCACTTTACATCGACTGATAGAAGGCGCTGAACGCCGAAGGACCTCTCTGTTTTACTTCTAACTGAATCTGTGATCGACCAATAAACATTTATCGAGAGAGTCGGATGTTTTGTTCTGTCTTTAACACTTTGGAACATTCTGCATTTTCATGAGTCGCACAATTTGCCCGTGTCTTTCACTCGCTTGATGATTTGAAGCCTTTTCGATAAAAGCGTTTTGTAAAATTCTAAACCAAGTTTGAAGGGTACAAATATGCATGGAATAGCCTACAGTTTCCAGTTTTGAGGCATTCAACTTCTCAATCTCAGGAGGGCACTTCACTATCTCAGAAGGGACCTTCTGCATCTCAGAGGGGCCTTCTTTATATCTGAGGGGACTGTCTGTACCTCAGAGGGACCTATATCAATCTTTATCTGTGAGGGGACATGAATCCTCTCTCTGAGGGATATACCTTTATCTGTATCTCAGAGGGTCCCTTCATTGTGTCAAGAGGGAACTTTCCGTATCTCAGAGGGGCCCATCACCATCTTTATCTGAGAGGGGCCCGTCCGTTCTCAGACGGTCCCTCAATGTGCCTTCTTTATCTCAGAGGGGTCCTCAACGTGCCATTCTCTATCTCAAGAGGGGACCTTCGGTATCTCAGAGGGTCCCTCAATGTGCCTATAATTTACTTGTAATCGGTGTAGTAGCATCATTGTATTTCCATATTTTACCTCCACTTTGCCAATTTTTATTCATCGGTTTCCTGTTGTTTTATAATATCCATTTTTAATTTCCTTAACCTATGGTGACCATTATCCTATTCTATTTCCACTATCAGCATCTGTAGTTGGTACAGTATATTAGACGTCTGTTTTGAATCTATGGTATTAGTATATTTACAGCAAGAATGAGTAGTATTACAAGTCTCAAGATTTCCATTTTTACCAGATATTGGGCCAAAGCTGATCAATTTTAATTCGTTGCCACGAGAAAGCTACATTGAGCTCTTTTAAGAACTGATTAATCCAATGGTTACAGTAGCATTGCCTTTGTACACTTGCGGATTGGAGAACGCCATCAGTCCTCATTAGGACTACTTTAACTAATAATTTAAATTAGTAAGCATTATATTCTATTATAAATGGTTACTGGTATGACTTTCATCATCGTATGAGAATTCTTTATCTCAGAGGGGTCCTCAACGTGCCTATCTCTCTCTCAGAGGGGACCTTCGGTATTTCAGAGGGTCCCTCAATGTGCCTTCATTATCTCCGATGGGGCCTCGATGTGGCCTTCTCTGTCTCAGAGGGCCCCTCTCTATCTTTATGAGAGATGGGCCCTCAATGTGCTATTCTTTATCTCAGATGGACCCTCAATATGTTCTTCTCGGTCTCAGAGGGGCCCTTCACAATCTTAGATGGGATCTTCTGTATCTCAAGAGGGGCCCGCTATATACCCATTCTTTATCTCTGAGGGCCCTTCTCAATCATTGTATGAGTGAGACCCTCAATCTTATGTCAGAGGAACCTCCATCAATCTTTATCCGAGAGGGGCTCTCAATCTAATCTCATAGAGGAGTACATCTCAATCTTTACCACAGTGGGGCCCTCAATCGTACCTCAGAGGGGCCTTCAGTCATATCTCAGTGGGGTCCTCAATCTTGTCTCAGGAAGGCCATTCTCTATTCAGGGGGGTTGAATTTCCATCTCAGGGGCCTCAACATTTTGTTCAACGTGCCATTCTTTGTCTCTGAGGGGGCCTCAATATTTATCTCAACGTGCCATTCTTTATCTCAGATGGCCTTTTTCTATCCCCGGGGTCCCGTTTTCTTAAACAAATTGCCAACTCAAATTTTTGATGTAACCCCACTTTCATGTCAAATATAAGAGGCACCCCTTCTGGATTTTACATATTTACACGAAACTCGAAGGCATCAAATTTGAAGGGGGCCATAGCGGAATTCCCCTAAAAAAGGGAAGATTCTCACCCCTGCACATGTGCAATCCGCAATATGGATGACTCTGAAATGTCCTTCACACTAATAATTATTTGCGAGAACATTTCAATATTCCATAGATGAGCTTCAACCTTTTGTTTCATCAAACCTGCTTCTGCGCTATCTATGGATTATCTGCATTGACCGACATGTATTGTTGTAAACATGAATTTTTGAAGAGTTTCCTCAAATTTACATGACTGATTTCTCCATGTACAAATCATTTGAGATTGTTCTATAGCAATTTTATAACAATCTCCTCTGCGATGATCGCCGCTCCTCTTCGGAAGCAAGGTGAGGGGTGAGACCAATGGGAGTTGCCATCTAACCCCCTCCCCATTAGTGCTGTTCCCCTGTGTGAATAACTGTCTTGGGTTTGGTAGCAACCCGATGCTATCGAAATGGCCATCTCCTCGCCAGCAGCAGGCACTTTTTGCCTACTGATTGTTTCCTTCGCATTGTGTGGATACAAAGCTTCCTGTTACTGTACGGAGCCTGGTAAAGCAACAACAGCCCCAGGCCTTTACGCGCCGTGGTGCAGACCGCCACACGAATGGCGGAAGGGGTGCTCCTTCCTGCCGGTAAGTGAATCTCGACATTGGATGGCGAACGCTTTCCAGGTGTTTTTTTTAATTCCTTGCACGTGTCTGCTGGTGGGCATTTGCCGTTCGGCTGGCGGTTTTTCGTCTTGGACAGGGGATTTCCATTTCTGTATGCTCTGAGAGTGGAACCAAGGGTATTTTGGTGGAGGATGTTGGTTGCTCCTGGGAAGTGATTTTGAACCTAACCCTGGATCACCCACTTGTTGTGGCTGCTGCGTGTGTGGTAGGCGCTGCACAGGGAACCAGTCTGTCAGGGGTGTGTGGGGGATGGAGCACCTGGGTTGCAGTGGGATGGAAAGGGTTGTATCTTACGGGATGGAAGGGCAGGCTTGTGCAGGCCGGTGGGGACGTGTTGTGCGTTTGACGTGTAGGACGAGGGAGGGAATATCGATCGGTTGGCGGATTCGGTCAGGGTTAAGTGTAGGGTAGGACAGCGTGGGAGTGGACATTCCTCCTTGGTGTAGCACGTGCCGGGGGATTGAAGATGGGAAATCAAGGTCGCAAGCATCAAGGATAAGAGCACTTTGCTTACAATAAAGTGATTGCAATTCGACATAATTGCACGGATCACCGTGCTATCTATCTCCCTTCTTTGGAATAGGACCACGGGTGCAACAAATTAAACAAACCACTCAAATTACGCGGGGTGAATTGAAAAATTTGAAGCCATTTTAAATATTAAATATGTAATTATGAAAACATGAACAATCTAGATATTTTATATTTTTAGAGAAGACTCAAAAATGTAAGCACAAATCTCCTTCTAAATGTCTCCTTCAGTCTTGACATCACTTCTCCGTCCCTTCAATGACGTCATTACGATACAGATTCACTAATAAGGGTGTTATTCTAAATTAGTGACACAAATTTACTATGATTGCAATCCGATTGTTATCAGAATCTTTAAGTGTGATCAATGATCATAAAAGAAGTGAAATATGTTCCTAATTAATTGAACACCCATTTTCATCCATCATCAGTGATGGAAGGAATAGCTTTATAGACAGTTTCTGTTCATCTTTTGTTATAAGGCGACATAAAGACAATTTTACACATTTAGGTCATTATGAGTAAGTTCTAGATAGATTTTCATAGTTTTGATGTAAGTGTTCATAAAATTTCTTCATAAACAAATTGTCAAATAAAGAACAGATTATAAGCAAACAGATAAGCAGTCACTGACTGCCATTCATCATAGATCGGACTGACGTAGAGATGCGTTTATCATAAAAGCCTGCATGGGATTTGAGCATATTGCTGTGGGAGCTTGAAAATTTAGGCTATGTTATTAACTACGAAAAGTCAACTTGGTTGTTCTGAATAAAATAGCCTTCTATTTATTATTTCCCTCAAAACGGTTACACATCTGATTACAGAATTGACATTAGAGTCCAAAATTAGATTTACAATTATTCAAGCTCCTATTTCTTCATGTCTAAACATTCAGACTAAAATGTGACTTCAAAAGTTAGCTTTCGGCTTTTCGCGTCAGAATAACCACGCATCAATGGAATTCAGCCATGAAATCGTTATTCCGACGCAAAACTGAATGCGAATGACCTCACTATCAGCAATTGACTGTTTGCACGTCATGCAGCGTCAATATAATGTTCAATTTGTATATGATTAATTTGTGTGCATCACATGCAATGAAGAGTACTTACAAAAAATGTGACCTTCCTTTTATTTTGATGCGTTGATGAACAAGCGACAATTCTGAGATAATTTAGCATCGTCTCATTATTCATTGAGCCGAATTCTTCTATTAGATAACTGACCAATGAATGAATTCACACAAATGCTCAATACCAAATAATAGGGCTACTAGGGTTTTGAAAATCCTGACTTTTTCTGATCACAGGATTGATCCCGCAATCTTTTGCGATCCCGGAATCGGGATTAGCAAGCTTAATGCATTTGCTGATAGCATGGTTAGACTAGCGTTGGTTGAAAAATACTAGGCGTTGTTTTGAATTCTGAGACGAATATTTTGAACGATACACTGTACAATATACAACCTATGATATCAGATATACGTGTGCCTAAATGTCCATGACTTTATACAAAGATTTCTTTTCATATGCAGACAAATTATAACAAGAAGTTGATCTGGTTATCGTGCACATTATATACTACCTCTAAAAATATAAAACTCGAATGTGCTTTTCAAATCGAATCATCATCTGAACGGAAAACACAACAAAGTCATTTCCTGACGACTCGTGAAGTAACAAGAACCAGGCCACATCCCCTACAAAAACACTTCACCAACTTAAAACGGTGTGGCATGGCAGTGGTCGTTGGAGGATTTTAAGTAGCAGTGGATGAGACGAAGAGGAAGAGATAACAATGCACACACGAACAACTATAATAATTCGAACAGACGAATTCAGATCAAGCTGTTGACATCGCTACATTTAACGTTGTCATCTCTAATGCAAAAAAGTAAGCCTGCTTGTCCGATCTGATGAATGTTTGCATGTGGGTAGCGTATAAATAATGCTCAAATACGTCTACTTCAAGTTTGATGACAATTGATTCATGTTTGCAGATTTTGGACAAAAATGGAAATCTGGGGTAAAAGATAAACCATAAGTATTAAGTACTGCCGTCTAATTACATATTTCCATGCAGTTCTATGGGGAGTAGCTGTCTCGAGTTTGAAAGTGTCCATTGTTGAGCTGATCAAAGGAAACCTATATCAAATTCCTGCAGGACGTAAACATTCACATTACACGCACTAGATCTGTAGGGAACACAACAAAGATGACTCGCAGGTGTTCATGTTCATTCCTACACGGATTGATGAGGTTGGTGATCCATCTTCATACAGCCTAACTGCCTAAAAACGCATCATAACGAATCCCGGGTGCCTGATCCCGCGATTCAGAATCTGGTAGAAATGCGAAAATCCCGGGATCTCGGGATTGAAATGTAGAAGAGTTGGGATATTTTGAGTTTTGTTTAAATTCATATTTCATAAATTTAATGGACTGCGCTGAGTATAAATTGTCGCTCGCTAAGGCACGATTCGATTTGCCATAACTATATCTTTGTCTTCGACTTAACCTAGATATACTATAAGCGTGTTCGCTTGCGATTTCATGGTAATTTGTAAGAGTGAATTTCATGGTATATGTATACCTAAGATATTTTATAACGTGATTGAGTTATCATTGTAACAGAGATCTGCCTTCTTTGACTAGTTTGAATTTTATACTTGGTCAGTCGTTAAGACTCTAGTTTCAGTTTTGCGTTTATCAGCTACTGGAGTGTCGAAGGTTAGATCTCTGGTCAGGTAAGGGTGTCTTTTGTTGTACAACGGGTGTAAAGGTGTTCTGAACGCAGGTATTAATATACTATTTAAATATATCAACGAAAGGTTTTCACATGAAATTTTGAAGAAACCCTCAGTCGATGTGAACAAGATCACGACACAGGCAAAAGACATGACAGATAACAAAATGCGTCAGATAAAATGCCTGAAATATTTCAGGTTGAAATGACCTCAATGACCAATTGAAAAATTTCTTCGCTCATGGGCCTAGAGACATTCCAAGAATGTCTGTGTTCTCTTGCTATCATAGACATAGTAGCTTCACGAACTCTTCTTTACGGAGGTTCTGCGGCGAAACTTGCGCTTGAATACGACCACACTAGCTTTGGAACGCGTCATATTGATTGGTCAAATGCGACTTGGTAACAGCGAGTTCGGATAGACAACAGCACAAAAGGCATGGTTTAAGAGATCTTTCAAATACACTGTCCTAAAATCACTGAGAACTAGTCTTTAGCTGTGAAACCATTCATAAAAGAAAAGCTTAAACTCGAGTAATCAAGTTATTTGATTGCATGTCTGAACTTTAGATGAAAAATACAAGAAGTAGGAGCACAATTTTCATGATTTTGTGTCTCACCATATTCAGTTGATCAAGTGAAACAAAAGACAAAAAATTCGCTTAAGGAACAATTACACGAGAATTGTAATTGAAACTAATTTCAGAATATTTCATAGCATTGTCAAAAGATAAATCTACATATTAAAACAACTTAGTCTGCAGCATTGCGAGAAGCTAATTGCATGCCTGCTATGCTTCCCAACTAAGATCGGCGCGCCTGGTTGTATGGATATTTTTCATATCAAAGATTGTATTAATGACATTAAAAGAAAGTCATGGAGTCTTTGGGTGACAAATGATTTTCATGATACTCTGTCACATTTGTTCATAATTGCTTGACCTGGACATGCAGAATATTATGTTCATCAAGCATCAACAGTGAGATTTACACAAGGTTGCAAATCAACAGCATGATTGTGTGTCAAAGGACTGACTTTGAAATTTGCGACAATTAAATCTGCGAAACCGTGAATTCTACATCAAATTAAGAAGCAAGTGTGAATTTCCAGAAGATAGGTCAGCGTCAAAGACAGCAGTCTCTGTCCTATCTTGCTAGAAACTTTCAGATTGCTGTTCCACCAGATCCGTGGCCTGACCCATTTGAAGCTTTTGTAATTTTCTTCTTCATAAGATCTAGCAATCAGTTTCCAGTTGAGCAGTTGAGCTGGAAATCAACATGCAGCTTTTCCACATTCTAAGCCGAACAACGTAAACAAAACGAACCTTCGAATTTCTATTTGGTATTTTGATCACTGTGACCATAAATCCACTTGTGTTGTGAAGACCATTGCCAATATGTTAAAATATGTCAGTAATTTAAGAGGGAAGACACACCCGCGGCGCGACTACCATTTTAAATAAACTGGTTGAACCCAGTTTTCCTGGATAATCATATGAAGAAAATAATTTGATATCGAAACTATATCGAAATCATTAATTTCGAAACAAATTCAAAATTGTACAAATAATGTTTTTTTGAAAAAATCACTTATTATCGATCACGTTCGACGTTGATGCAAATTACGCTGTAATAAAAAATTAAGCCACATCTTCAATGTTAATCTTGAATCAAGGGAAAAGTTTATGACTAGCTTCTTTTGTCATGGCTATAACTGACCGCGTTCAAATTTATCTCGTAGGAGCACAGGCGGTCATCTACAAGCAAAACATGCTGAAGTATCTTTTTTTTGTCAACCACTTGTTGTGCTAGCGTGCTCATTTTTTTGTTGTGCTTCATTACTTTGTCTTTTTCTTGAAACTTCCATCTTGTTTGTGAAAGCTCTCCTTGAGATCTTTTCAAGTGGGGAATGGAGCAGTTTCTTAATTTATGAAGAGCGTTGTTTGGGGGGACAGCTAACGCTGGAAATTGGCCGAAGGTTCCGCTTTTTGGACTTTCAAGATCTAGCCAATGCACCAATTCCATGGTGAGTGCCTCAAGGGATGGTCACTCCACAGCTGTATATTATCTAAACAGCAGTTTTGTAGGGAATGGTACATTAGATTTGCAATTGATGCGCAAAGATGCTGTTCATGCATGTCAGAAAGAAGCAAAGTAAGTCTTAAGGAAACAGACTATCCCTTTCTGAAATAAAAATCCTGCATTATTATAGGCAGTGGAGCTCACAGCATTCTTGTTATTTTTGAATTTCATCCACTTTTTATAGTTTTTGGATATAGAAGGTACTTCTGGATCGCAGTGGAATAGCTAAACGTTGACCTTTATGAGAGCGCTCGTCACTTCTTCTTGACTCACTTGAAAGTCACATTGACATGCTACAATTTCTGTCTATTTATTAGAGTATTACAGAAAATCAAATGATTAAACGTGATAATACAGGCCGGTTGTCATGTAAACTGCATTGTATGATACAAGGTGAAATAATTCTCATTAAAACCGCCCATCTACTTTACTCTGACTTGTACAGATGGTAATTATTGGTTTCAACATGCCTTTCTGCATCGATCGATAACCTACAAAGTTCTGGTCTGTCTGTGATATTAGAAAGTGGAAGTGAGAATTGTGCCAATAATTAATATTGGGATCAATACTACTTACATATTAACAATTTCGTCAGTGCTTACATCATGACATCGGTTCTTAAATAATGTCAACAACACCGTTTTTATGTCATTAATTTCATTAAGCTGCGATCATCTGTAGGTTCATCCCTGAATTTGTCGTAGCGGCTCATTTGGCGAATTTTCTGATCAGTAGCATGGAATTAACTAGGTCGAGTTTTTGCTGGAGTGATTAACCAGTGTTAAGAAACGATCACAGACTTTCCTGTCTATATCTGCAAAACAATCTGTTGAGGTTCTTGAATAGGATAAATAACGCAACTGGATAACTAAGTGTGTGAGGAAAAGGCAATCACATGTCGAGATAAGCTACTTCATCAAAGAGGCGAAGAACATTAACACTCAAAGACCAGTTATAGTCTATAATGTTGAATAAAACACCGTCAAATTAGAAAAGCTTCAGTATTCGTATTTACATATTGAAACTATATGGTCATTTCCTTGTTATCAAAGTATTTGCTTGTAATTCAATACATTTGTTTAATCAGCTCATAGGTCTATGTAACGAACCTTCTAGGCCGAGAACTTTTACACGATTGGTACAATTCATTGAATAATTAATAGTCATATGTGATTGCTATGTATAACATTATAACTGCTGAACACCATACAAGGCCAGTATAGTAATATATTCAAAGTCATAGATCCAAATCCACTCGCTCGTCTGGTGTGATGTGGTGTGAAAAGATCTGACAAAGACTTTGCCGTCTCCTTTCTTACCTGAGTTTGTTAGCGGAAGATCTGTGGTTGGAGTCGGTCTTTTTTCCTTCATTAGACATCGAACTGAAAGATTTTCCTTAAATATTAACGACACTATAAACTTACGCCATTATGGAATAATTGTCCTGATGGTGATGATGAGTCGTGAAGAACAGATTCCCAACAATTCTCCTGTTCGCCACTCCAATACGTCATACACTCATTCCTCAACGCGAATTGCCCTTTGTTGCTTCTTCGCACATTAGCGTCGTAGGTGAAGGCGTACAGAACAACCGTGGCGAATAACATTACAGCTTCAGCTCGCGCCGTTCGTGTAATCGTGATTCCCATTCAGATAGTGCATATTCATAGATTCAGATTGAGTGCATCGCAACTTCTCTCGACAGCAGATATTGCGAGAATCCGCTGTCAGGGATCAATCGCGTTGGAGTATTAGCATTTACAGCGAAATATGCTGAGATGATATTCAAGTCAAATTAATGAAACATACTTTAGTTTGAGATCGAGAGACTTGAAAAGGATGAGCTGTTGCACTGTACATTCTACTATTGAGAGTGACACGCCAAGTTTTCTCTAGGAATTAACCCAATTAGCCTCATGCCCCGACTGAGTTGCATTCATGGACTGCTATTAACCATTTATTGTTTTGTGTGCTTGAAAGTCGGCTGACAAGTGATCCCGTAGACTACCTTGAAAATGTAAGTGACATTTGATCGGTTAGGGGGAACGAATCATCTGACTATCAGGATAATTTCACTGTCTAATAACATTTTGATATGGAAAAACCGCGAGTTCTGATGAAAGATCGTTACATACTCTCGTGTCAGTGGATTTTACTTTGAGGTCAAGTTAATCAATCTCGATCCCCCTATGCTTCACCGCGTGATTAATGATAATGCCTGACTGTCGCTGAATGCCATCAAGATCGCTGTGCCTCCTATTGATTATCGTCGTACCTGAGTACAGCGGGAATGGTACCGGCAAGTCGTACCTACTGATTTTCGATTCAGTCCGTGAAGGAGGCATGCTTTCTTCCGTCATGTTTTAGTGCTCTCTGCACCACACCACTCTTGCCATGCGATGCTTACATGACCATGCGAACTAAAGCGTTTAATGTGCGTGCATGTATATATCAGCATGCTTCTACTCAGGAACCAACTCAGTGCAGGAGAGCTCATGATTGGAGAGACAAAGGCACTAGGCACTTCAAAATTCAATCCTGAATGCTGCTTGACTTTCGTAATCCTTGTTCGAAGATCTCTTGCCGTAGACAAATATGCTGACCGCTGATTTGATGATTTTCAATTTGGCAGTAACATGGGGTTTGTTGAATCCTTCAGATATGACGGTATGCACTTTATAGAATATAAAGTGCCTTTATACAATTTATTGTCATATGACTATAAATATCAATGCTTATAATTCATATATTCATTGTCATCAGTGTTAATTGTATTTGAAGGAATAATTTTGAACAAGTTTATCGTACCTACAGTGAAGCATGCCGTTCGCCTGATCAGTTAGCATGCATTCCTCGCCCAGGTTGTGGAACTTCATGTGCCCCTGCAGCTGCTCAAAATAGAATACTTCGTTTACTGGACTCCAGCTGTGGAGTTTTGAGAATTTTGTCGATTGACCTTTCCAATGCTTTTCTTAAACTTCTTCACCTCATCATAAATGCATGTCGTAGCTTCAACATTCCTTATAGTTTGATATGCAGTTTTGAGTGATAGAACAAGGAGTTTTTTATGGCAATGAGTTTTCAGAAAGCTGAGTTGCGTCTAGTAGCGTGTCTCAGGGCAGTTACCTTGGACCTACAAATACTACAGCAATCAAATATGCGGACGATGATCCTTTTATACACTGTATCAGGAATCCCATAGAAGATAAGCTTCAGCGGCAATTTGTCTTAGAGTGGTCCAAAAATTTTGGTCTGCCTGTCAATGGTGATAAATTAGTAGTGATGGTTAGAGTTATCAAACGTGGATTGCACACCTGGCCTATTAGAATTTGAATGTATGATTGTTGTTTTCTTAAACAAGTTGAAAATTTTAAATATCTTGGTGTCTACTTGTCTAATGATCTTCGTTGGAGCATGCATATTAATTTTATTGTTAAGAAAGCATGTTCATCTTACGTAATTTACGACAAAGTGGTGCAGATACAGGCAGAATGTTCAAATGCTACATGGCCTTCATGGGGTCTATTTTCACTGATGCTTGCTTCTTCTTGTTTCTTTTACTTATTGTCATCGCATAATTGTAGCGTTAATTTTAAGTTATTATATGTGGGCTCATGGTGTTACAATCGACAATGTAGCAGTATATAAACATTGTCTCCTTCACTTTAGGAACATCAAGATCCAAACTCATCAGGTATTAATCCCTGAGCTTATCAATTCCCAAGTTTCATGAATAAAAGAAATGGTCAACCGTTATATATTCACCGGCATATTAGGCCTATGTGTAAAGAGCTCGTCGAAAAATCCTTGCTGCCGACCGATACATTCAATAATTTAATGATTTAAGTGAAATTGAATAGCACTACATAATTTAGAGCCGTTGTTTTGTAACAGAGCTTTATTGGTTTCGGAAAAGTGCATTTTTAAGTGGTTTCGTTTCGTAAACTTACTTTGTTAGAATATAGATCAAAGTTCTTACCAATCTTAGAAGTCTAGAAAAATCACTGGACATCTTCTGTAGCTGGTATGAACATAGTAAGAAGAGTTGGGTATTATTGGAGCGGAGTTTTGAATTATCATGCATAGAATAGTAGATGATGGTGAGCTCTTCGTGGTAGAATTGGCACAAACTAATAATTTTGATATTTAAAATTGTTTTATTTATTTGCGGAGAAAATTTCAATTTTAAACGTGATTTTAATGCCTTTGTCTCTGAAAGAATATCTGCGCCTACATGATTCACCATTTATATTTTGTCTAAAGTTAGATCAACCTTGAACATATTGTTTTCGCATAAATCTCGGCACGGAAAAATCGGCACTGAGTCCGTGTGAGTGCTGTTGCGATAATGAGGTGTGGAACGTGTCTGACGTATTGTCGCTGAAAGAAAAGTTTTGAATACCTGTATTTTATAACATGAATTCCATAGAGCTTCAAGTAAATTACATCATCATTAGACCTGCTGTATTGTTTACTCTTGCTCCTGCTCCTCGTTTATTGTCTCTTCTTCCCCAGGGCTCAATGCCGGACACTGCGGTTGGCTCGGTTGTCGCTGGAATGGATGCGCCTTCTACATTCTGCACCGGTCTTGCGATAATTTGAGTCCAGATGCAGGAGCTCAAGCAAGATCTCTCTTCACTTTCTGCCACCATCTCTTTCTCTCGCCACATCACCTCATCATTTTTCTCTCGTCAGAAAAAAATATTGCCAAAAAATTGTCCATCCAATTTTATTGTTGGAAGCTCCTATTGGGGTCTTACTATATCCAGCAATCAAAAAATTAAAATATTTTATCGGAGCCTTTTTTGTAACATCAATATTTATAATAGAGAAATATTAGAGAGATATTAGAGAAAGATCGCAAAACAAAAACTGATAGATTATTTTCAATGTATATTTGATATGTCGCAAGCAAGTGCCCTAACGACTTTAATTTATCTTAGTGAGTGGTAGCTATAGGGTTTTGTTGTATAATTCAATTTAAGATTAAAATGTTTCCATATTAAAAAATGTATTTTACATTCTATTTCAATTTCAAACTGAATCATGTTTAGATTGATATAAGTTGAAAGTCTAGTTCATAATATAGGTAAAACTTTTCAACAACAAGTTGCATTTTATTATCCAAATCAAAGATTTCGATCACAAATCCTAAAAATATTTCAGATAGAGGCAAGTATGTGCTCAATCGAATGTACATAATTACATGTGATAACTAGGTACAAGTATGTATAATGATAACTGAATAACCGAATAAATTGCTACCCATAAACTATCGCATCAAAAGTACATGCGCAGTTCAAAGTATATCAATTAAATATGTCGACCATTGTAAGAGTGCACTGCTCGAAGGATACGCTCCCTAAATTCGGGATGATCGATGCTTTTCACTCAAACATCGAGTAAAAACTCGGGTGGGGGTGAAAGATATGCAAAACAGTGGTAGATTTATCTTGCTTCGAAACGATGCAGGGATGGATGACATTTTGGAATTCTTTGGCTTTCTTTTTATTTCCACCGTCAGCATAAAACTTCCAAAAATTGGATTCCAATGTTTCCAGAGGGTTCTTGCTTCTCCTTTTACATGCAAGTTGCTTTTCCGTGCGTTGCACCAAGAACATGGAAGACTAGAGCCAAGTGCCATAATTCCAAGCAAAATGTTGGACAGATTTAGATCAGAAGCAATGATGAAATTATGACGCAGATTGTGGAAATTCAATGTAATCCAAAGCTTTCGAATATTCGGATGATTTTCTTGCACCATTGGAGCAATGTCAATTATCAATAGTTACTTCACTCCAGAATCTTTGAAGTGAGTCACATTTGTCGTTTGAGAATTAAAAAGTAGTGGAAATAGACGTAGGCAGATTTTCAGGAATCCACCACCACCGTCTATTTCAATCTTTACCAATATTTGATCGTCTCCATATCCTCGGCTTTCTTTCGCCTGTTGAATGAGATTATCAACATCGCGACAAATTACAGTCCATCTCGGAGTTTTCTCAACCACAATATATTTTTCGATTTTCACGAAATCAATGTTTAAAACTTGGAAAAAATCATCCAACTGATGATTCATTTGAAACAATTACTTTTTCAAATGACTCAACAGACAGATTTGACGAAGCTGCCGGTCTCACATAACTACTGAGTTTTAAAGTTTCTCGGTCACTAAGACTCAATCCAAGTCGGATCTTATTCTAGTCGTTTGCAGCTACATGTCTTTTTACAGCATCAGTCTTTTTCGATCAGGTGAATTCGACGGAATAGCGACTCGCAAGGGATGGCCACCACCATACCTTGCCAAACATACTTCACTTTCGTCAGTTGTATTCGATCTTGTGAAAACCTTTCGTTGATATATTTGAATAGTATATTAATACCTGCGTTCAGAACACCTTTACAACCGTTGTACAACAAAAGTCACCTTTACCTTACCAGAGATCTAACCTTCGATACCACAGTAGCTGATTACCGCAAAACTGAAACTAGAGTCTTAACGACTGACCAAGTATAAAATTCAAACTAGTCAAAAAGCGAAAGCAGATCTCTGTTACAATGATAACTCAATCACGTTATGAAATATCTTAGGTATACATATACCATGAAATTCACTCTTACAACTTACCATGAAATCGCAAGCGAACACGCTTATAGTATATCTAGGTTAAGTCGAAGACAAAGATATAGCTATGGCAAATCGAATCGTGCCTTAGCGAGCGACAATTTATACTCAGCGCAGAGTCGATTAAATTTATGAAATATGAATTTAAACAAAACTCAAAATATCCCAACTCTTCTACAGATCTATCAACGATAACCACCGACGCCAATTGCTCTTCTCGATGAGAAGGCCCCACTAAATCTTTAAAGTTCGAATACAGATTCATAGTAGTAAAATTATGGGGTTTGCCTTTGCCAATTATGGATAAGCAGATCTAACGTCAATATTGTTAACCGACTGTGTTTGACTTTAAATTTCAATATTTCTTACTAAGCTATCTATGAAAACCAGCACATTATGTATCAAGAAGAGCTCGTCATTGTGTCGCGAGATAAACGTAGCTCAGTAGTTGACATTGATAATGAATTTACGAGGACAACTGATGAACTTTGAAATTGATGAACTCTCTTCCAGCATAAAGAATGCTTATATCAATCTAAACATGATTCAGTTTGAAATTGAAATAGAATGTAAAATACATTTTTTAATATGGAAACATTTTAATCTTAAATTGAATTATACAACAAAACCCTATAGCTACTACTCACTAAGATAAATTAAAGTCGTTAGGGCACTTGCTTGCGACATATCAAATATACATTGAAAATAATCTATCAGTTTTTGTTTTGCGATCTTTCTCTAATTCCTTCTTAGTGATCATGATCGCTGATTAAGTTATATATTTTTAGAAATGTTTGCATCTATTATAAATATTGATGTTACAAAAAAGGCTCCGATAAAATATTTCAATTTTTTGATTGCTGGATATAGTAAGACCCCAATAGGAGCTTCCAACAATAAAATTGGATGGACAATTTTTTTGGCAATATTTTTTTCTGACGCACCTTGACCTCAGATGTTCGGTCCTGCCACTTCGTAACTTGGCACTCTCCTTAACCACTTCTAGTCCAGCATCCGTCGCAAGTGACCAAACCAGGATTTTGGCGAAGTGCTGATTCTAGGTCATATAGATGGAGCATCTCTCTCAGTTCAACCATGGATCGGCGATCACAAAGCTTGACGGATCATAGCGTTCTCATTTCTCACCAGGCGAGTAGGTTATCATCTTTGTAGACCATGTCTCCGACGCATGCTGCAATACTCTCCTGATACAGGCATTGTATATCTGACCCTTACGCTTCAGCGAAATGCTCTTGGTGGCAAAGACAGGCAGTAGGCCGTGGAATTTCTTCCAGGCGCTTCGCACATGAGCTGTCATAGCCTCACAACAACCTCCGGAATTACCTAGTCTATCGCCCATGTAACGAAAGTCATCGACCACTTCAATGGAATCTTCGCCTATTTTATCTCACTGATCTTAGCTTGAGACACGAGGAGACGATCTCCCTTACATTGCCGACACTTGAAATGTATATCATCGCATAGAGCGGCCAAATTCATGCATCTCTTTTGAACCTACAACCTGAACGCTACAACCTACATAGGAACTTCCCTTCTTCCTTTTGCGTGGCTTGGACTTCGACTGATGAGCACTTTGGTCATTCCGTAACTTTCATGCCTTTAGCCTCTAAATTATGAACATCGTGTTCGTTGTACTTCGTCCTTTTAGAAAACCAAATTAACTTTAATCAATGCAAGCTGATTCGCGGATGATGTTTACAAGGACGTGTTCGGCTATTTTCAGGACTTGATCCAGGATCTTTAATCCTTAGTAGCCTTAACAAGAATTTACTATGAACGAGAGAGTCCAAGTGATCGGGAACTCTGGCTTTACGTATTATCAGGTTGATGAGCTAGGTGATCAACTCCACCATACCACTGTTTGTAAGGCCTATTCAGTAATTGAACAATGCAAGCAGATATCATACTCAGTAAATATTTACATATAAATATTTTATTGAAAATTGTTGCATGAAATGTATCAGAAAGCATCGAGTGCCGTATTACCGTAAGTAATACGAGGCTTATTAAAGCTAATTGTATTTTTAGAAGACAATAGATTGTCCCATTCATTAAATTCACTTCATTATATTCCAGACAAAATGTTTGCGAACAACTGTTCCACTCTAAGTCAGATTCGGACTCCTACACGGCTTCTTAGGACGTCGATACATTCAAAAGTGATCGGAGAGAAAAAAAGCGGTATTCAAAAGAAGGACCTACAAACTTCATCGACCAAGCATTCGGTGCTTAATTCGGAGCTCGATCAATCGTTCACTGATTCTCAAACTGCCTACAGAAGCAAAACAACATTTGAAGTGCTGCGTGCAATTTTCATTTTTCGCATCTGTTCATTCAATTTTCTCGTAGATAAAAATAAAGAGGTCAGTAAACGCTGAAATTTCATACCGCATAGCCCTATACTGTTACGGATATCTCCCTTTTACAGTTGATGAATGTCAGTCGAAAGATCCTTGGGCGCAATTTGTTCCATAAATTGATGCGAGCATCTTTTTACGGACAATTTGTCGCTGGCGAAGACCAAGAGGATATCAAAGAGGTGATTTTCCGAAATCGCATGTTTGGTGTTAAGTCAATTCTGGATTACAGTGTGGAAGAAGATGTCTCCCCTGAAGAAGCAAAAGAAAAAGTCAAGTAAGTTGAAAGAATAAATGCCAATATTTATTGTTCTTATTTTTTCTATTTGTTGCTGTAAATCCATATGAAGTGTAAAGAAATTGATGAAATGTATATACCGAAACATGGAAGAAGGGCTCCTAATGTGCTTCTGATCCTAAATGGAGTTTGTTGTTTGCATTTTTTATCGCAGCTTGGTTGAAGTTCATGCGGGTCACTCACAGGAAGTAGGTGATGGGTAACGCTGACAAAGGCTAATAACGGGGAGGGTAAAATACAATGAAAAAGGCAATTGTTAGCGGTCCTCATACGATGCCATGTCACGGTGCAGTATTGCTTGAATAGGCCTAGCGAGACTCTATGTTGAAATTTGACAATAATTGTATGTATGATTATTGATTGTCCTTTTATCCCCAATAGCGCCTTGTGCAGGCAGAATTAAGGAATTAATTAAATGATTCGGCAGCATCGGCTTTTTGTGCTGATTTGAGCTACTTAACCGTTATGCAGCTGAGTCCTAGTCAACTCGCATTAAGCGCCATCAACAATAAAAATGCAACAAGAAACTGAGCTCGAGTTAACACGCATGAGTAGGATGGAGGATAGTCACTAACACCACATTCAGCAGTTTTCCTTCATAAACTGAGCCTGAGTTAACTCGTACCGCTTTACTGACACTCATTCTCTGACAGATGCTTAATTACTTATTGCTTCCTCTTTTTACGTCTCTTCTCGGTTCCGGGACTCTACGAAGTTGCAATGACCCGTTTCCATTTTGAATGATCTAGAGAAATGTCTTCCTCTAGAGCAGCGGTTCTCAAACTCTGGGTAATTACCCAAAGTTGGGTAAAATTGGAGTATTTTTTGGGTAAGGAATGAATTTTTAAATAAAGTAAGATTAAGTAAGGTCCATTTCTTTATTTCATTGCCTTACCAGATAGACTAAGGGCTCCGATCGACTGAGGGAACTCCATTCTCTCATTGTCTGTGCACGCGGCATACATGATATGATAATATTGTAGCTGCCTAACGTACGACACCAATTCACAAACATCTTCAAGAGCTTTAAGCAATGCTAGAACACTACTGGTCCAAAAGCACAGCGTAACACAGATGCCTGGGTGAAGCAGCTATTTACTTCTCGTGAATCATTCATCGAGGACAGTGTGATAATGTAAAAGACGAATTTCGTCCAACTACGAGTCGATGAGTAAGTAAGAATTTCGAGTCAAGAACTTCCGACGTATTGGCTGTCAATGAGTGAAGTTTATCTACAGCTGTTCCGAAGAGCTCTTATAGTTTTGCTGCCTTTCTGTGTGAATCTGGTTTTTCAGCCTTCTTTCATGTGAAAGATGAATATCGAGTGCGCCTGCAAGCTGGTTCTGACCAGAGGCTGGCTCTATCAAAGACATGTTCTATTATTGATCATCTGATATCCAAAAGTAATTAAACTCTTCTCAATGACAGGATTCAATGGAACAATTTTTGATTAGTTGAACTTTGATAATCTAGTTTTGTGTCTACATATACTGTATATATGTATTATTCTGATAGCTTAATTTACATGTTTCAGATTGCATTGTGTAAAATAAGATAAAGGTTATTGTAAAATGTTGTTTTATAGTTTAGTTCTGGTTCGTAAATACATTGTAGAAATAGCGGGTAATTGGTAGTCTCGGTGTACAAAGTGGGTAATCTCGATGAAAAGTTTGAGAACCGCTGCTCTAGAGACTCCAGGTCTTCTTGGATACAGGCTTGCCAAGTCTTCTTAGGTCTTCCTGGTTGTCGGCGACCATCAACCATTAAGTGGTACACTTCACCGATGATGTCATCCGTGGCCCTTTCCATATAGCCAAGCCAGCGTAGACGTTTTTGCCGCAGGCGAACCGGAAGTTCGAGCAAGTTAGTTTTCAACCTGGTCTTTGCTATTTACCTCACCATTCGTCTGTCAGCACTTCTCAGAAGCTCGACCAGCTTCAGGCTGAGTGGCCATGTTTTCGCACCATAGTTGAGAACCGATCTATACACATCTCATACACATGGACTCTACTACACTTCAATGGAATGCCTTTGTTGGTAAGAAAACTGACCAATTCTCTCCACTTAGTCCACGAAGCCGCGATGCGAGTCCGAACCGCTCCTTCTGCACCTGCCTCTGAGTTCACGACATCTCCGAGGCAACGCAATTCTTGGACCTTTTGCGGGGTGATCCCAGTCACTTTGAGTGAATCATTATCATGCGAGCGGAAAGCATCGGACAGCGAAAGTTAATTATTTCTCGAAATGATCGCAATCGGCAGCACTTTTATGACACCACAATTTGCAGGCAACACAGAAAATGAATTTGCGCCGACTGTCTAACCGCAGCAACTGCACGGCTGCTCTCTGGACTGGATGCGTTCTTTTTCTTCATAGTTACCATGACCTTGGATTTCGTCCCGCTGATCTTCAAACAACAAGGCTCCAAACCATCATTCCACATATGAATAGCTTCTTGCTTGGAGATAGCCGTTAAAACGAGGTCATCCACCATACAGCAGCTCCCATAGGCCAGAGCCTCTACACTCGACCTTCCTCCATCGCTGCAATGAACAGTAAGGGCTAAGTGCTGACCCTTGGGGTACGTATCCCCATGCCTACGTCCAATAATTCCGAAAGACCAAACTTCGACAGATGTAATTTTATATTCTATTGCTCGCTAATAGTGAGTATACTCGGACTTTTGTAGTGTTACAATTTCATGATTGCCGAGCGGATTTTTTAGGATGGAATGACCCCTATCCACACCAGATATTTCTACAATGTTCATAGATCTACATTCATTTTTCCAGCTGCTGCATTCATATGTGACAGCTATTGCATTGAAAATTAAATATATCTCATCAATGTCAGGATCTCGTTTTGAGAATGAATACAGGTTACTGAAATATTCCCGAATGCATTCATAGTCCACCAGTGGTAATGACAATGAATAAGATAATGTTCAATATTCAAAGATTTCCTATGAAGCAACGCAGGGAAGAACGTAGCAACTAAAAATGGAACACAGCGTGCGTTAAAAATTAAAGTGACAGAATGATATACATGTACAATGTACATATAATTCACACAAATCTGTGACATAATCATCAAGTCATGTCTTCCAGGAGAAGCTTTCGATCGTGCTTCAATGTCGAGCGGGTAGCTATGCTGTTGTTCAACTGAAGATTGAGATTTCGATGATCTGATGACGGAGAAAATTATATCATTGTATATTGACTGTGCAGTTGTGCGGAATGCAATGTCACACTCTGTCGCACCGTGTTTCCATAAACACATACAATTCGAGCATAAAGAAAGATTTCAGATATACCTTCTGATTCCGAATAGTACGGAATGTGAGGCGTTGTGTAATTTACTCGGTTTAAGGATTTTATATTGATCAGGATTTGAACAAAAAATGATCTATACTTTGATGTACGTTGATCAAGAATTACGTTTTTCATTGAATTTCTATGAAAAGAATGTGTGTTTTGCATAAACTTGGCATCTCATAAGTAGATGGAAATCTAAATTTTGAGAGAGAATTTTGTGAACTAGTTCAGCTACTGCGCGCAAATCAGGGTGACGAGTTAACTCGGATTTAGTTTCTCAGCGTATAATAACCGCTTTAACGTCCTAGTGAAGTCCTATCTCGACGCTAGTGAGGTCGGACTTAGTTTCTCATGAAATTATCGCTGCAACACGCTCAGTGATATTTTCTTATTATATCACTACGAATTAACTCGGGCTCAGTGAAATCGCATGTAGAATTAAATCATTAGGTACAAACTTCTAGGTATTGATTTACTAAATTTGACCTTGCTAAGCAGTTGACCTCACTATGTTAGATAAGATTCGAATATCGCAATGTGCGCTAAGCTTCAAATAAATTAGCTAACTTAAAAGGATCGACCCACTTACTTTGTATCTGCTTGACCAAATGAAATCTATTTGTTATGCAGAGATTCGCTGGAGAAAGTGGTAAACGAACCATCGCACAGGCCCGATGCTGCTAGTGCTCAATACCAAACTAGCATTGAATTTGCTGATCGCTCTGAATCCGTCATTGCAGCAAGGACGTATTTCTATGAAGGTGAAGAGAATTGCGACCGGCACATGAAAATTTTTCTGGAATGCATTGACGCCGTATCAGGATCTACAAACAGTGAGGGCTTTGCTGCCATCAAGTTGACAGCTCTTGGTCGACCGCAACTCTTGGTAAGGGCCTTCTTTTCATACTTTTCATAGAAATGATTGATTCAATTGTAATAAGATTGTAGAATGACATATGTGACACGCACTCGTATCTTGGAATGTGACAACGCCTGTTTAGGCAAATAGATGTCTGTTCAACCTGAGAACTGCATTCATTCCCTAACTAAAGAATAAATATGCAATCAACAGCAGCATTGAAAAACTTTCGCTTTCTCAAATTCCATTCAATTTGATTCCGTCGTAGTTACCATTATCACTATCAGTATTATCTGTACATATTATTGATGACTTTCAAACTACATTTTGGTATTCATTCTTATTAGTAGCTGTACATAAACAACAAGCATTCGATCTTCGTTGAACTTGTTACCGTACTTGTTATACATTTTTGTAATATGTAACATGTATATATTTCTAAATATACAGTTCATACTGCATTGAATGTTAAAGCAGTCTCTAATGTAAGCCTTGCAGAGAAAGTTGTTTGTAGCTATTGTTGTCATAAAAATTGATTTCGTTTAAATGCTATTTATAAGGAAGATCTCCGCATCTCCGGATGTTTTCATCGGGCAAAATGTTCTCATCGAAATTTCCCATATATCTATGATAAGATCCTTGATGAAATAATTGAAGACAAAACATCCAAATATTTCACAGTCAATTAATTGCATATAGCAATCAGTGCATCGGCATGTCTTTGTAGGAATACGATGATGGATCGTCCATAATCATCGTATCAATCAGCAATAAAGTAATTTTTGCACATCCACCACCCATTTAATGGACGCTTCACGGATAATATCTTACTTGGGACAGATTTTATAGTGACGAAATAGTGAACCTAAAGCAGTCTGAATTCATGTTGGGACTGCACATGCATGAGGCCTATGTATTTTTCTTTGCCATAGCTCGGCATCCCGGTTGAGTAAAGCAATAGCTTCTGATCATGACAAGCTTAAAGGCAATGAAAAAAATTTTTGCAAGCTGCAGAATTTCCCCGTAGATCTTTCAATGACTGAAATGGGATAGGTGCCCTTGTAATTTCAAAAGCAAGAATTTGAAATTGATTATTAGCATTTTGTGAAGTATGTTTTCAATCGCCTTTTCTAGTTGGCTCCCTATTGATTTGGCTTATGCTGGTTTGTGAAATATTAGGCCGCGAACTTTCTGATGACCATCTGTTTTACTTGAGACCTCTGCCTTCATGCGAGATGCGTTGGGTGATTGGATGTGACCAATCCAGGGTTTGATAAAAAGAAAAGGCGAAAATGAGGCTTTATTACATTATATACCTATACATAATTACATTAAGTGCTCTTCACTGTATGAGCCTATAGGCCAACAGGCTGTTAGGAGCAGCCTGTGGATATATGTGCTGTCCACGTACATTCAGCGAGACACTCACTGTCCTCCTTGGGCAGACAAAAAAACAGTTTCAGACCCTCTTCCCCCTCTGGTCTCGATCGATGATCCCGTCAGTGGTTTGTAATGTAAAATAAGCAACCTCGGTATTGAGAAATTGGGTCAATATTGACATTCAAAGTGAGAGGCTCTACTAGTGACTAAATGACTATGCCATCACAATGCTTGATCAACATCATGCCAGATTCTATGATGTATGACTGATATTCATTGACAGTGGACTTCCTAAGTCTAAGTTACCAAGTTTTGTGAGTATTCGTAACATTTGAAAATTGCAGACAGAATATAGAATATTCGATAGTCCGTTCTACTTATATCTTGGCAAAGAAAGATAATGCCGGACTGATGATGAAGATTGATGCCTGACTGGAGAATGATTTTCGTATCACAAAAATCGTGTAATTGCACTGATTCTGAGTTCTTCAATAATTGAAAATTATGTACCTACTAGCAAGTATTATATTTCATTAATGCACTTACATATCATCCTATGTTAGCTTTACGGTTGAAGGCACAACTTTTCATGACGCGCTTATAAAATCTCATAGTTTTACTTTCTCTTGAGTCATGAATATTGTAACAGATCAATCTAATGTCTAGCGTCAATGCTTTAAACGATGAG
Organism: Prostheceraeus crozeri; assembly: GCA_907163375.1. Taxonomy (NCBI): domain Eukaryota; kingdom Metazoa; phylum Platyhelminthes; order Polycladida; family Euryleptidae; genus Prostheceraeus; species Prostheceraeus crozeri. The sequence goes on from CAJQUW010011233.1 coordinate 325,868, forward strand.
TAATCCCTAACTTTCCAGACAGTGTTAGTCATTATTTCAATTCTCTTTGTTAACCTTTCAAATTCAGGGATATCGCTATTATGTTTTAGTGTTACATTATTTTACTTTTTAGCTACAAATGTCTGATGTGTTGTGTCAGATGAGACAATTTTTCAAATTGCTAGCTGGTGGATCAGACGAATCTATGCCGGAATCAATGCTGAAATTAGATATCGATGGATTTAGGAAACGTCTTGCAGAAATGGAAATTGAAATTAGCTACGATGAACAGCGTCGGTGGTTCACTCTGATCGATGTATCGGGAGATGGGTGAGTAGCTTGGAAATGCTTTATGAAGCGATGGATGCTCTGCATGAATGTTGGATACTTCGGCTAGATTAGCCGTTATGAACTAGTTTCTGAACATTTTGCTGTCAAATTAGGGAAATGCTTTGGTTCATTTTTTTTAATTCTTAAATGTCAATCATAGTTTCGATCAACCAAATCTGCGATTCCAACCATTGTGTCAGATATATAGTTATCATCGCAATTTAGTTGTTAATAGCAAGAAATGATGCATGCTCTTTGATTCTGTCAAATTCAGCGGCTGTCTTGCGTTTACTAATGAGATCAAGCAGTTGCATGTTTCCTAGCTATCAAAGGAAATCAATCGTTTCATGTTCTGTGCAAATGATATTCCTCACGAAAAGTGCAGAATCAAATGTCCTTTATCTATATCCTGACAGATCGACAAAGTACATTCTTTGACCTGTCATTGATAGTGACAAAGTTCGTGAGACAACAACATGTTGCATAAACATAATTGCAAACATTATCTCTAACATGATAGGGAAGAATGTCGATGACATTTTTGACCTTTTGAAGAACAATTTCTTCATTTGATGATGCAAGTCATATTAGATAAGATTGTTGAATTACAGAGGTATTAACATAAGACGGCTAGTGACAGAATCTTTTCCGTTTTACCCCGCCATTTTCATTTTTTCAAAATCAAAATATTAAACACCTGCCATTAATAAAGCTACCGCAGTCATATCTAAATTATATTGTTGCCGCAAGAAGTGCAGATTGTCATAATATCCACGATGATATAGTCGTAAGCTTTATTATCTTTCGTCTGTAGTCGAATTTTGTCGCCACATTTTAGTCAGTGCCATAGATTCAATTGCATTTGTGTAGAGCCCGTTGCAGGTTGAACAAAATATTCTGGATGTATATTTTATGTTTGGTGGATATCCTACGTAAAGGTTGTACATTCATTTTAATCGATGTTTGTACGCATGCCATTTATCAGTAGATGATAAAACTCGAAGCAACTGTTTGATGAATAATCGATTTCAACTTTTTCCATGACCAACCACATTTGTTTTGCTGACTCAGTGCATTGAGACAGACATGAGGACTGGCGACTTCTGTTTGAAGAAGAGACTAAAGCAGTTCAGACGATCATCTAATATCCTAAACTGAGTGGCGGGTGTTTAATATTATGTGGGGTATATGCAAAAGTAATTATTATTTAGCTATAGGCCTATTTTACTGATAATTCATTGGTTATCATGCGATTAGTAATAGGTCATGCAGCTTTTGAGATTATATTTGGTGCATTGAATTTAAATAGGTTGGCTTGGGGAAATGCGACCTGTAAAAGGTTAACTTGTTTATGTCGAACTACTGTGCTGTCATCATTGATTCAAATCAAGCGATAATGTCATGATTATATTTTCAACACTAAAGGATTCCAGGGGCTAAGTTGTTTTGATCATGGAATAAAAGGTTTCTGTAATATCGGTCGTCAAAGTGAGTGACTTTCAAAATCGCTTTTACCTCGTAATTGGGGGTAATTGCGACATGGCCTTCGGGTAATCTCGACATGGCCTTCGGGTAATTGCGACTATGTACCTTATCATGTAGCTGACGCGAATTAAATCTCGATGATAGGTTGGGATTGTAAAATGAAATGACCGTGATAAATTACACTCCTATTCTATTGATGTAGCAAATTATATTGATGATAAAATCTCAAGGGTCCAATCGGTATCAAGAATAGAGATTTTTCATTCATTGAAGTGGATCTAGGCCTATATACGATTGCAGAATTTATTATTTCGATAGATCTATGTCAATATGACACATCAAATGGGATGAGTTGTCTGTGGTAAGCGTATTTTGAGGTCTAATTGGCCTTTTTCTAGCAGGCTACATATAATATAAAATCCTACAACTAATCTACGTTTGAAAAACAAAAAATGGCCTATTTCATGAAATATATATTTAAGAAAAGCACATCAAATTCAGGTCCTAAATATCGTAAACGTTTCTCGTTCTTTCTGGACGTAGAGCCTTTCCTTTGACTGACTTGGAACTGCGTCTTTCTGTTGTTAATCGATCGAAATCCTTGAACTCGAACCAAGCTTGGATCTAAAGCATTGTACCTTATCATCGTTTGAGTTTTATGTATGATTTCAAGATGTTGGTGACGATCTTTTTTTGACAGATAAAATGAGGAAGTGCAACTACAGAGGTACATAGAAAAAATTAAGCAGCAGTAATCAAACTTCTGAACGTTGTTGCTTTTGCCCCGATAGGCCATTTCTCATTTACCCCGGACCTGTTTTAGACTACCTAAATCGATCGAGCTGTGCAAATGACGTAGAGACATTCGATTAAAATCGCTATTTTGTGTGGATGAACTTAGCATCTTACTGCACTAAAAAATCGCCCATATTTAATTCTAGCTTGCTTCTCTTGACAGTAAACAAAATATGCTTCACAGTAAAACAAACTGGGCCCAATTTTTAAAAACTGTCAATACTTTCTACAAGTCCCACGAAAAATGCTTACAATGCTTTCACGAAACAAAATATCTGAGTCAGCTATCAATGTAGGTACATATGGATGCAAAATGAAAGGCCGATGTTTTTTCGCTGTAGGTTATCGAACCTTGTCGCATTTCCCCGAAGCCACCCTATTAAAATATCAAATTCTGCAATGATCTCTGTAACAAGATATTTGAAAGTTGAATGAAAAAGTTGCAGGTTTTACGATATGGTGCTTATTTCATGATGTATTATAATTGTTTCACTGCATTGTGTATTGACATCCTGCGAACGCAGATCATATTTTTCGCGCTGCTAGTTGGCAAGTATGTACATGCATGTGTTGTGTCAATATCTGAATCCTTTGACTTTGTTGATAACGTCAATCTTTCTTGTTTGTAGAACTCGACAAGTAAAAAAGTAATCATCACTCCTGTTTAATCCACTTTTACTGCTGTCTAGATCTGTAGACCTAATTCTGCTATGTAATAAGCTGAGTACTGTTCTAGTATGTAACAGTAATCTAGAGTGCAGTTTCGTGAATTGAACTGATAAAGTGTGAAGGTTTACATCACTTGCAGCTAACCTATTGCACTATCTGTTGATGGAATGGTGTGAAATTTTCTTCCTCATTTGATATAAACAATTATGATGTGCGATAACTGAAGACAATTTCAGCTCCTAACGTTTCAGACTGACTGATTTTCTCACTGAATTTATTCCTGATAATAATGGACCGTTGCGCCACTTACCGCATTTGCCTGTTTTTTATAAGTTCACGGCATAGTGATGGATTGCTTGAGCTTTATCACTTTGCTTTTTGAAACTTGGTTTTGAGAACCATTAAGTCCACGATTGAGCAAACGGGTGAACGGGGTCTTTTGTAGGCGCAAATGGCGAATTCTGTAGTGCAAAGAAGTGCAATACAAATTGTTTAAGTTTGAGAGCACATTTCTGTACAATAGATAACTAAATTGATGAGAGGAGACCATATTCAGATGTGTTGCTTCTAATTTTGAACACACTTTGATCATTGAAATCCTAATCTTATTATTTAGGAAAGGCAATTATCTTAACACTTCACAGCTTTCAGAAAAAATGTGAAATAATTTGGAAGCATTTACTACATGCGATAAATGGATAGGAGAAGATAAGTAGGCTTTCTTAATTCGGACTGATATGACGAGGATGCAGTAGCTATTGCCAAACATATGAAAAAATTATCAATTATGGCAAATTGAAAAAAAACTTGAAGCAAGGCCATCGTGTGAAGAACTGCTCATAGACCTTATGTAGAAAATGTCAGCAGATTTAGACATTATTTTTGATGTATTTTCTTTAAAAAATCATAGGATTGAATCCAATCTTGCTAATTCATTTTCGGGAAAAAAATGACTTACGTTGTACTTCCTTGCATCAAAAAATATTTGAATTCGTGTTTAAATATCAAAATTTTGCAATATGGATAACTGTGCATGATACTGACACAAATTACGATATACAAGTAGGTATATCTAAAATAGTGCCAGTAAAATTTTCGATACTTCTATTCTTCCCCCCCCCCCACATATTTCTAGTTTTCCAAAATCATCAAATTTTGCCAAAGTTAGTCACATTGAGTTTAGAATAGACTTGATCTGTCACCGAGTGACACTACAACACGACTGAGAAGTCTTACTTGAACCCTGGGATGAATGATTGGTTCCTTGGATCCTCAGTTAGAATACAAGGTACAGCTGTAATCATGAACTTCGTGTGATTGTTGTCTACAGACAAATGACGAGCAATTGTCTAATTCTAAGGCTGTAAATGTTCTACAAGTGAGATAAGAGGAGTTTTACACACTCAACGCTATGCGACGTTAGTGAGACTGCCCGTAGGAGCAAGAGAAGATCATTGGCGATGCAACACTTCCAGGTGTCAAGAACAGAAATGTGGGGGGGGGAATAGAAGTACCAAATTTTCTTTTCGTTATTAAAACATCTTTGAATGGGATTGATGAATACACATGTAGTTAATTACGAGATATGCTGCAAAGTCGATGGTTCCACAAGGGAAGTGAATTCACAATAGAAATAAAAGCACTCATTAATTTACCTTTGTATTTGTTTAATAAAATCAAATGTACGATTACTTTACTTCTTTCCGCGCTGACCGTAAGGGTCGAGTAGGTGGTGGAGTGGCGGTTTGGTTAAAGGATACCATCGAATGTTTTAGGAAGGATGTTTCTGTTTCTGACGGGCTGGAATGTCTATTTTTGATCTTGCCTAAATGTAGACTTGTAATAATTACTCTATATATTCCTCCTATACCTGCGGTCCGTATGCAGTCTTGCATCAACGATTTTCTTATTCAAGAGGCTGACTTATTGTTAGTGCAATTTCCGGATTTTGACATTATAGTATGTGGTGACCTCAATCGATTTGATGTTACGACAATTTGTAGCAATCTATCTCTGAGCAATATCAATAACAGGCCTACCTATGGAGATGCCGAATTGGATTATGTCTTGATGTCTGATTCATTGACAGACTATTTTGAAAGCATAGAACATTGTGCTCCACTATACATTTCTAAAACTGCTCATGTGTGTTTACTGGCTTGCCCAAAGATTTCATGTGGAGAACAGTCTCAAGCTATTTTTCGAAAAGTATATGATCTCCGTGATGAATCTCATTTATTATCATTTCAGTATCATTTAAGTGCTGTTGATTGGAATTTCATTTATGAGAACGATCTTTCGCTCGATGAAAAATGCAATCAGTTTCACATGATTTTGAATACAACTGCTGATCAATTCATCCCATTTTCCTATGTCCGACAAACTGCTAATGACAAAACCCTGGATGACCCCGTATCTCAAGTCCCTAATCAATTCAAGATGGCATGCCTTTCGATGTGGAAAATATGAAGTATACAATTACCTGAAAATGAAAGTGCGAGGCGAAATCAATAAGGCGAAAATAAGTTGGACAAAAAATGCTGCAACGAAAAACATTTGGTCAGCCATTCACACAAATTTGGGTACAAAAAGTGCAGATCCACTGAATAAACTTATGTCGAAATTCAAGGATACTTCTAAAGCCGTCGAGGCCAACAATGAAGCGATTGCTGGTAATTTCAATTCAGCAGATGTCTTTCCCCTCAACGATTTCCCTGAAGAATGCAACCAAATACCTTGGAATGTTGATATTGAAGAGAGGACAGTCTACAAATTACTGATGTCACTAGATGTCAGGAAGTCCTCATATGATTTGCCCAATAAACTGTACAGAGAATGCGCACATATAATCACAGACATACTAACGAATCTCTACAGGCAATCAGTGTTCGAACGTCGCGTCCCTTGCGCATGGAAGATTGCAGCCGTTGCACCTATCCCCAAAGCAAGGAACCCAACCGTCAATGATATTCGACCAATAAGTGTACTTTCAACTCCTGCGAAGATTATGGAAAAATTGATATTAGAATCAGTTAGATATCATTTTGACCGGTGCATTGATCCTCATCAATTTGGATTTCGAAGGGGATCCTCAACTTTATGTGCCCTCATCGCTATTCATGAGACTATTTCGTGTTACCTAGATGACACTTCAACATCGGGTGCTGTGATTGTATCATATGATTTCGCAAAGGCTTTTGATAAGTTGCCACACCATAAGATACTTCAGAGACTAGCCAGCTCGTCATTTCCCAATGCATTTATTGAATGGACAAGATCTTACCTTTTTCAGAGACGTCAATTCTTTCGTGTCGGCATCCACACTAGTTCCACTATCACGGTGACTTCTGGGATACCACAAGGTTCCATTCTTGGTCCTTACTTCTTTATTAATACCGTGGCTTCTCTGTCTTCAGATTTTCATGCATGCAAGGGCGCCATTATTAAATATGCTGATGACACAACCCTATGCATTCCTTTGTATAAAGATGACATGACAAAAAGCGTCGAGGATGTGGTAAACGAACATTCCAAAATTGTTGATTGCTCCAAGCAGCTTGGTCTTCCACTGAATTTGAGCAAATGTAAAATTCTCACCATTAAGAAAACACAATCTTGTGTTTCGCCAACGATTAGCGATGTCACTGAAGTTGACAGATTGAAGATTTTGGGAGTCACCTTTAACTCAAGATGGACATGGAACGACCACGTCGATAGCACAGTATCTGTAGCTTCCCGTCGTTTGTATGCACTCCGTATACTTAAAAATTCCCTATCTAAAGACCAATTGATCTGTTCATACAATGGCATGGTACGCTCTTTCATTGAATACTGTGCACCTTTGTTTCTCAGTATGTCGATTGGTGACATTGGCCGACTTGAATTACTTCAACGTCGCTTCCATAAAGTTATATGTGGCAAGAATTGTACTGAGGAATGCTTGAGTTCATTGCAAGAGCGACGGAGAAACCAGTCATTGCGGTTTCTAAAGAAAGTGATGGAGAACGACCACATACTGCACGATTTTCTGCCAAGAGTGTCGACATCCGGAAGATTTCTCTTGCCGCACTATCGCACTTATCGAAGATGCAGCACTTTCTTTTTCATTGCCAGTAAACTTTTCAACAGTGAAATAGCACGCTAACTTACATTACTTCTGTATTTTTTTTGCATTTTCTTTCTTGTGTTTTCATCTCTAAAGTTACTCGATTCTCATTCAAACAAATAAACGGCTATTATTATTATTATTATTATTTAAATGTACCATGTAGATAAACATTTATTGAGTAAGCTATGTAGTGTCAAATTTGGGAGCACTTTTATCTCCCTTTTAATCGAGAGAGATACATGGACGAACACTGCAAGTGTATAGGAATGCAGCTTCCTTAGTCTGCTGTATATCTTTTCAGTAATTGCATTATGCAGGGTGACCACTTGGTACGGAATGGTTCGAATTGGCACGAAATTCGAGCCCTGGTTCGAAAAAGTGCGAAATTGGGTCTATGCAGTTAAATATTCTGCCATTGTCTATGTACACTCACGATTTTCAATTTATGGCAATAAAACGCTTATTATTATTATTACTACTTAAATCAGGGAATATGATCTTCGGATTTCTTGACGGCCATCCGGGTCATCTCTGAGATTCGCCAGAAAACGCAAAATAAATAGGAGGGGTAAGGGTGTATGGGTTAAGCAGGCATGTGATTCTTCCGGTTTTCGGCGATGAATTTGTTACCTCTCGTGAATCGGCGAATTTCGATTAGAAAAACATAAAGGTTTAAACATAGTTTGGCCATTAAACTATAATGTTTAAACATAGTTTTTCAAGAGGAAATGAAAAAATTAAGGAAGTCTTGTCTTGTCCTTCAATTATATAGAGAAATAAAATGTTTCATTTAATGCTTTTTTTATCATTTCATTGAATAAACCTCTTATCGGGTAGAAAGCTTAGAAACTTGCTAGGGTGTGTATATAAAGAATACACCTCAAGAAACCCTCAGATAGAAAGAGGAAGAGAACGGGCTCCCTCAGATGGAAAGAAGATGAGAACGAGACCGCCTCAGATGGAAAGAGAATGAGAGCGGCCCCTCAGATAGAAAGTCGCAGAGAGGGGGCTTTAAAAACCATAAAAATTCTACTAGCTATAGTTCCAAAAGGCTGAAGGTTTCGCCTGCGGCGCTTTATGAGACATAGAAGTTCTACTACTGCGGCGCTTTAAAAACATGACAATTCTGCTTGTTACACTTCCCAAAAGGCTGGAGGTTATGTTTGCGGTGCTTTGCCTCAATATTGTTGAGCTCTAATTAATTATTGTCTGTGGCATTAATAATCGATGCAGTTTTAGTCGCAGCATGGGGCCTGTAGTGTGTAGTCGCATAAAGATTCATAACTATCTAAAGTTGACTCTTGGGTTACTTGTAATCATATCAAAACTGAAAATGGGCCCCAGAAAAAGTAGCGTATGGAACCCCCCTAGAAGCGATCTTCCGGATTTTTTGTGACACCACGTTCTCATCCCTGTTAAATGCATACTTACTACTAATAATTTCTGCATGGTTCGAAATTTGCGATTGGTGAAGTGGTCACCCTGGTATTAGGTAAAATTGAATTTGTGATTCTTGCATCAAAAATCTTAAGTATCTGCAATGAAATATATTCTGTTAAATCTTTCGTGAAAAAAAATATCCTAGTCGAATTCGGATTTTAGACCGTTCTGGCGGCAATACATCATAGAAAGAACTTATATGTTCTGTTACATTTACATAATGATTTTCAAGCACAGATCTCGTGATTTTGCGTCACATAGGCGGCAATTGTCGTTTTGCACGTGTTACTTATCATTTGAAGAGTATCACACTTCATTCGCAAATTTTCAGTTTTTTTGACTGTACCGTTTTTATAATTTATGGAAATCAGTTTCAGGAATTACCTCGTCATGCAGTGGTGAAAATAGTAATAAATATTACGGATAGCAAGATTTTTGACTAAATGGTAACGCTATTTCCTATCCTACTCAAATTGCATCATCACAGTCACGTGTGAGATGAAATAACACGTACTTAAACTTGGAAGTTGTGTTTTTCAGTACAACATCAATGGTCTTGTTGCTCAATTAGTCTTTTTCTTGGCATTTTTCTACCACCTCGTCTGGTTGTAGATAATAAATATTCTCAGTGGATGATAATTGTGAAGCACCAGTAAAGGCCCCTTCATGCATTGTCACTTTTTGAAGAGCTAACAAGTCGCTGCAATCCCTTAGCAGACAACCACTGAAGAAGCGCTTCTGTGTCGCCACTAAGCAACAATCACTAAATGGCGAGGAAGTGGTCGTGTGTGAAGACCACAATGCTGATTTCGTTCATGCTTTACCGCGAGCAGCGCGACCTTTAGAAGCCAGCTGTTTTGGCGTAAGCAGGATCCATGCATTGGTCGCAACTGAAGGTCTCAAGTAAAGAGTCAAAGTCGACTTATCCGTGGTTTAAATTTTTAAATTTTTTCAAGTAAAAGTTAAGGAAATCGTTTAATAAAGCAAATGGAAGCGTACACCAACTTTAAAGAGTGTCAAATTTGATGTCGCGAATTGGTGCGAAGACTTGAAATGCATCACTAGGAATGCATCCATTGAAATGCATTACTAGTCGGAAGCGATACTTGAGCATTCATGTGTGGATAGGCCTTCACATAATGGAGAGACACTTATTGTACTTCGAAAAATTGCCTAAAATCTTAAAACATTTTACTGTAAGTTATTGTGAAAATTTGTATGCGAGTATGCCAAACTTTCTGATGCTAAGCGACTGTATTACAAATATAGGAAAAAAATTGTGGTCTATTATGGTGCATGTCCGTTGTGTGCGTGCAACTCAGTATCATTTAGCCGGAAAGCTAGCTCACATTACATTAACTTGAATTTCATATCCAGCGTGTGAAACAAAACTAATGTCTGCTTGTTAAATATTTTTTGAAGCATATTTGGTTAAAAAAACGGGAGAATACGGCGATAAACTTCGCCTCATGACCAAAAGACATAAAGTTGGCAATTAAGCACTCCCACTTATAGTCCGTTTTGTCTTTGCGTGTGTATTACATGCTTTTATTAAATAACGCTTGAGCATTATTAGAAGAAACAAGCTTATAAGAACTTAAAAATTTGAATATTCCTTTGTAATATTTCTACATTTCGTATTATGGAACTTCTTTTAACTAGATTGTAAATTAGTTGTTTCTGACTTACGCTTCATTCGCTCAATCAACGCTGCTGCATAGACATTAAGTATTTTCATGAAAAATTTAATTTGCGTCTGTACGTCGTATGACATAAACTATCATACTAGACCAAGTCAAATATTTCACGAATGACATTTTACAATATTTGATGATTGATTTTCCTATGATTTTGAAATGTTTGTAATACGCCTATCTCTAATAATTGAAGAATTCAATTTGGCTTTCATAATTTCTATTTCAAAATAATATTTCGCATTTTGTCACAGACATTCGTTAGTACAAACAAGCTGTTCGTTTTTCCAGTGCTGTCAGAAAATATTGTAATTCAGCGTTGCGGCAGTGTACCTATTTGATCAGAATTCTGTCCAATGACTTGCGGAAACTGCTTCAGTTCCGATAGAATTATTCGAAGTGACTATGATAATTAGCGAGCATTTTATTATATGCATGAAATGCATGCTAGAACACAAATTTACTGTTCGAGAGAAAGGAAATATGGCGGGAGCTGTCGAGATCGATGAGATGGCAGAGAGAACTCTTTTTTTTCCAAATTTGGCATATGTTGAGCAGTCTGAAGTGGAATTAGTGCACGAGGCTCCAAAGAGCTGCAAACAGACTAACACTTGTGTGCAAGCGGTTTAGCTGCATCCACGCACTAAGTGCATCGTACAAACTGATGACCTTGAAGGTGCGCACTCTAAGGCGACGGACATGACTAAAGAATTGTCGGATAGGTCTAAAGGATTGGTGGAACTGGCGGGGATGCACTGTTGCCAAGGCCTCAGCAAGTTGTCTGAGCAGTCGGTGAACTCAAGTCGGGTCGATGACATTCGTTAGTACAAATATAATAGGCTACAATAGGCTCTTTAAAGAACAATGGCTTGGAAATTATGGACGCCTATTTGTACAGGCTGAAGCCAGCGTCGTTGTAATTGTCTCTGAGAGATCTGGGATTACAACCGCAGAAAGCCCGAGATCACTCGCATGGTGTCCTTTAGAAGAATTTTGACGAGGGTAGAGTGGGAACTGTGATGGCATACAGCGGCGCTGTGTTCCGCCCATGAGAACGCCAGGGAAGACGCTTAAGGTGTGGAGCGCGGAGAGTCGAGCTCCCTATTTGTTTTCAATGAGGCGACTCTCATCTTGAGATCAACCTCTTTCATTGTTGTTTCCCTGATTCCTTTAGGATCTCAGGAATTTTGCCATTCGTAATGTCAGTGAGGTTATTGAGAGCCAACTGTCAACACTAATAGTTATTTTTAATAGTGCGTTTCTTTAAAATATTCTTAGATGTAATGATTTATACAAGCTCGTCGCCAGGTGTCAGGGTTGCAGTCAAATCAATGCGATCCATTTTTAGCAGCACATTATTCATGTTCATACCATTGGATTGTTGAAATCAGACATCGACACGATCCACTTTTTCCTATGCTCCGATGCTTAGTTACTATACATACATGTATGTCATCGACAAGAATGACTGCGAAAGCAAATAGAAAATATTTAAATCATGGACAGTGTATCTTCTTATTCAGAAAAGAAGGACAATTTTCAAAGCCCGCAGAGTTTTGGGTTTGCGAGTTTTCGGGTGACAATGAAATGAAATGAAATGACAATGAAAGCTGTTCTCCCCGTTTCAATACATTGTGATGCTGAAGTTCGAAACATGGTATTGAATATTGATTAATGATACTTACTAATCTAACAAACAAAACATAAAAATTATCCTTCAAGTATAAACTGATTTACGAATGACACAGCTGTTTTCATGCTGAAACTCATGTTCCATCTAGAGATAATCATCGGCAGTTTTCATCATGACGGGCATTGTTAGCTCTTCATAGTGGGATGATGACCTGTTTTGCGTTCCCATGGACATACTTTCACAGTTAGACGCATTGGTGTGCCTCAATTCCCGTCATTCGTGGATACCTAAAATAATCCTTATTATCAGAATAAATTTTTAAAATGAAATACGCAGCACCTGTTTAGTAGGACGAGCTAACTCACTATTACTTTTACTGAAAACTATTAAAACAGCTTAGACTCGTATTAAAGTGTATGCAAACATAGAATTGCATTGAATCGATTGAATTCAACACACCAAGTTTCAGACAACAACAGTTTGTGATGTTTGTACCGTACTATTAAATGACATTGTCACAAAGCAGTCATGAGTCACATGCACGCACTAGCTATACGTCTGGGCGTATATCTTCCCTTGAAATAATTCCATTTCCTCGATCGATATGCGACGATTCAAATAAAGAAAAATAGTTTCCTTCATTTTAGTTCGAAAGCAATAATTTCAAACAAACTCCGCGGGATTGCATTTCTGTTGCATCTTTTTTGTGATTGTACTCTCGAGAACAGTTTACACCTGACAACATCCTTCAAAATTCTTAGTGGTAGTAAAAAGTGCGTAATAGAAGTTTCGGAGACCTTACAAAATTTGTTGAATTTTTATTGGCAATTTTAAGTAGGTCTAGTTCATTATTGGTTTCTTCTTAACTTACTCGTGAAAATATGCCTTGGTTAGACATTCGGTAAAACATTTAGATTTGGGAAAGCCAAGTGTCTGGTAGTAGGTCTCAGATAACCTCTTGTATCACACGATATATTTCAACTTTATGACCAAGATTATCTCCAGGTTGTGATAATTAGCGATTACTGATTTTAACAAATATGTTCAAATGTCGGCCTAAGATTTCGTTTGTGGTTTCTGTTTCTTGATATGGACGACTTCTAGCAGTCTTCAATTCTTTTCATCTGGATCAAAATCAATGACATCAATTTTGATGTCCCATCAAGAACTATCAACTATGTAACAAACGAACGCTGCCTATAGAATAAAGTGCAATTTATATGATAAAGTGTATATAGGTAGACCACTATAACAACGTTACAAAGGATAACATCCGACAAATATCAACTCATCAGCTTTTAAGCACAAACAAGAATGCAACTCCAGAACTATAATTGAAAAATTGATGTCATTGATTTTGATCCGTATGAGGCTAATTTAGGACTGCTACAAGCCATCGACACCAAGAAATAGAAACCACAAATGAATTCGAAGGCTGAAATCGAAGAACTTAATGACTTCTTATATCTGTCATTCTGCACATCTCATATTCGGTGCACCAACATTTCTATGCAAAACTTTTTAACTTTTTTCTAGTTACTATTCTTTAAGTGCTTCATCTCTTAGACCATCGATATTTGTACATATTTGTTAAAATTCGAAATCGCTTTTTATCACAAACTGAAGATAACCTTGGTCATAATGTTGAAATATATCGTGTGATATTATTATGAAGTTATTTGAGACCTACCATAAGACACGTGACTTTCCCAAATCTAAATAATTTTAAGTTGCATCACACATAGAGCCATGCTATCTTCTAGCTTGTGTTTTAATAATATACCATAACTTTAAAACTTACTTTAGTGCAATCAATCATTTTATAGTTCGTGTTATGAACAACGGAAAGTTTGATATCACAATGATAATTGTATTTGTCTATGATGGATAAATATGTTCGATCATGTTACTATTAATTACCTCATGGCTTTCATGGAATAGAAAAGACTTCCTTATTCCCTAGTTGGGTAATGGTTGTCGCTAGTTGGGTAAATTTTAAATCTCTGTTGATGTCAATATATTCTGTATTTCAGCGAAATCGATTTGTTGGATTGGACGCGTCTCAAGAATTTCGAAAACAACCTTGCAGACATATTCCGAGTGAAGAACAAAACAGTGAGAACCTCATCTTTCGCATGCTTTTGACACAACTATTCTTGCCTTAATTAACTCTCACCGACAGACTGGTGAATACGAACAACTGGTACCAACGCTGACAGAAGAAGGTATTGCAGAAATGCGCAACATGCTCCATCGTGTGGATACCATTGTCTCGGTAATTATCTGATATGGAAAATTGTAGAGCTAGTTCCATCGCCCCAATCATCCCCCATCCATATTTTCTCCTTACGTGCTCCCTAAGCTTTCTAATCATCATTAATTTCTAATGCTCATGTCTGTAGACGTTGGAAGATTGTTACTATTAGACCATTCTGATTATCAATTTAACCTCATCGTGATTTCTTCACCTGTAATCCTTAATATCACAAATGGTGAAAGTTTTAACGGATGGGTTGCTAATTTCTAGTCTAATTCTAGTTTGATGCTTTCAATGTAAGCGAACTCAAAATGATGCGATTCGCAGATTACCCATTCGTATAAACCATAAATAGGCACTCATCACTCTGAAAAGTTAAATTGATCTTGATCACTGCTTAGAATCGTCATATTATCCATTCAATGCTATTTTGAGTACAACGGAAGTGCAGTTAATTGAGCCGCTGATTGAGTAATTGCATGACAAATGTAGCTACTATTGTGCAACATCAAAATGTTTTGGCTACAAATCATCAGCTAGAAAGAAAGTAACACGAATACTCGAATATATGCTACCCAGGACATATTTTTATATATTGCCCAGCACACCCGTGCTGCTTCCTAATGAATCGGTGTTGGTAAAGAATTAAACCTGGTTACTGTTGGAATGTGATGGAATATTTTGTTATCATGGAACTTTAGACAATCAACATGGGTAGAGATATCTCGCAAAATCATTTTACATCCATCCTCTCCTTCGTTAGGTATGCCTGCCTAAAGTACACGCACATTTTCCGTAGACCCGTTCCTGGTTTTATTTGGGAATTAGGTTTGTGATTATGCGAATATTCTCAATACAGTATACCCATCGTAGCCATTTATAAGGCCATCACACGTCCCCTTCTCGGAGTATGCTTCCACAGTCTTGTCAACCAATAATCTCACAATGAAGCTCCGAAAACTTGCTACAATACAGTATAAAGCGCTCAGGGGGTTGTTCCAGAGACCAGTCATTATTTAATGACGAGCTTAATGAGGCCTCATAACAAGATTTCGTTCCAGAGATCGCTTCTTCGATCGCAGCTTAATGAGGTGTCCTTAAACTCGTTCCAGAGACCAATCATAACAGCGAAAATTTAATGACTACTCTAGGGCCGTCACTAAAAGAGCGAGCTGTCAGTTTTGGTCACTATACTTGAAGATGGCAAATGTTACTGATGTCGTTAGCGATTTCGGCCGTTTCCCAAGGCATTATCGAGAGCGTTGTGCACCGATCGACTTGGATGAGCTCTCAGAAGAGGATATACGAAGTGTTTATAGATTTAATGGAGATCAATTGTCGCTCATATCGAACGATTTGCGGCCTTTCATTGAGGAAAACTACAGAACGGAATCTTTGCGTGGGAGACCTTTGTCGGCACTTGAGCATGTCATCATTGCCATGAAGTTCTATGGCCATGGAAGTTCTTTCCGGAATATGAGTGAACAGTACGGCATTGGTTTGGGAACAGTCTCTAGAGTTGTCCATCTCGTCACACAATCCATTCCAAGAGCTTATGAAAATATAGTGAAACTTCCAACTACACACGAGGAGTGTCAAGTTATCTCAAGCGGATTTCGTGATGTTGCAGGAATTCCCAACGTCATCGGCTGCGTTGATGGATGTCTCATACCGATAAGACGACCGACTGTGAATGAACATGTTTTTGTTTGTCTCAAAGGCTACCATGCCATCAATGCCATGTTCGTTTGCAGGGCTGATATGCGTTTCACCTACGTTGACGCAAGCTTCCCTGGCGCAACCCAGGATGCAGCCGTTTTCAGGGAATCACGATTGAGGGAAGCTCTCACTGATGGCTGCATACCTCAAGGATTCCTCCTTGGGGACAGTGGCTATGGGCTGTCGCAACATCTTCTTACTCCAGTTCCTTGTCCAAGCGAAAATGCGTCTAGGAATTACAACAGAGCACATCGACGAACACGGAACTGTGTCGAAAGGACATTCGGAGTTTTAAAAAGTCGCTTTCGCTGCATTGTTAAGAGTGGTTGCCCATTGCGAATGTCGCCATCTAAATGTGCTAATATTGTCAACGCTGTGTCAATCTTCCACAATCTAGCGATTCAGATGCGACTTCCTTCAGTTGATGGCGCAATCTGGAGACGATGTATCCGAAGTTCAAGACACGACCGATGATCCAGTTGGTGCATTGATACGAGACAATATCATATCTCTATTTCAATGATGATTTTGATATAGCGCGTAACGTACATGTATAATGTACAAGCGTACTAGTACAAGTAAACCTCTTCTTCTTTTATGCTTTCGATTGTATTCCATTCCTGTTTCCATTAAACTGTTTTTTCATAACGCATTATACATAGTTTTTGAATACGTTTTTTGTTTCGGTCTCGCTTTGCGGTCTCTGATTTACGGTAACCATTCTAGTCATCCATTACTCAATGTAAGGTAGAGTAAATTGGGAGGAGAACAAATAACTTAACAACAATTGAAAATTTCTATTACATGTATAATTGGTGTACATGGACATGCACATAGCCTACAAACGCTCAAGCTTGCGTTGATAGTACGCCTTCTGAAGTTGAAGAACTTCTTTTTGCAGCTTTAAATTCTCATTGTGCAGAAGAATGTTCTCATTATACGTGTCCCTCAAGGACCGTGGGGCACGTACAGTCGTAGTTGTTGTCGCTGGCACTTCCTCCTGGGAATTTGCATCTGCCACGGTGTCACGGACCATCATCTTGGAAGATGTAGGTGTGAACGACTCTGTCAGAATGTCGCCGGATGCCGACGCAGCAATATCCATGACATCCGCTCAACTTTCTTCCTCAGATGACACGATTGACGCTGCTGCATCCAGTTCCGGGGGTCCTTGTGTAGGCGCTGGTGTTGTCCCGACCTGCATCTTCTTGGGCTTCGGTACTCCCATCGCCTCGTACTTGTCAATGCCGTTGACTTCCTCAGAAGTTAGCAGCGAGCTGATTTTGGTCTCTAGCTCCGACAGACCCGGGACACTGACGACGTTGCCAGTTATGCCGAGAGTCCTGCGGATCTGCTGCACCTTCTTCTTCACGTTAGACCTCTCTACTTGCACCTTTCTTCTTAGATCTTGCCATTTCCTTGCATACGTGCTCACCCTCTTCACTTCATTCTCGATTTCTTTCCACGCTCTTTGTTTATTTGCACAAATCGTGTCGCTATTGTCATGGTTGCATAAAATACCCCATTTCTTGAGGCAACCATCCGCCAACGCATGGAGTTCCGGTTCCGTGAACCTCGGTGCTCGTTTTCTCAAGTTGCGGCTTGACATGACTTCGATCGATCTTTGCAACAAGTCTCAATGGAGCCGTATTATGTCGTGAAACACGCAATACTAATATTGCCTCGTGATATCATTGGATGATTTTAATGTTTTGTCATCTATCACGTGTCCTTTGTCACCTGTTGCTTAATGATGTGTGACACACGCATCTTTATTTATGAGACCCTAGTTAAGGATGAATTGCGATAAAGAGCAGCTCTTTGGAACAAAATTAGAGAGGCCTCTTTAAATTATTTAATGCAGCCGCTCAATGAGCGGATTTAGAGAGGGGTCTCTGGAACAGCCCCCAGGATCGTCGGAGGATGCCCACGCGACACAATTACACAACGTCACGACAACACATGTCCTTCGGTCTACCCGCACACGAACACCTCTCTCTAAACCAACTTCTTAACAAAGCAAAATCAAAAGATCAACCACCTCATTCTCTCTTGCTACAACCACCTCAGAGACAACAAAAGTTCACTATATTCAATGCGGACAAGTACGCCACATACCCTCTTACATCTAATTTATTATCTAATCTGACAGCAAAACATCTGCTAAAACAAACATACAATTACCTCGGCGGCACATGTCTCACACAGACAAAACAACGAAGTCACTAGAGCCCTTCCCCCTACTGTCCGTAAATCAGAACAAGCACTCGACAAATGCACACTCAAAACACTTATACAACTGCGTACCGACGAATCACCTTGCGAAGAAGCTACATAGAACAGATCATAGTCCATTTCATTCCTTTGTTCTCTTTGTAAATCAAAACCACAAGACACAAAGTACATTTTTCTCTGCACCAAAATGCACAACCCTCATAGCATGGGACATGTGACAATAACAACTGCTTCCAGGCGACCTCGGAGAATCTTTTTCACAATTCAAGTCACAGGCATTGAATTGTGAAATGGGACATGTGTGTTACACCTGTCAGGCGTGCGGAGCTCATCCGCCGCATGGAACATGCGATTGGTTTTTTTGCAGTTCATGTGGTTTAACCAGCAATAACCAGCACTTGAAATTGGTGAGAAGTAGTGGAAAGTAGCCTTTATAATTATACCACGTTAAATCTACAGAATCATTCCCAACTGAGTAATTTCAGGTCCCATTGTGTTATTTAGTTAGAAAGTCCTTTATTGCAAAGTTCAATTGCTCTTAAATGAAGCAAATTTCTTTGACTGTCGGTGTTTTCAGACATTATTCAACACTGCATTGACTTAGGGAAAATCTCTTGTTATAAAGTCACGGTCTGTTTATAACAGGATCAGATAGATACAAACATCTTCTAACTAAAGTATGTTGTTAATGATGAATGTGATCAGGGTCGGTCGTAAATTATAGCTTCTAACAACTGCTATAGTCGATGAGAGAACAACCTTCCTGCTGCATGTATCGCATTGTTGTGAAATTCAATTAGACACTGTACATGTACATGCGCAGTCAGAGGGATGAGTGCCGTTCCATGCTACGCAATAAAGCAGATAGCAACAATATCACTAAACAATAGACTGCTGAACAATACAATTAGCGAAAGGCCGGTCATTGGGAGCGCGGGTCCCCCGTATAACCTACGCATCTCTGCTACGGTAGTAGGCCCATTTTGGTTTCACTCGCCATGACACCACTTCAACAACCGCTAAGCCATTGAGTTTACTACAAAACAATTTTGTCAGAAGAATATTGTATTTGGCAAGCATCAGAACATAGAAAAGAAGACTAAGAAGCTATCATAGTGCTTCAAAATTATATAACTATAAAAACAAATTTAGTCAATCTCAAATTCATGCAATTCAGGCCTGGTAGCGTATATGTTTAAGTATGACATAACAAAACATTCTAATGATGACGGAAAAATGTTTTCATGATAGTTTTATTTGTGCAATTTATAAATCATGAGCACTATGTAAAATGATTGATTCGATTATATAAGAATTGAAGAAATGTATATTTGAACAGGTTGTTAACACGATAGTCTGCCTTGTCACTTGCCCATGTCATCATGTGGAAATACAGAAATCTTGCCTCTATTGGCGTCAATAAGTACATGTGCATGCAAATGAAATGATAAAATGACCTGAAATTCAACGAAATGATGAAGCGATGAACCAGATCAATAAAAAAGAAGCCTAAATGAAATAAACTTGTAACTCTATGCGAGGATAGGCCAGTCATGTTGTACTTGTAACTAAAGCAACTTTTTTTCTAGCTTTCATGGAAACAAAATCGTCGAGCACATCTGAATAATCTATCGATTTTGAAATGTCGTTTTCTATGGAGAGGATTTCCAAGTTGCATGACCGGTCCTGTAGCATCGTAGATCGCATACGAGCGCCTTGATCGACGCACAGTAACCCACCAACCAATATGTTATTGGCGACTCGGTTACTTTTATTTAACTTGAGATGTAGAAGCTTAACCATCATCTTTAAAGTCTGTAGCACACGGGACAAGCCGGCGACAAAGCCCATCCTGCGGGGATAAGCATTTTCTTTTATGACTCGATGACAGCGAAAATTGTCATCCGTGTGATAAGTTGAGGACAGTCGAGAAACCTGACCTTAACATACTAACTATTCTGTCCTAGTGGAATAGGGGTTCGATGGCGAGTTGACGACAGAGCTTCCCGACATCGCTTGATGTATGACTCACCGATGGCTATTTCTTCTGTCAGAGAAAGTTGATCACAGTTCTACTTTTGACGACAGCGAGAGTGTTCTAATGTGGTTATGTCTGCACCGAAAGTCAATCAGATGGAGTCGCTCATCGAATTGTACCGAGAGAGGATATGCCTATGGGGTTTTCCGCAGATCAGAGAGATCTCTATCAACGAGAGGAGGCGATCAAATCAATCTCATCTACTCTAGAATGCCCAGAGTAGGAGATGCTGCGCAACACAATATATGAGCGAAGTCCATTCGCGACTGAGTTCAGAAAAGCAGCTTCTAGATCAGCATCCGGAAGTGCTGCAACAACCATGCGGGTGTGGCAATATTACGACTCGCTGCTTTTCTTAAAAGACGCAACTTTCGATAATATATCTTCAAATTCTACTGAAGACATTCTAAGGAATAGTTTCAATTGGATTAGGTCCTCTATCCTGAACTCCTGCATCAATGTCGAACAGGCAACGAATTGACCTCGTCGAAAAATCCATTTTATGGTCCAGCAAGATCTGCGTCTCTATAATAAGTCTTCTGGTGAAGACTTATTATAGCGGCAGACTTCGTATTGTCCATCACGTGGTTCAGAATGAAATGAAGTGATGAGAACGAAATTATCGATGAAATAGATCCACTGTCGTTCGCGTGATAGGTTCCCGATAGCTACTTGCACTCGCTGTCGATAGAGTTATGACGTCACTCAACACGGGCAACAAACAGTTAGCGCATTCTGTCTACAGTAGAAAGTTACCTCGCGCAATAGACTTTTCGAAATATTATGACGACACTGTCGTCGAATTTCTTACTCGACCAGCTTAAAACATTTTGAGATAGAGTCTAGCAAGCAAATGAAATTCTCGAGCGCGGGGCCCAAAGCGACCGCCTCGTTCGCTTCCTTCTAAGGCCGGCCATGAATGTGATACATTGCATTGAGACTATTTTTATGTCTTTTTTGGCGATCGCAACAGTGCGATGTTGCACCATATTGTATTCTTTCTCATTCTTGCTTTTGTGTGCCATATTTAAAATTCATGCCGAAATACAGAATAGCTAATTAAATGCTTCATGTTTTGACCTACTTAGAAAACTTTTGGTACTTCTATTCTCCCCCCCCCCACATTTTCCAACTTTTCCCAATTCATCAAATTTCGTCAAACTAGTCACATTGGATTTACAAATTGTTTCATAAAAAATGGATCACCCTCAAACATCGCCTTAACTTCAACTTTGTCTAACTCCGCCAAACTTGAACGAATTCACCCCTCACTCTTATAAAATTACATTTGTTTCCTTTGTTATGTAATATGTTGTTCTACAAGCCAAAAGCTATCAAGCAAAACAAAAATAAAAGAAAATCGTTCAATCAAGCCAGTATACACCATATATCATTCAACAATATGTACACTGCTACATGTTAATTAACTGGACTTCATGTTCCATAGCTTCCTAGACTTCGTCGGTGGTGTTTGGCTAGCACTACTGATTGGCTTTCATCTAGAAATCTATCTCTATACCTGGTGAAATCAATACAAGAGCACAATGAACAAAACGAATCGCATTCCACAAAGGCAAAGTGTCAGCCTTGCTAGAACTCAGGGTTTTTTCTTTGCGAGCTTACAAGCAAGCGACTAAAATGTCCTACACCAAATTTGCATCGATGGCATAATGATGATATTTCGGAACTCGGTTCGTAAAGCGGGCTCGGCTCGTCCACAGCAAACATCCAAACGAGAGACCGCCTAATGTTTGAGATTTGTTAAAGTGTGATACATCAAAGTCTCTCGTAACTGTAAGACGCTGCACTAAACTCGTCTATTTACAAAGTCCACTATTTCGTAGAATACTTATTTGGTTCAATTTCAAGAGCTGTAAGAGGCCCTCCCTCAGATCGAATTTTCAGATCAGCATACGAAAAGACGTCTCAATGGGCAATGAGTCATTGTCACTGGCGAAATCAATGTGATCGGGTTGTGCTGGTCTGATGAGGCAACATACCGTCAGAAGGATAGAGATGTCGATTGAGACTATGGATAAAATACTGATCAGAAATGTCCGGAGACATTTACATCTTCCCGGTACAAGGTGGTGCGATCTCTACTGATTTTGGGCTGGCATTTGAGGACCATGGCCGCTCTGAACTTCACATACAGCAAGGAACCATGATTCAGACGCTATGTGAATGTTTTAACGAATGAACATTGGGCCAAATGACAGATCACCTTTGGTGATCCATCACTTGTGATTATTCTAGGATGAAAAGCGCTACGTGTCCCAGAGTAGTAGATGTCAACTTGCAGTCTTCCCATTAGGGCTTAGGACACTCAGTTGTGGGCCAGCTCGTTTCAGTCGCTAATCTACCATAGAAAATGTATGGCGTAATTCTAGAAACGTAACTTTCGTCGTTCACTGGCTACCTACAGTGGCGTATCACAAACTTACGTCGCTTTCAAAAAGAGAGTGGAGAAAGTAGATAAGTCAAAATCAACGATATCAATCGAATCAATGCCAAGACGAATGGGACTATCATTGACAATATGGTAGGCGCCAACAAAATATTTAGTCTTCATTAAGTAACCGATTACTGATATCATAGCTTAATACAGATTTCTATAAGGACATTTAAATATATTAGGGACATGAAATAGACATGAAAAATGCTTTCTTGTATCATACTTATTGTTTATTTAGTCATATTTTAGATGATCCACTTTTAATGAAACGGCCATTTACAAATTGTTTCATAAAAAATGGATCACCCTCAAACATCGCCTTAACTTCAACTTTGTCTAACTCCGCCAAACTTGAACGAATTCACCCCTCACTCTTATAAAATTACATTTGTTTCCTTTGTTATGTAATATGTTGTTCTACAAGCCAAAAGCTATCAAGCAAAACAAAAATAAAGAAAATCGGTCAATCAGAGCCAGTATAGCACCATTATTCATCAACAATATGAACTGTACATTGTGAGTAACTGGACTTCATGTTCCTAGCTTTCCTGACTTCGTTGCTTGGTGGTTGTTGCAGCATCTGATTGCTTTCAATCTTGAAACTATCTCTTAACCGGTTGAAAACATACAAAGCACAAATGAACAATATCGAGATCGCATTCACAAAGGCAAGTGTCAGCTTGCTAGAACTAGGGTTTTCTTTGCGAGCTCAAGCAAGCGACTAAAGTCCCTTACACAAAATTTGCATCGAGGCATAATGATGATTTTTCGACTCTGTCGTAAAGAGGGCTCTGGCCGTCCACGCAAACCATCCAACGTAGAGACGGCCTCCTAATTTTGAGATTGTTAAAGTTGATCAAAGTCTCTGTTAACTGAGGACGGCTGTGCATAACTCGTCTATTCTAAGTCCACTATTCGTATATGAAAGACTTTGAGACGAATTTCAAGCGCTGTAAAGAGGCCTCTCAGATCGAATTATCCGATCAGCATACAAAAAGGGAGTCTCAGATGCAATGAGTCATTGTGCATGGCGAAATCAATGGGATCGGGTTGTCTGGTCTGCTGAAGGCATCAGTCCGTACTGAAGGATAGTGATGGACGATGGATTATGGATAAAATATGATCAGGAAAATTCCGAGACCTTTAACATGTCCCCAGCGGTTACAAGGTGGTGCGGACTCTTACTGATTTGGGCTGGGCATTTGGACAATGCCGCTCAGAACTTCACATACAGCAAGGAACATGGAATATGAACGCTATGTGAACTGTTTTAGAGGATGAACATTGGCCAACTGACAGCTCAACTTGGTGATCCATCGACTTGGTTATTTATGGATGATAATGCTACGTGTCACAGGAGTAGTAGAGTCAACTTTGAAAGTTCAATTAGGGCTTAGGACATCATCTTGGCCGTCGTTCTCGGATACTTATTCCCATAGAAATGTATGGAGTATTCTAAAACCGTTAACGTTCGTCGTTCATGTCCTACAGATGGCGTATCACAACTTACGTCACTGTCAAAAACTGAGTGGAGAAAGTTAGATCAGTCAAAAATCAACGATATCATCGAATCAATGCCTAGACGAATTGGTAATGTCATTGACAATAAGGGTAGGGCCACAAAATATTAGTTCTTAAGAACCGTTACTGTATCATAGCCTATCAGATTATATAAGGACATTTAAATATATTAGGGACATGAAATAACATGAAAAATGCTTTCTGTATCATACTTATGTTTTATTTAGTCAAATTTTAGGATGATCCACTTTTTATGAAACGGACTGTAGAATAGACTTCATCTGTCACTGTGTGACAGTACAGCACCACTGAGAAGTCTTACTTGAACCCTGGCATGAAGGATTGGTGTCTTGGATACTCAGTCTACAGCTGTGATCATGAACTCCGTGGGATTGTTTTCTTCAGACAATGACGAGCAGTTGCGTCTAGTTCTGTGGCTGTAAATGATCTACAAGCTCATTTGGTACTTATGGGTTATCTCCCCCCCCCACGTTTTCAAATTTGTGTAAAATCTGTAGAAATGAATCAATCGCTACAAAACTTTAAGTGCACGTGATGATATTTTCTACCCACATAACAAAACTTGTCCAAATTGGACAAGTACTTTCTGAATTAGGGGCGATAACTTGAAGTGAAGCGTTGCTGCAACTTGATCTGACTTCTTCTGACCTCATCGTCTGAGCAGAAAGCACTTGAAGTCAACAAAGTCATTTCCCGACAACTCCTGAAGTGATGATAACCAAGCTACATCCCTTACACTAACATTTTCAACTTAATAAAGGTGTGGCTAGGTAGTGGTCGTGGGAAGATTCTAAATAGCAGTGGTAGTGGATGAAGAGGGAGAGAGAACAATGCACACACGAATGACAATAATGCGTCGAACAAACGAAGTCAGATCAAACTGTTGACATCGCTACACTTCACGTTATCGTCTCTAATGCAAAAAGTACTTGTCCACACTTGTTTATACACTCAACGCTTTTGCGACAGTAGTGAGACCGTCCTTAGGAGCAAGAGAAGATCGTGCATCGAGAGACGATGCAAATTTCTCGGTTGTCAACAACAAAATGTGGGGGGGGGAAGAATAGAAGTACCAAACTTTTTATAAGAATCACCTAAGTCTACCTTGGTTCATAATTAATTTTTAAGTTATTCAACATTCTGAAGTCGTAAATATTGAATACAATCACCCTTATGTTCTCATTCTCGTCAGCAAAAACAAAAGGGGTGTGTCAATTGTATAGACAGCAACGTATAGACGGGAATGAATTATGTGACTATCATCTGTCTACGTGCCATTGACGATCTAAGTTGTACGTAACAGAGGAAGTGATGTAACTTGACCGGTTCTCCGTATCTTATCAATAGAGTATTGCGTTTATGAAATCACGTTATTTATCACACAATCTTATGAGTAGAGCACCCGTTTGATCGAAAATTTGAGTTTGAAATGGCAACTTCTAGGCGCTAATTTAGTATGCTTCGGTTATTTTTGACTGGGTGTAAATGAAAACTAGATGATGAATCGATGACTTAACAGATGACGCATCTTCATTTTTCATCTATGTATTCACTTATCAATCAGATAATGTACGAGTCCAATTTCCTGTGATGATCAAAGACAGGTTTATCACGAAACTGGTCGGCATGTTGATCATTGTCAATCACGATCTTTTTTCATTGATTCAAGTTGCGTTATTTTACTGTTTCATGAGCCCCACTTAAAGACTACTCATGTGTTACAACTTGTAAAATTATTGGAGTGTATCTGATTGTTATTTTCTAAGTGGAATGAATCAGCTTAATCTACTCTAGGTGGGTGAGATTTACAATTAGTTTATTGTGGCAACTGAATCGAACAGATTAATGAAGCTATTTATGCTGAAATATAATCAGGAATTTATATAATTTATCTAAATGAACATAAAGTATATTCAAAATAAACATAAAATGATATAAATACAAAAAATGTCAATGTAAATAACATGCGAAAATGCCGGCGCAAAATCTTCGATTTGATAAATGGCAATGAAATTGAATTTTAATTGGAGCGTAGAAAACACGATTCTGGAAGCGGAATGGAAAGCACAGTAGCGAAGTCATGTTTTGAAACTGTTTTTGTCTGTTTGACATTATACACGCGACTATTCAATTGATACAGAAACCTTACATTACTAAGAAAAATGCAATATACGGTAGTGTGTGCATGAATTGCTGAACATAAATGAATGTACAGTTAGCTTGCAGTTGTTTAAGTCCATTTAAACACCAGCAAAAGGCACAAATGAACTAGTAATTTGCTTTCAAAATCAAGCGTCTCAGACCGAATTAGAATGCATTGATTTCGGCATTTAAGCTATCAACAGGCCTTCCTTTATCTGAGACTAATACTCGAAGCTGATTCAATTCCCATTCAAATGGCAGTCACTTACAAAGGCATTTAGAAGTAAATGCAGCTAATAGATCAGATCCGACAGATTAGAATAGAATGAGGTACCGTAAAAATAGATTGCTGAGTACTGTAGTATTGAATGCTGAAATGTGACGCTGTCGATGTCTGTTTTATGCATCCTACATGTATATCTACAAGCAAGTAAGTGATAAATGTAATATTACTTAGGGTCATG
Source organism: Prostheceraeus crozeri (assembly GCA_907163375.1). NCBI lineage: Eukaryota > Metazoa > Platyhelminthes > Polycladida > Euryleptidae > Prostheceraeus > Prostheceraeus crozeri. The sequence goes on from CAJQUW010011233.1 coordinate 352,853, forward strand.
TTTTCAATTGACGTCTCTAATTTGATGTGAAGTTATTGGCCTTTTCGGATGCCAACTTCTGAACTGTGACAGGTGCCTTCAAGGAATTAAAAAAGGCTCACGATGATCGAATTTGATAGACTCCGACCGAGCAAGTAATTTTGAAATTTCTTCCATTCTCTGTGAATTGAATAAAGTTGCTATGGTAAGGAAATCGATTTGAATCCTGTCTGTATGATTTGCATCTTTACTTATACTAACGAGCATGGCAAGAAAGCGCACCAAATGGCAGACAGTTATACAACTGATCGATAATAGATCTTTATGTAATTCAAAACAAATTTTTCTCGTCAACGTTGCATTTTATGAATTTCTTCTACGTTTGCCTTTGATTCCTCAACCAGATTATGCACTCTATATGATTGTAAATGAGATACTGAAGTTCAGCTTATCTTGGTCCATGCAAGGATATAGACCATTCAGCTCAACCGGCTTTCCTTTAGTCGAGAGATCGTGATACTTAGAAACTTTTACTTTTATGATGGTTTTTGATTGTTCTGTTGCTGATTTGTCCATAGAATTTACATCGTATTTGTACAATATTTTGAAAGGAATTAAACTATTCAAGTAGACTAAAATTTTCATAGGATTGCTTCAATGAAACCCCTGCAAAAATTACAACCGTTCATTCTGGCCACATGTGGATTTACAGATATGTGCGTGAATTTGTCCAATTTTTGTGACTGGTGTTCAAAATGGAAGTTGTGTCTGAACGTTGATAAATGTTTTGTGATGAAGTTTTCCTTACGTGTTGTACAACTTACGTTTGACTATACCTTGAACTCTTCTTCTTTAAACATGTCTCAAAGTGAAGGATCTAGGGGTTTTTACCAGTAAATTGTCTTTTTCACTTCACATCTCTATAATTGTCAAGAAAGCTTTCCTCATGTTAGGTTTTGTGAGAAGAACAATGAAACACTGTCGTAATGTAAATGCACTCAAAGTTTTATATAATGCTTATATTCGATCCCATCTGGATTATTGTTCGCCAGTTTGGTCACCTAACGCGAAATGTCACATACAGAAAATTAGAAAAGTTCAGAGAAACGTTTTGTAAAATTTTTGTCCTTTCAAAATCATATACTGTGATCGATGTTATGTGGAACTCTGTGACAAGTTCATTTGACAACATAGCAACAAAGACGTTACTGACTATGTTCCACAAATTTTGCACGGCAAAATCAATTCGTTCGTGTCTTCTTCGTTTTCGTTGCATGTTCCAACTAAACGCACGAGGCATACGGGTGCTAAAGTGTTGTGTTCCATGAAGCCGTATCGGTTGGTTGTTAGAAAGAATACATATTTTCCACGAGTGATGAGTGCCGCGAATGATGAAAATCGCATCGCCTATTTTGACATTGGTCTCAGCAAAAGTTGCATATCAAAGCAAGGTCTTGTATTTTATTTGTATTTTATCTCTCCTTACTTTTACTTTTAATTTCTGGAATAATTTTTGTGTGTGTATTTTTGTAACTGATGTATGTGACATGTTATTGGCACTTTGTGCTGTTTGTCATTGGTACAAATAAATAAATAAGTAGTTTGACCGAACTTAGAAATATTCAAGATTTGTCGACCCGAAGGCTCGGTGCAGTTTTAATCCCGATATGCAGTCAAACCTCGCTCAGCGACCTTCGAGCTTCAGATTCAAGATTGGCTACATATCTCAGTTTGGGAAGACAGATGCAATGGAATGACGTACTCAGTATGCTTCGTGAGCCTAAAATCTCACAGGAAGAGCCGTCGGGCACGAATTCAATATTGAAGTGGCTTTTTTGTCACCTGTTGACTTTGACGCCTTATACGTGACTAATATTTGTGACACGTAATTTTGAGCATGCAAGCTTGTATTTCCAATCACTTAGTGTGATGATGTCTGGGCCTATACAAAATGGACTGTCTCTTATTAACACGCCTTTCGAATTTCCTCTGCGTGCAACAGATTACAGTTGTTGTCAAATTCACGAAAATCTGTGCTTAAATCATGCCAGACCGTTAGGTAAAAGAAGTGCAATAGGCCTAAATATGCAAACAGACCTGCACCTCAAGCTGACATAACTGATGCGATTATTTATTTAGTCGTATACTAAACACCACGCAGTGAGAAATGCATACATCATTCGATCAGATGGTACATTTCGCAGGTTGCCCATACCTCCTCACCATGTGGCCCGTGCCTCCCACTCAAAATGGAAGTCAGATTTTTTCAATTTTCAGTTTTTTAGAATTAACTTCTATTTAAGATTTTTTAAGGTTTACCTGCACTGATAGTTGCTATTCCCTTATCAATTTTACAACTTTCTATGGCATGTAGGTATTAGTGTAAAAGAGAAAATGCTATATCGTTCTGATTCAGGGTGGCCCATACCACCCATTCAGGGCTAATGCATATTAACGAAGCTAGAGTTGCTGTCTTGGTAATTAGTCAATCTAAAGAATCCTAGTCTATAGACACATTTGGTCATGAACATGTTACATTAATATCCACGCAAGAATGAGCCTACCTTTGCAAAATGGGGCCAAACATGGATGAATTTAAATCTGGTATCGTCATTCATCAACAATTTTGGCTACAGGAGAATGTAGCTAATGAAAGGACGTGTGTAAATGTCGGAAGATGACCCAACACATTATGGGAGCAGTGCATTTCTTGTGACTAAATTTAATGGATTGAAATTACGGAACTGTTGATACGAAATTACATTTCGAATACAATGAAGGAATTTTGTCGTATACTACATGTATATTTTATAGAGCTTCATATCAAGTCTTCTGTTTTAGGTACTTCTCTTTACACCTTTCGAACCCAATTTCCTTGCTATTGTTACCAGTTAACTTTCTCTACCATATTCTACCTACCATTCAAATAACCTGTCCCATAAAGTCTATTAATTGCTTTATAATAATTTATCTATTTGTAGCTTCATGCTTTTACCTGTCTGCATTTAGTAACATTGCATAGTTAGATAGCTATCAGAGACACTCCTTGCATATGCTTTATATTCGTTAATTACTCGATCTCGGCATATGGCGATGCCGACGGTAAGATGCTAAATTTGGTATATTTATTTCAGGTGTGGATTGGCGTTGATTAGATGAAGAAGGCTTAGGAAGGGTAACAACTCACACCAACATCTCAGCACTGTTTGTTTGTGGCCTAACCTTCATTCCTTTGTAGCGACGATTTGAAGGCGAGGAAGAACCGGATCATTAAGTTCGACATCGACAGCTTTTCTCTATTTTCTGTCTGCCTTTTAATAGCTTCCCTTTTTTCATTTGCAGTATGCCAAGCAAAAGGATGTACGATTAATGGTAGATGCTGAACAATCTTATCTCCAACCCGCTATTCGTCGTATCGTAATGGAAGCAATGCGACGCTACAATAAAGAAAAATCCATTATATTCAATACCTACCAATGTTATTTGAAAGTAAGTACACAGCTGAAGTAGCACTGTGTCTTTCGACTAGATTGAGAAAGTAATGAATGGGAGAGAGTGGCTGACGAAATCCCATTCTCTATGAGCATGTGGGCGGGTTGATAGTATTCATGTTTTGTATGCTTTGTCTGTGGTAGTATTATTGTTTGAATGACTACGTAACTGTACTTTATGAACTGCTGATGGTGATGCGTGATGACCATCGTAACCACCACTTATGATGACACAACTATTGTCTTGGGCATTCCGCAGTTTGTGCAGAGAATTGTATCACTTTATAAAACGTGATTTGTAGCTGCAGAATCCAAAGACGAGAAGAGGTGACCTTGAGTATTGATCTTCTGCCTACTATCGGTATGGATGCGGTAGGGAAACTCCTGCTGGCCAACGTGAATACGTGGGTGTGTTCGACCTTGAACCTGAGGTGTCATTGTCACGTCTCAGTCGAGCATACACGTGACACTAAGTTGAAACATCTGACGGAATCAGTGGCTACCAATGATTGATGCAGTCTCTATTATGACTTCAGAAGCAGCCTTTTGACTAACGACAAACAAAAAGCGCCACATGAAGATCCGTAACACTATTAGAGCTGTATTCCGCATGTCTTCAACATCTCTGCAATTCAATGACGATTGTAGCCAGAAAGTTGCTGAGATAACGGTTGATGCTACATTTCTGATTATATCTGATCTGCATCTATTTTCCATATCAATAAGTTCAGTCATTGTACTTAACATCGGAAAGTAAACGGGCGTCTACGTCTGATGGTAACCTCACCTATTGACATTGCAGATACTCACTGATGGCACTAATTGCTGAAATCGAGATTGCTAAACATTCATTGCTAGATAAGGTGACCAATTTTAAAATGCCAGTTGAATTGCTCCTTTCATTTTTTATCACTCGCAACCACTCCTACGCGCATTGCACGAAAGTCATTTCAGATGATAGGATTGCTATTTAATATTAAAGAAAAATTCATGTAGAGACAAGCAGTTGACGTGAAGGATTATTCTGTGCAAAATGAAGTTTCTATTCGCGGAAGTATTCCTTTGAAAACAGAGATGCTTTACATCGTGGTGTTAAATAGACACTTTTAAGACATTAATTCAGCATGCATTCCGTGAAAACGTTCGTCGAATATCAAAGCGTAATGTAATTTTCTAGGAAGCATCGAAACTTAAGGCATTTTTCTTAAACTCGGATTTCGTTTTTTATATATATATATATATAATAACATCTTTATCAAAAGTTAATTATTATTTTAACAAAATGTGGTCAAATAGGAATTAACGATGTAGATGATACCAAAATCTTGTAGGCTACTTTTATAGCAACGGTGCAAATGCAGGAAATTTTTATTGATTTTCTGCAGCACAAAAGTATAATTAACCGATCGCAAATGCAACTGAGTATGACCAATTGTTTAAATTACACCTTCAAAAATCACATTAATTAATTCAACATCTAATCGATCTAACTTAGGTTAGAAAAAAATCTTGATTTTTCGTTTTTTTTGATTGATTACTATCCCTGAGTGATTTGTTGTTTTTGGATCCTGTAGAAACATTCTTTTGGAACTTATCACACGTTGACATTGGGTTATTCATAAAATCGTGTAAAAAACAAACACTTAAGTAATTATGTTTGTTGCATAAATATTACATGATTATTCTATACGAAATTCCGAACTTTTTCAATTGTGATTTTGGAAAAGAAAACGAGCCATATAAAGGCCGCCTGGAGTTAAAAAACATGAATGATATACCTAATAGGGTGAAGGAAAGTTGAAGTGTCATGGAGTTCGGAGAAATCTTTGTAAAACTCAAAACCCATATGGGCTTTTGCTGCCCCGTGATTTTGTGAAATCAGCTACTAGCTCCTCCCCAGGTCTTGAAGTTTTCCTCTAACCTGTGAAGCTGGTTAAGTCGCTACAAAACTTGAAATACGAGAGTATGTGTTCTACCTACATACAAAGATTCATGAAGTTTGAATTCGTATATAGGAATCGGGGGTGTTAATGTGAAGTGCAATTGGTCAGATAGTATAGTATAAGTGAAAAATGAAAATGAACGTTCACTACTGCTCTCACAGAGATCAATTGCGTTGTCTGCATGTTTGGGTCTAGAGATGACGTTCCTCAGTACTGATTGTCATGGTCACAACTAGTCTCGAGGGGCAAGAAGATCAATTTTCCATTGAACGTAATGCAAATTCAAATCTTAATTCTGACGAACTATAAGATTGAAATCACATTAAAGGTACACAGTCGCATACACACGTGAAGAGTCGAACGGTGCGTACAATAATGTCATTTGACGGATTTATCACGGAGGAAAATTGAGTCAAATATGCGTATTTTTCACTTGACAGGTCTGCCTGCAACCTGACCGCTGAGGTTCGTGTGATCGCTGATGCGAGTCACTTCTGCAATGCGCGCGCTTGCCCAATCACACAAGTCAAATATAGGCGAATATCTATGTCAGTCTCTATCATTTGATACCATTGCATGCAATGGCTGGGATAGAACTATGTCCGCTGTGAACTACCCCACACGAAAATAATTCTATCTCTGTGACTCCCCATACTGGGGCTTCGACGGTGCTGACACGGTCAGATTTATAACTGGAGCGTTGTGATCTTTTAGCCCGGATGCCCTTCCTGCTGACTTCCAATGACGCTCACTCGGTGCTCGACAACTGGACCAAAAGATCGCTAGGCCAAGCACTTAACCACTGTGCCACGGAGACTATGGCACATGGTATGATGAGATGCACAACTATTCCCTTCATCATGTCATTCGCGACGACTTTTAAGTGACAATGGTCTAGTAAAATCGCAACAACAAGGCTAGACGCCTAAGAAATCATTAAATCTTTTCAAATTACAGCTGATGAGGTGACAGGTAAGACAAAAACAATCCATGCATGTACGCTCAATGTATTGGAAATTATTGGTAATTCAGATTTACGCACATCGCTGATACTTCACAGCAGCGATGCAGAGTCGGAGACCCACAGGCAGTCTGACCAAATGATCTGCATGTAGTAGACTGGTCTGCAAAGTCTGCTTTTGTTCTGCTTTTTGCAGACCACTTTTCTTGATTAACTTTCTGTAGTATGGTGGAAATTGAATCATAAATTTAGTAAAACATGTATTTTAAATGTAAGAAATATCACCATCCAGTCTCTCAATCTTGACTTACTCAATTATTTGAAAAAGTTGTTACAATTACTCGAAGAGCTTCGCTGCGATTGGGCCATTCTATGGAAGTGACATCGTAGAAATGTATTTCGATTTTGTATCATAAAGATGGAACTTCCACACACTTTCAGTCAAAGATTCAGGAGCTGTGTTTTGATAATGAATCTCTGCATATCAATGTAGCTATGAGCCTATGAATAAGTTGAAATGTACACATGAAATCGAAAAGATAAGTCAAAGATGGATTTTTCAATGAAAAACAATTGAACTGTCTTCCAAGATTTTCAAAAATGTTGCAATCGGAAATTGCTCGCCATTGCCACCTAGTGAAAGAGCAAACGGCGAACGATAGATTTTTAAAGACCTGTCTTGAAAAAGTTAAAAGTGCCTCCTGAAATCATGTTGTCTATGATGGATGTGCCCACACTTGCACATGAACAAGAAATGATTTCATAGTGATTCGTAGCAAGTTGCCCTCCAGGTAGTCCCACATGGAATTGATCCCTGTTAGTTCCAGAGATCGATCTCTCGTACCCAAATTGTCGAGGTCCAGAAAATGTGAGACTTGCAAGTAGCAAGTTTGTGAAATTTCAACTGGTAATCATTACATATCACTTTCAACACACTACTGACATGTAGCAACGTAAAGTAACTAGAATAATTAAATATTTTGCTGCATCCTCAATTATGCCACCGAATATGATACTTACGATCGAACCAGTCAATAACACACAGGATGTTTTTTTTTGGTATCGCGGTCGGTTTTGATGGTGAATCGAACAATCTGACCTGACCATTGGATGTATGTCATGACGCTTTCAATAAAAGCCTCAGCTGTCCGACATTTTCAAGTTTTTTCATTAAACTTAAATTATTTCAATGAGTTTACATTCATCATTAAGCATTAATATTACATGGAAAGTGTACAGTAAATTGTTGACTTCTCAATTTATAAGTACATGCGTTCGAAGGTTTCGAATTGATGAATAACCACAAGGCTCAATAAGTTTTGCAGGAAATAATGCACTTGTAGCTTTGCAAATTATAGTTCTAGGAATTTGGAATTTAAGCTCAAAAATTCTAAGCTAGGCATATAGGTGCAGTAAATGTATGTGATTTGACATTATGCGCATGTATTAGTATGATGCTTACATGGAACTACTTATATCGATTGACATACATACTTGTCAAATATTTAAATTTCGTTTCCTCTGTATCGATGACCGAATACTTGCTGCACTTCATTAGCTTTAAAATATGAAGCGTTTTCTGAATAGTATCTTACTTGATGCCATTTGTTGATCTCTTGTTTTCTTTAGACCTTGTCATTTTTTGGCTGTACACGATATCACTTTATCGAAACATGCAAGAACGGATCATCTTCAATCTTTTCAGCAGCGGGTCTTCCGGTCAATGCAACCGATAACACGCTGTAGCACTTGCTACAATTTCATGAGATCAAGAGGTCCGTTGTCTGGTCTAACTATGTTGAAATCCGACATGAGTTCGCTGCGCCTCTTTTTCTCATTAACAAATCGATATACCGGGTATGTCTAAATTCCCAAAACCCTAAAAATGCAATGTTGATTGTAGTGATAACTCAGAGTTCTATTCATAATCATATGGAATAAATATGAGCTATCTTTGCCTGAACAGGAAGCTGTGGATCATCTCACAGCCGATTTGAACATGGCCGAACGCGAGAATTTCTTTTTCGGTGCCAAGTTGGTTAGGGGTGCATATATGGAACAGGAACGTGCTCGAGCCGCGGCCCTTGGTTATGAGGATCCAATCAACCCCAATTTTGATGCTACGACGGCTACATACGAGCGAGCTGTTGATGAGACCTTTCGTCACATCCAACGTCGACCCAAAGGCAAGATTGCTGTCATGATTGCGAGTCATAACGAGGACAGCGTTCGCAACACTCTCGCCAAGTAAGAGACGTCGACATAGTTAACATATAATAGTGTCTAATTCTTCTCTGCTCTGCCTGTAGAATGAAGCAGTACAACGTCCGTAAGGAAGATCGGCTCATTTGCTTTGGTCAGCTGCTCGGCATGTGTGATCAAATCAGCTTCTCACTTGGTGAGTTGTGCGATATTAATTGTTTTTGTTTACAACATGCATGTATATGAACGTGTGTGTGAACTGAATGACAAAGTTCTAGAAAGATTGATTGTTGCTTTTATAAATGTATGACTGATAATGTCAGTTCTGATTCAACCGTACTATTTTTTATGCAATCTTTCCATGAAAACAGAAAACATATCATAAATAATTGTTATGTTTCTGATAAGATACAGGATAATAAACCGCTAGCTTAACTGAAGTCACTGAAGTGTTTACAGTCACTTTTGCATTTTCAATAAAATAATTGCATACTCACGAAAATTCACATGTATAAATTTGTAAAATGATCACACAGAATATGTATTTGGTTCAGAAAAGGGTTTTACTACCTCCTTCATGCAGAAATGACATATTTATAGCTAGAAAATAAAAATGCAATTGTCCCATCAAATGGTACCTACCAACTTCAATCAAATTGCTATTTCCATCACAGCCCCACGATCAAGTCAGAAAAACTCTGACTTGTCATCAGTTCCTCTTTTGCTGAACTCATGATGCACATATGACTTGTTTATATTTCTTTAGGGACATTTTATTAAAGGAAACGGCCTAAACACCAGGGATTTGTTTCTTCTGTACTGATGGTGCCACTCACAGCCTCGTGCAATGCCTAGAACGCCCAAAAATTGAGTTTGTATTTTTGTGATGAAAACTTAGAATTTTGAAAATAGCTTGTGTGTAAATGGATTAGTATCATTTCCAATATGATAAAGTCGGGTAGCGTTCATTTTAACAATATTTTGACATTAATATAGGAATGGACTTCAAATTTATGGAGATGTATTTGAAATTAGTGAGTGCATATCTCTCATCACTTTATTTGGTTTCGTTGTTTTCAAATGTCTTGAAGAAAGATTCGAGGTTACTCATAATTATTGGGATAGTAATATTGATTACAATTAACAATGGTTAATTTTAATACTCAATCAACAGTAATTATTATTACTATTGATCGATGTTGTGACCCATTTGATGACTATGTTTACTTTGTTGTCATTGCATAGAAAAGTATAATTTGAATTTATTGAAGCTAAAGGTCTATGAATTCCCAATATTCCTATGTTGTAATTGATGCTACTTTTAAGTTTAATGTAAACTTTGCTTCATCTATCAGAATACATGATAAATCATAGGCATTATATTCTTGATAAATATACATTTCAGCCGGTTATAGATAATGATAATGATGCAAGAGGTCGAAGTTTCCTAGGGGGAACAATATGTAATCACAGTTGACCAGCTTCATTACATGAAAATAAATGCTGAAAAATTGTACGTACGCGTGTATTGAAACATCAAGCCAGAAGACCAATATAATATGTTAAATTCTTAAGATAAATGATTGATCCAGTTGAAAATACAGAAATTTACCGCTCTATTAAGAAATAATTTGTTGTTAAACATTTTCATGTGAAAAATATTCGAAATGTCTCAGCTTACCTCCGTATGTAAGGCGCTTTTCGCAAAATTAATTTCACAAATTTCGTGTTTTTCGCGACAGAATTAGCCGCATAATTTATGATGATAATTGTGTGCAAATGTAGTGGGTGGGGCCGGGATTGCGCTCAATTTCTCCCTCCCGGAAAATGAGGAGCGTCAGCCTCGACGCGAGAGCAGGCTACGGACTTACCAAAAACTCGGCGGCTACCCGAGCCTCTTGCAAGGTTGGTCTTTGCTCCTCGTATCCTTGACAATTCTAACTCCCAAGGACATCCTCCTTGTGATCGAAGATGTGCGCAGGTTCGAGCAATGTTCTAACGATAGGGAGACTCACAGCACGGATGTTACTCGTAATATCCTCACCAACACGGTTAAGATCCCAACAGGAAAGATCATGTTGCATCAGGCTTTCTTGGAGTCTTTCAAAACAGTAGACGATAATGCTTGATGTTAATATTCGTAAATAAAGGAAATCTGCTCACTTCGTGTTTACCTTGTGTAGCAATTTCTGCAACAATTGGATATAAGAAGTCATGTCGTCCATAAAAGTAGACTACCAGTAATTACAGTGTTGTGTAGCAAAATTCCCCACTCATTCAAATTTGTAAAAAAGTACGATAATATTCTTTACACATTTATTAATACAAATCAATCTTGAAAGCTCAATTTAGTCTTGTAAGAATGGTTAGAAAAATGCAAAAAGAAAGCGTGTGTAGCCACCACTAGAGGACTGTATTTTTGTGAAATTAACAGGAGTGGGCAATTTTGCTGCACAACACTGAAAAGCATCTGAGGTCTGACATTTCGGATCTTAATTAACAAGTTTTGACTGAATTTTAAGAAATATCGCACAGTAAATTTAAAGGAGGAAATGTGCTTTTATGACCATGCGTTCTGTGTTGCAGGTCAAGCTGGCTATTCCGTTTATAAATACGTTCCATACGGTCCAATCGATGACGTGTTGCCATATCTCTCTCGCCGCGCCATGGAGAATCGTGGGATCCTGGCTAAAGTGAAAAAGGAGCGACAGCTGTTGTGGGCAGAACTGAAGCGGAGGATTGTGAACGGAGAACTACGACATGATCCAATAGCAGTCCATAGGATGATGCTAGCAGAACTGGAGTCCAAGGCAAAGGTTTGAGGACCAAAGACGATGTCGAAAATCTAATGGTAACGCGCGCAAGGATGACGGAGGGTCCCGCAATTTTACTCATAGCTTTCTATAGCGTTTATTTTTTTATCATCTGGATTTTATGAGTGGAAACTGCATCGAGATAGAACTGACTTCATTATAATGGCAGATGTTATCACTTGAAAATATCATCATATCTATCGACCATGATTTTTTAGTTGCTTTGATAACGGGTTAGATAGAAGAGTAACAAATGTTGAAAGTTCGATATTAGAGATCGACATTGCTGTTGCGGAATTACATAGGCGGTTGATGTTGACACATTTTCCGCCACTTGTTAGATGGCTACATAGTTATTACTATCACTAACAAAAGTTTAAGACCACCTTTATTTTTTTGATTGTTTAGAAAATGCTACTTTCAAAAGATAATTTACTATTCGTAATGAAACTCACATATCATGGAATTATGAATAAAATAGGTCCTACATACAGATGTTTCACATACAGATGGCCCACCTTGATTTCTGATCACCTCTTTCAGTCGTTGTGGCATAGATACCATCAACTTCTCACAAAGGTCGGCGGAGATTTCGGTGCACCAGACCTTCTTTAAAACGGAGATCAGTTGATTCAAATTTGATGGGGGATTTGGGGAAACTTTTCTTTTCAGAATATTTCATATATTCAGGAGATACACATATCAAGGATTTAAATCCGGACTGTTTCCCGGCCATTCCAATAGGGCAATCCTTTGTCTGGTAAGCCATATAGACGAAATGAGCGAACTGTTCGATTTCATACTATCATACTTTGGTTTGAATTTCTAAAATTTCTAACACAGTGAAGTATGCACAAATTGATGAAATTTGAATCATAGACATCCTATGAATAATGATTTAGAGTGATGGCAGCTGATTCCTTGTCACTGAATGAATGAATCAAGAGAGAGGTAAAAACATACTGCCGACAAGCAGGTGGTCTTAAACTTTAGTTATTGTATATTATTTCACACATGCACATGAATGGTTCTGTATACTAGAAGTAACTCGACTTAGTTTTTACTAAAGTAGTTCTTTTCGTCTCGGAACAACTCACAAGGCATATTGAAGAGCGCATCAAGAAAGATGGAGTGTTCTAGGATTCTTTAGAAAAAAATTGGAGGCTATTTTGAAAATGCAACGAACCATCTAGCCACATCACATCGGATGGACTTGTGGCTATATGGGCTTTATTGCTTCCTATACATGCTTGTTTCATCAAGACAAGAAATTAAAATGGACCATGTTCGAATTGGCTGCATTGTAGTAAATTGCTTCATTTACATAATCTAAAAAGTCATGAATCATCATTTTATTCGATTTTACACAACAAGCGTTACACTGAAACGGTGCATTTCACTCATGCTCCTAATTATTATATATATTTGATGCAAAAGTCAATCATCTCCTGTTTATTGTCAAACGCCACCATATAACATAACTCTTCAAAGAACACAGGCCTATGATATACTCATTCTTGAGGCTAAATAATAATCAATTGTCAACAGATAGGAAGCGATAGGCCTATACTTTTTAATAGCGAACTGATATATTTTATATCTCAGAAGCAAGTTAAGTGTTCGTGATGAGACTTAAAAGGAAGAATTTGTGTCATCTACACTCTCTTTCCATAACCTCTTAAAATCTTGCCTTGATTCAACTCCATTTATGTCTTGCTATAAATCTCATTCTGGGCATTTCTATGGAAAAAATAATTATCAATGCCAGAAATGAAATTGAATGGTTGCCCATTTTCTGCCCAGTAATATTTAGGAGTGTCGAGGCTATGGGCACGCAGATTCACATTACATGGAAGCTATCATTCGTGGGCATGGAAGTTAAATAGCCTATAATAGATTCTCAATCTGCATGTTTGCGATGAGAGACAGTTTTCGTTTGCCTCGAACAATCAGTCTACTCAGAATGAGAGGCTTATCCAAACAAGCGTCGGATTTTATTGTCGTTAGCCCACGCCAGCGATCAAATTTAGGCATTTTTGTGCGTTTGCGTGTCTGCCTCAAATGATCTGCGCTGGCACGAATGACCATAACAGCAGGGCTGTGGAGCCGGAGCCTTAAGGAGCCGATGGTTTTGGTTGGAGCCGGAGCCGATTTATCACAAAGGCTCCGGCTCCGATAGTTTGAGCTTTGATATAAATCTAGAATTTTGAAAGTTATTAATTGGCATCATAAAAAAATTAAATCATTTGAAATCTAAAGATGTCTTTTAAGTATACCAATGATCTGTCCTCCAAGATATCTTTCTTTGCAGTTGCCGCCTTCTTTTGTATTATATTTATTATATATTTACACACATGTGTAATATTTTTTTATTGCATATGTTTCGTAAGACTAATTTCCATATTGACAACGTATTCTCCAAAATCCATTAATTTGAAGACTTGTTATATGCATGCTAACTAGATGATTGTAGATTCCTAGAGACAAGTCGCCAGTCATTTATGTATGTTGCGTATGACACTAGAGCGATAAGTAAAAACGACTCGTGCGTGACGTTAATCAGAAGTGTATATTCGTCAATTCAAATGTGTTCACATTACACAATCGATTAAACAAAATGTATTGCGGTAGACGTGAAGTCAACGCGGAAAACACAAATCACGTAAATGCATACTTGTAATATAGAACTCGTAGAGGGCAACACCACATCTTCCCTCTTTTTAGAAAAATAGTAGAAAACTGTATACATGAAAATCAAGAGCAGAGCAGAAACTTTCAGTTCAGTATCATGGGCATAAACAGTTTAGAAAATTTCACGTTCAGTTATCCGGGTTTCTCAACCAAATCCAACATCATTCATCCGAAAGCTAGGCCTATCTGATAACCAATCTCGGCTAATCTAGGCAAGAAACAACATCAAAATATACATTCACGAAGAACATCATGCCTCATCAGACGTCGAAAAGGAAATGACTGATCCATATAGTGACTATATGCTGACCACCCACCCCTCTAAATGCGCAGGTCTCTCCCTGTGTCTCCTAGGGTATCTATGAGAGACATCCTGAGTTCGTCTACTGGATGCATTATGCCTCCCAAGTTCAGCTTCAGAAGCACTGACGCGAGTCGCATCATAAACTGAATCCCACACGTCCAGGTCTAGATCGGGTACCGGGTTATTTGTCCTTTTCTTCATATTTCGTTGATTAACCACCGATCGATGTCCATTCGGGAACTCGACTTCATATGTGTGAGGGCCTTTGACTTCCGTAACCTTTCCATCCTTGTCGAACATTCCTTTTGTATTGCATCTTGTCCAAACTTGATCATTGATTTTGAATGGCTTCGTTACTCCCCTTTTCTTCTCGTATCTATCTTGTAATGGACGAAGTGGACTCGTAGGCGATGGAGATGAATTGAGTGCAGGTAGTGACGTGTTCATTCTTCGGTCGAAGAGGCGGTAGAAAGGGGTTTCGCCTGTACTTTCATTCGTAGTAGATCTGATGTCGTAAAGAGCGCGTTGTAGCCGTTCGTTGAATGACGACGATGGGTGACTCAACTTCATTCTCGACATCCTCCCTTTCAACGATGCATGGAACCTCTCAACTGTGCCGTTTGATTGGGGGTAATAAACCGCGGCGTAGTGGTGCTGTATGTTACACCTAGCTAGGAAAGCTTCAAGTTCCGCCGATCTAAATGCCCGGCCGTTGTCCGATATCAGACGAACAGGCATACCGAAAGATGAGAATACTTGACGTAGCTGTTGAATGATGTTTCGGGACGAAGCATCCGGAATAGGGATCGCGAAGGGGTATCTTGAGTAGAGATCGATTACAGTAAGGAGTACTTGGCCATCCGTTGATTCGCTTGGACCGGTTAAATCGACCTGTAAGGTTTTCCATGGTGCGGTTTCCTTGTCCGCTACCGGCGTCAGGGGTGCAGTGTCGGACCTTCCCAACTGGTTGCAGGCATCGCATCTCGAAATGAATGTCTGTATGTCAGCAGACATTCCTGGCCAATACCACATTGATCTCGCCAGCGTCTTCATCTTTGTCATCCCTAAATGACCTTGGTGCGCGTCATGCAAGAGTTGCAGTCTTTTGCATGAGGGAATGACGATGGTATCACCTTTGCATATGAGGAACGAGTCATCTTGCGGTTTGACCGATTATTCTTCCCGGAAACTGTAGAACACTTTGTATCTCTTTCGATCAGTTGGTGTCCAGCCATTTTCGATGGCAGATTTGATATTCTGTAAATCGGCGTCGGCAGCTGATGCTTCAGCAAGGGATTTAAGATCCGTGGGCATAGATCGCAAGATAAAGCAGATTGAGGCTTCGCAGTGCTCACTTTCAGACCTTTCATGTGGGACTGAGTTCCTGGACAGCGCATCTGCAAGGATGTTGTCCTTTCCTGAAATGAACTCAAACTTGAACGAGTAATTTTGTAGACTCAACACCCATCTTCTAATTCGCATTGACAACGAATCAATCGGTTTGTGCCGAATTTGCAGTAGCGGTTTGTGATCTGTTTGAACAGTGAAGTTGAGCGCCAGTACAAAATTCTTGAAACGGTTTACCGCAAACACGACTGCTAACAACTCTCTTTCCACTTGAGAATAGCGTTGTTCTACTTCAGTGAGTTTGCGTGAGGCAAACATGATAGCTTTTTCGTCTTGAATGAGAACTGCCCCAAGACCTTTACCAGAAGCATCTGTCTGTATAGTCACCGGCTTGCTCGGTTGAAAGAAGGGTCTGGATTTGACTGTTCGCATAGCTTCCTTTAGGCTGTTGAAGGCTTGCAGCGCTTCTTCTGTCCATGCGAATTTAGGCAGTTTCAACAGATCCCATAACGGTTGCAGTAAAGTGCTGCAGTGAGGCACGTTTGTAGAACACACATAGGTTGCAAGACCTAAAAAGGATCGCAAAGACGACTCCTCCGAGGGTGGTTCAATCCTTATGATGTCATCCGTGTACTTATTGGAAATACGCAGACCGTCTTCGGACCAGGAGTACCCCAGAAATTCAACTTCTCGTCTGTGAAATTCGCACTTTTCTTTGTTCAGTCGGACTCCATTTTCCTGACAACGACGTAATACCTCCGCCAATATCTGCTGTGATTCCTCGTACGTATTCGCAAACGTGAGAACATCATCCATGAAGCAGACGCAATTAGGTACATCGGCGATGAGATCCTGCATAAACTTCTGGAATATGTCAGGGCTAGCTGACAGTCCGAACGGCAATTGGTTGAACTGATATCGACCAAATGGAGTTGCAAAGGTCAGGAGTCTCTTCGAATCGTCATGGACCGGTATCTGCCAGAAACCGTTGGCACAATCCAGCTTACAGAAGAACTTGGCCGGTCCTATCCTGGACGAAATCTCCTCTATGGTGGGCATCTGAATTTCGGGTCGGTGGATCGATTGATTCATGTACCTGAAGTCAACACACAATCTTATGTCGCTTGACTTCTTGTACGCGACCACTATAGGGCTGCACCACTCGGAGGGCTCAGAAACGGGTTCGATCACCCCATCCCGTACCATGGTGTCCAGTTTTCGACTTCACCTTGTCATGTAGGGCGACGGGGAGCCTACGGAGGGAAAGGACTTTGGAACCGCATCTTCCTTCAGGTAAATACGACATGCCTTCTCCTTCGATACAGAGCTTGGTCCCGTAAATATTGAAGCAGTCATGATGATTTCATCACCCTCCTCCCGCACGATTCCCAGACGAACGCATAAATCGTAGCTCATTAGGACTGGGCCATTTTCAGAACAAACGTGGAAGTTTGCATGTGTCTGCTTGTCCCCATATTGAACTAGCAAAGTAGTTTTGCCAATACAGTGTAGTGACTTTTGACCCCATGTGCTGAGATTAGCTGTGCTGGTCTCCAGCTCGAGATTCAATTTTCGGAGCGTCTCTGAACCTATCAAGTTAGCGAAGGCACCTGTGTCAACCAATCCGGTTGTCGAAACGCCATTCAGCTTGATGCCACGACGAAGTTTGGACTTGTCAGGCTCAACACTAAAGACGTGTTTCAATTTGTCACATTCACATGGTTCAACCTGGCCTACTTGTACGCAGTAGATTTGATCCTCCATAGGTCTGTCGTCCACACAGTCTGTAGTTGGCCTATCAACAGTCCGATTCACCTGTACACGGTCAGTATCAACGTATGAAATTTTCTCAGTAGGTTTGGCCTTTGACCGACAGAACGCAGCGAAGTGTCCAATTTTACCACACGCGTTACATTTGCGATTCACTGCTGGGCACTCGCTGGAATTAGCCAAATGCTTATCTGAGCCACAGCGATAGCATGACTTCCTGTCTTTGCTGGCAGAATCTCTCTGACCTCCATGCGCACTACCACTGGAGCAAGGCGGTTTGTTTGTACGGCTTGAACGACCAGGCATAGGTCGCTGTCGTGTAGCGACGTGGCTTACAGTACTAGCCTCGGACGTGCTCAGCCTAGACCTATCCGTCCTAGCATTCTCCCATGCCTCAGCTTTGCGTAACGCCGCTTCAAAATCAAGAGAAGTAGGGTCTTCAGCCAAAAGTCTCTCCCCTAACCTGGGATCGGACAGTCCTATGACAAATACATCTCGTAGCAAACTAGCCTTGTCACTTGTGAGGTCACAGGAATTTACTAGCCTACGTAATCTACAAGCATACTCAACAACAGTCTCACCAGGGTTTTGCGAAGCACGCAGAAACTCGCGACGACGAATTAAGATTGATGAATTGACTTTGAAGTATTCGTCCATGCGTTTCGCGATCTCCGCGAATTTCGTCTTCGGCTCCGGCAGCCCGTCCAGGATATCACATCCATCTCGCCCAAGACACATTTCCAGAACCGGGGACTTGTCAGCTTCGACGATACCGCTGACGGTGCAGTAGTTGTTAAATTGGCGTAGGAAGAAACGCCAGTCATCACCTTTAGGATTTGCAGGAAACTGTGGCTGTCGTATACCAGCCATGTCGTCAAGGCGCGAAGTAAGAACGCCGTAGGATGAATCAGTGTCTGTAGAGACGAAAGCAGTAGTGGAGAAGTTGTAGAGGCGTAGAAGTCCGTTAGTTCATCGCTGCCACCATTAATGTTGCGTATGACACTAGAGCGATAAGTAAAAACGACTCGTGCGTGACGTTAATCAGAAGTGTATATTCGTCAATTCAAATGTGTTCACATTACACAATCGATTAAACAAAATGTATTGCGGTAGACGTGAAGTCAACGCGGAAAACAATCACGTAAATGCATACTTGTAATATAGAACTCGTAGAGGGCAACACCACAATGTACACATTTCCAGTTCAGTCAGCAAAGATAATATAGCTACATTTCTTGCGCAATGTCTTAAATCTAATACGGTTACTATGTAGGCTATCATCTATCGGTATGGCTACTGGCAGAAGCTACTGGCATCTGTGACAATGCCAATTTCCTTAGATTGTATTGTAGGCTCTTGTGCAGTCCCCCCACCTACATTTTTCAAAACAATCGATTATTCAATTTGATCAATTTTGATTGGAGGGATAACTCTTCACACTCACACGAATTACCTGACTACAAATCCTCACATGGCTATAGCAATAAGTGACCCAGCCACTTCTAGTAGCGCCCTATTATTTTAAAGGTATCTCATTCACAATGAATTTCCTTTGACTTCAAAATTCAAAGGGTATATTTCAATGCGAAAAACCCGAAGGCAAATTACAATGTTGACTTGCTGACGAAGTTTGCGACTATGACATCGCAATTACCCACGTAGATTTTTACAACAGCACGGAATGCTTCACTCAAACCGGTGATGCTGAAACGGACATCCAATGGTGCTGCATCTTTTGACCAGAGAAAAAAATGAGGGGGGGAGATGACTGCACAAGAGCCGTATCGTATAATAATATTTCCCCAAATGTCATAGACCTGTGGATTTCAAGAATTTTCATTATTATTTTTTCCGTCTGTCAACACTTTATGCTTATATCATGCTGACTTATATGTAAACAATAAAAAAAGACTGAGACGCTCTCAATAAAGGCGCCTTTTGACCTCCCTTTTCTATTGTCTGTGACATTAAACCGCACGCGCATTCGAAAGCTAGCAAAGTAGATGGGATTTTTGCTCGGTGCTCGCAGTCAAATTTTTATTATGCATAGCACCCTGCAACATACTGTGTGATACTCCGAGTTCAGTTTCATCAGCCTAACCATCATCAGAGGAATAGTGGTAATGTGTGATACATGAATTGAATATAATAATATACATGAATCATTGATGAATTATTTAGTGCAACTTTACGCCATAATGAAAAATACGAAATTAATATAATGTAAGTTAGGCCTTAACTTATTAAGTATGCTGCATAGAATTACAAAACTTGTCCTAAATTAGATATTTTTAATTTTTTTAAGTATAATTTTCAATTGTACATTTCTAGCCTACACTGCAATGAGGCTATCCAAAAAATAACAATTTCTACAGATGATGAGTCGTGGGCTACCCACCGATCATATTATTCATGGACCAACAGACTATTGAATAAAGGCAATAACAAATAACAATAACAACCTAAGCTAGCCTATATACACTTTAATATTCAATAAGGCAATTGATATCTTTATTGATACGGTATATTTGGCTATAGGCTATAGCCGATACCCTTTCCATGTTCGAGTAGATACAGGCCCTATAGGCTATTTAGAGGCATACGCTATCCAGTTTCATATTCAAGCTTTGTTAAAAAACTTATACTACTATTCGGCCCCTGTGACAGCTAATTAGGTATATCATCATCACTCATATGTGGTCTTATTTAATGTAGCCTCGCAGTAGACTGGTTGCAGGCTAGGCCAATTTATATTTAGCCAGTGTGGGAGATCTTTATCTAATTTAACCAATCCTGGCTATAACTTTATTTTATCTTTCAGAGATAGTCAATTCATGCAAAAATATATGACAAGTATGTTATTTGTCATTATATTAGGCTATTATCATTTTTATTATTAACTTAAGTCGTTGCTTGTTAATGAAAACTAATTTGATGATTGTAGCAAGCTTTTAAAGGTCACACCGTTATCCAAAAAAACCGTTCAACGGAACCAGGATAACCAGCATAGATAGAACCTGAATTTGAAGTCAGAGCCGGAGCCGAGCCGGAGCCTTTCACATCAGTGTCGTGGAGCCGGAGCCGATGAGATAACGCATCGGCTCCACAGCCCTGCATAACAGTACATCGGACTTGAAGTTCATTCGATCAATGGGTCATGAGCTAGAGGCTGAAGAACTCAAATTGCCCATTTTAGTCCCGCCTCCCCTAAAGGCCTAATGATCTTATCACCAGTGATGTTATCGCTAAATTTGAAAATTTTCCCGCAGGCCGAAAAAAATCCCGCATTACGAATAGCAACATTTCAGATTTGATTGTTTAATTTGCCCTTAGAGTCAGGAGATGACGCAAGTCAGACAAAATGACGCCAAGTTGGACATTTTGACGCAGTCAGACTTTTTGACGCAAATGGACTTTGTTCCGCACGCTCGCATCTCACCAAATTTGGTGTACAGGTGAGTTTTGCTGAGATGTATTCAATACATGCATTCAATACTTTCCGTCGGTTTCGGAGACTCCAGATTTTCATTCTTACTGACGCAAGTCATACTTTTTGACTCACGACGGTATTCTGACGGGTTGGACTATTTGACTCAAGTCAGACGTTTTGACGCATATTTAATATTTGACTCACGATTGCATAATAAGTTGGAGGGGAGAATCATGCATTCATAATTGCGATCAACCATCACAGAGTAAGTTACAAAATGTCTCTACCTCTTCATATAGCCTAGGCTTGCATACAAATATTGCCTGGTAGAATCAGAGGGACTAGTTGAAGAGGTCCCCTTAGAATTTATTATTCAAGATAGTCAATGAATAGGCTACCATAATCTAATTGAAGTGGGGAAATTTCAAAGGTGCCGAATTCCATTACTATAGTAGGGTGACCGCCTGTTTTGCATAAATGCATCTTATTAAATTGAGAATTTAATTTTTTCCAATATATGTTAGACACTGATGATAAAGCACTAGACATACAGATTTGGCAAATAATAATTTGATTACAAATCCAAAAGCAGACACCAGGAGAATAATATTGAATAGACTATCGCAAAATTTGATTATAGGTAGGCCTAGTTAATATTGTATGAACAGTGAACACATTGATTTTATCGGAATGTCAATTTTAGTAGCGTCTCTTTCTTGAAATCGATTGGCATGTCATCAATCAGGCTTCTCTTTAATCAAAAGCCTAATTAAGTCTGATAAAAATGACATAGGTTGCTCTTACACAGGTCCATAAATTATCTTCCTACAACATTCGTGCTATTTTCCATTATTGCATGCACCGGGTATACTGCAATGTCGTGCATCTGTTGTGCTACGGCTATAACATTTATACGTGCATTTTTTAATGTCTGAATGTTCCATTGACTGTTCATTCTTTATGGAACTTATCTAAGATTACAATTATGCAAATTCCCGTATAGAGATGTGCAGCAGGGATCAGAGCTTTACAGGAAATACAAATGATAGTGAATATTAATTGATTGGAACTCATTATTGCGATTCGTTGATTGCTATATCATAAAGATCAATTTATTGATTACAAAGGCTGCGTAATTTCGATTGTAGCGACACGTATGCCTAATTTTGTTACACAAAACGCATAGCTGCAGTAAACTGATCAGACTGACAATATGGGCCCCTAGGGCTATGACTGACAATGTACGTGTAATAAGAGCGACTCTGAATTAAAAGAATGAGAAAAAACGATTACACAGTTCAGCATTCCTGCTTGATTTACTCGACGGCGTTCGTCTTAGAATGATGAGAAGATTGCTGATGTAGCAAGAAATAATTTCTTGCAATTGTTTGCTTGCTATGTGTTTCACATAATTGCAACGAGTTAATTGATCACGTTATTATTAAAGTGCATTTAATTTTGTCAACTTCTGCTCGAGTTTAGGTTTATAATACATTTTGTGCTTATCATTTTACGGTAACTTCATAGCTTTTGTCTTGACATTTAAGGTACAGTCCATGTATATACACGATGAAAACTACAAATTCATGACTTACACGTAGGCTACATTTACACATTATTCATGGCCTATGCGTTTCTTCATATGCGCCACATTTATGGACGTCTTTACATACAATAATAATTTGAATTTTGACAATAGGCTCGTGTTGAGCAACAAAACTTGGGTCGACGTATCTCGTACTCAATTGAGTTCTATTTCATCTAGGATTTTTGAATCGGTTTAATGCAATGAAAGTGACGAAATCTGCTCAATTGCTCACGAGTGCTGGTAGGTCTACACATACGCTAAGTACCACGCACGGGGAACATAATTTATAATGTTGTCGCTTTATCTCCTCCCATCTCATGCCTCCCTAAAGCTCGTGAAAGTGAATAAATCATTAGACTTAAAATATTGTATAAGTTCTGTAGTTACTTCGCGTATTAGAAAACTTTGTATGGTAGTCCCTACATGAATGAACCTAAAATTTCAAAGCAGAAATTCACGTGCTTGCTTAAGATTTGCAAAGATCAAATGCAAAAACTTATTCAAATTGAGAGTTGGGATTTTAATCCCGGAGATGAGAGCCCAATATGCATATGGCTGCATGTCGCTCATGTGCGAAAATGCTGTCACTGAAATTGTTTCAAATAGCCTACTTGTAATGGCCTATTATTGAATACTGATAGCAGTTCTACAAAATAATCGTTTTTTATTGTGGATGTCTGTGCTGCAGGGAAGATGACAATTCATTTTTATCCGATAACAATAAAATATGTAAAAAAAATAGTAGCATCGTAAAGCTTACATGTAATTGCGAATTTTAGGTAGCATCTTATATTATGTAGGCATAATATATCCAACAAGAAACAAACATCAAATATGCTGCTACTCATATTAGGCTTACCCATACTAATTCACAATTAGAAAGTAACATTCATCCTCTAAGACATTATGAATCGACCCGTTTCGCAATCCCAAGATTGTAATTTTTTGGGATCCCGAAATCACAGGATTGGGTTTCCAAAATCTCTATATTAATTCCTATCCTGGGATTTGGAAATGTACCCAAGACTGCAGTCATTACTCAATACTCAATCCCAACCGGGACTCGTTCAATCCTGGGATTCCGCATTGATCCGGGACTGAAACTTTCCATGACTTTGGAATTCCTAATTTGTCGTCATAAACACATGCACATTTTACATTCTCAACAGCAAGAATGATAGAGCTATTCAATAAGAGATAGTATTTCTATGCTTCCTTAAGCTGAGTGGATGGATGGTAACAACTGTGATAACGGGTTGGAGATAAACCTTAAGTTCGGGATTCATAAGCGACCGATTAGTCAGCTCATCATTTGTTAGTCAATTATCTTCTGTCACAAGCCGTGTAATTGTCGACTTAGATCAGAAACTGTTTGAAAATCGCTCGCCTTTCCTTACTGTGTAGTCTATGTATCATTACAACTCGCTGAAGCGTCATCGTCGATTTTGGGCTTGTAAGAGTGATTTATTTGTACTACATGAAGTGAAACTCAATTACCTTTGCTTGCACTCTTAATCATTCGGCAATTTCATACGCATATTTTGAAAGTTCATGTAAGCACAGTTTAGGGAATCCAAGTTTGAGCTAATTCTTATAAGTTATTGATCAAACCGTCAAATAATATCATTTTGTAGGGTTTCAATTTCGTCTATCCGGCCCATACATCATTTTTATATATTTGACAGTCTATTATATTTTCGTTCGCTTGAGTTCTGAAAACACCCGATTTTTGCATGTCCCCGGAAATTTATCTACTTTTTAGAAGCCTGCGAAACATATTCAGCAGGCAGCTGACCAAAGTTCTTTTATGCTGTACATAATGTCATTCAACCATCTGTGAGACAGCACAGTTGTCTTGAAATTCATTATTTGGAGTTTTAGAGACTAAAAACCGATGTTCCCAAAATTTTGTGTCATCTCTTCGACGTCAAAAGCGACTTCTCTTTTGACCCGCTAGCCTTGCCAGTTCTGAAAGACATAAAGTGCAGGTTCAGTAACCATAGAAGTGTTGCACTTTATCATTACTAATCACTTGAAACTAGAAAATTGAGGATGACTTCATTGTAAGATACATCGTCATCTCCTCGACGCGTCATATTCAATTTTCTTTTCTAGCTTTGCCAACTCTGAGTGAATTGTGGTTTGACATATGAAAATGTTGAAATAGGATGATATCACAATGTTTTGAGGCCTATCTTCATTAAAAATCGAACATTTTTTTCTGGGGAAAAAATCACGAAATTTTCTGGATTTCACCATATCTGGGACTGTGAAATTAGAGTTGCCGTGAATCACAGATGTATATCATTTACCTATAGGACAACTTGAGACAAATGTGGATCCAAGATAACTGAACTTTATTTTCCTCACCGGTGTTATATTTTCTAAGAGAAAATATAGCACTGCTTTTTAATGGTAAACATGCCTTAGATCAGATAGAGTACATCATCACACTCAAAGACAATAAAGCACTCAGACTTTCGGTCTTCGTGCCTTATTGAAAGATACATCATTTTGAGGAATGACTTGTCTCATATCATTGTTATAATAATGGATATGGCTTGCAGTTTGAATTTTTAGCCTGAATGAGAGTAAAGCCTATGCATGTACTTTTTCATGTACTACGGTATCATCAGCCCGTCTCTATTTCTTCTTTCATCTCTCAGAAAAGATTCGTTATTTACACCAAAGTATAATTTGTTAGGAGAATTTTTCCCATTGCTTCATAGTTATCAAAATTCATCTAGAAGGATAAAATCGACAATGCAGCGACTGGCTCATCAATTTCTCTGAGCATAAAGTCGAAAGTCCTGATTAATAGACTGTACTTGAGGGCATATCGGTGAGGGTATCTGAAGAGTCTTTCTTCGGGATAGTGTGGTGTATCAAGTAGATTTGTATTTGGATGTTTGTTAACTGGGAATTCCGATTTGGGACAGTACCATAGTAACCTACCTGCAGTATTCTACCGGTAGTTGAACATAGTTGCTAGACTACAAGTAGGCCTACTTGCTTTTCATCTTATTCCACTTGTTTCCAGTCTTCATGGATTATATTAGGCTTACATTCTTCGCATAGCTTTTCTGATGATGCTTCCCATTTTGTGCCGTCCCAAATTAATGCCTCCCATTTTTGTTTGATCTCGCTCGTGCAGATTTCGAGAGATTTTTGAAAACCTAGAAGCCTAGAAAAATTTGTATTTGGCCGTGGAGGCCTGAACTAATAGCAACATTTTGATAACGTTGGTGAACTAATACTACTATTATCATTGTTCTACGTATGATGATGTAATACTAATATAGAACTACTATAATAAACTACTATATATAACTACTAATATATAGCTACTATTTATAGTATAGTAATAATTTTTTTTTGGAATTCACACTGTATTTGATGAATACGATTGTCGTAAACAAACGATTCTTCATGATGAACCAGAAGTACGTTGACGTATCTTCTTAAAGAATATCAACGATCAACAGAAAGTCAGTAGAGCGTCAGGAGGGACAAACATAGTTATTTGCGCAGTGGGTTAAAGAATTCTACCCTTCCAATAATTGGTCACAATCTTTTGCAAAAGTTGCCAGAAACATAGCGTTATAAGGATTTTTTGTTTTGCTTCATCTTCGGATTGACAATTTTATTATAGAAGAGTAGAAGCGCATGCCTCACGACAATTATCTGAAGAAGGTTTACTTAAATATAACTCGGAAACAGTTCACCCACTGGACCCTATTATGTGAGCCTAAACATTCTTTTTGCCATTCCATTATGGCCGGGTGGTGTGTAATCGATTTCAGTTGTACTTCCTTTCGAGTGACAGAGAGCGGTCGAATACATGAATAGGCCTAATGCATTTCTGTGTCCTGATCGCACGAGTTCAAAGATCACTAGTTACACAGAAATAGTCAAACAGCCAGAACGAGATTCTGCTAGGAACGATGTCGAAAATGAGACTTTCACAGAATGAAATAAGCCTACCACGAAGCTGCGCGTCTGCCGAGTTCTACCCGGTTCCTTATCTTGTCAGACACGATCAAAGAAAAACACATTTCAATGCAATAGGGCGAAGATTTTTTACATGCAGTTTCTTCAGGTCATTTTCTATGCATGCAAATCTGTCTGTGAGGCTATTCACATTCAGATTTGGCAAGCCTCCTAATGTTGAAAAATACAAGTATTTTCAGTAATTTTTGATGTATACCTCAAATTCGGTAGTTTTGAATCCTTATGGATGCGTTGCTGTATCCACTGGATTAAAAATTACGTTGCTTGAGGCTTGTCGGCATCTCTGTTATTTTGTCTGTTCTGTTATTGCATGAATTGCATGAATGCTTTTAGTAGTGTGTACCTGTAAGTAGGTAAGATGATGAGAATCGTTATTCGGCTTTCAGCCAAAAATTGCGCCAGAAGCCAGTGGATCCCCAGATTGTATAGATTACAATTATCTGTCCGATCTGAGGATTGGTTGGTTTTTGGATTGTTCATCAGTGGCGGATAGCTTCACGCATCGAATGTATAACCAACGAATATCGAAATCAAATACTAGATGACAGCGTAGGGATAGCAAACTGACATCGAAGTCGCGATTGTTACATATCCATTGTAAGCAGGCGGATAACCAGAATGCGCAGTCGATAGCACGGATATCCGTCAAAAAGCAACGAACCAGGTATCGGTTGAATATCAAGCATATCCGCTTATAAGATACGGATCTCCTAGGGATAAAAATTTGTTATCCGCGGAGATAGACTGGATATCCAACAAGCTCCTGACGTAGAAATAATGGTGTGTGTCCGCTCAACCGTGAAGATCCGTTGATATCCGGAGAAGCTATAAGATGCTGATCGGATCCGTTTGCTCGGAGGGGCGCGATTTAAAGAAGGCGACAATGATGATGCTGTACCGCTTCAGCATCATCATGTGCGTAACTAAGCTATGGTACAATGTAGACGAAGTAGACAGTAATGTTTTCTCGTAATGATGATATCTGCATATGCATGTGACAGATATTTCAGAAGTCTGTATGTCTACATGTGTATTCATGCCACTGCTGCCCATGGCGATTTCTTGTTTTTTTAGATTTTCTCATTTTATAATCCCAGCATTATAAAAGTATCTTTAATAATCTGAGAGCCCTATCGAATGCTTAGAGTGAATTTTGGTAGCCTACTTTTGTCTTCAATTCATAAATAACAGAAAATAACAAAAATCATTGAAAACCATAGCCTGAAAGGGAAGTGACATCTGCTGATATCCTTCTATTCATGTCGTTGAAGTTAGCACCAACTTCAACACCAACTTTTTGAATAGAGTTTGTACAGAATAGGAAACCACATGTTTAGGTACTACTGATGACGCAGAGTTTGTACAGCCAAAAAGTTTTCCAAAATTCGAACTCTTTCACCTTCAAAATTCAAATTTAAATTCGAAAAATTGGTGCAAGTATTGGTGCTACCTGTTTAGCGAGTTTGTACAGCATTCCGATGGAAAAATTTAGATACAAGAGCAAAAACCTGAGTTTGTACAGCAACTTCCAGCACTTTCCTTACACGAACAACCGGAAAAAACCGCCAAAAACCGATTTTTTCAAAAAATGATAAGATTTTCCAGAAAAGTTCTTGGTGCTACAGGGAAAATGAGTTTGTACAGTGCTCTAACCGGTGGAAGAGTGTTCTACTAATCCAGTCTGAGTTTGAACACACACTTCTCCGACACTCCAGCACTCCTACGACCGGTAAATACCGGTTATTGTACAGTAACTACAAGAATACTGCCCATTTATGAACAAATCAATTGTGCTACATGGAAAATGAGTTTGTACAGTGCTCTAACCGGTGGAAGAGTGTTCTACTAATCCAGTCTGAGTTTGAACACACACTTCTCCGACACTCCAGCACTCCTACGACCGGTAAATACCGGTTATTGTACAGTAACTACAAGAATACTGCCCATTTATGAACAAATCAATTGGTTCTACATGGAAAATGAGTTTGTACAGTGCTCTAACCGGTGGAAGAGTGTTCTACTAATCCAGTCTGAGTTTGAACACACACTTCTCCGACACTCCAGCACTCCTACGACCGGTAAATACCGGTTATTGTACAGTAACTACAAGAATACTGCCCATTTATGAACAAATCAATTGGTTCTACATGGAAAATGAGTTTGTACAGTGCTCTAACCGGTGGAAGAGTGTTCTACTAATCCAGTCTGAGTTTGAACACACACTTCTCCGACACTCCAGCACTCCTACGACCGGTAAATACCGGTTATTGTACAGTAACTACAAGAATACTGCCCATTTATGAACAAATCAATTGGTTCTACATGGAAAATGAGTTTGTACAGTGCTCTAACCGGTGGAAGAGTGTTCTACTAATCCAGTCTGAGTTTGAACACACACTTCTCCGACACTCCAGCACTCCTACGACCGGTAAATACCGGTTATTGTACAGTAACTACAAGAATACTGCCCATTTATGAACAAATCAATTGGTGCTACATGGAAAATGAGTTTGTACAGTGCTCTAACCGGTGGAAGAGTGTTCTACTAATCCAGTCTGAGTTTGAACACACACTTCTCCGACACTCCAGCACTCCTACGACCGGTAAATACCGGTTATTGTACAGTAACTACAAGAATACTGCCCATTTATGAACAAATCAATTGGTGCTACATGGAAAATGAGTTTGTACAGTGCTCTAACCGGTGGAAGAGTGTTCTACTAATCCAGTCTGAGTTTGAACACACACTTCTCCGACACTCCAGCACTCCTACGACCGGTAAATACCGGTTATTGTACAGTAACTACAAGAATACTGCCCATTTATGATGGAATGATAAGTTTCTCTAAGTTGGATGTCAAAGTAAGTGACTTCAAAGTCTCTTTTACCTCATGATTGGGGCAAATACGACATGGCCTGGGTGATTTTGCATCTGAGTACGTTTTCATATAGATTTGCGAATTAAACTCCGATGATGTGTGAATGTTGTATGAAATGACGGTGATGTGTTTCGCTCCTATCTTGGTAATAGAGCAACTGATCTTTACAAGGAAATCCTAAGTGCTAACTTATCGCTACCTAGAATAGACATTTTCACATATAGAAGGGGATCTTGGTTTATTTGTGATTGCAGAATTGATCTAGATCATTATTTCGATACACTAGTTGACATGCCACGCTCAATCACGCGTCATTACACATGACCCCAAACATTCGTGGCTATGCGGGATATTGCTGCAATATAAGTTATATAAGTAAGTATAGTTGGCAGTCCTGTTATATAGACTTTCCGTCTCATGTGTCTGCCTGTATCAGAGGCTAAACAATGTGATAGGACCTCAATTTCATGTTCAGGGAAGACAGAACATGCTTAGCGGTTCATATTAGTGGTTCAAGTGGGAGCGCAGACAACCGTGGACGACGCGCAAACTATAAACGCTCGCCCAGCGCGTATTCTTAAACATCTCCCATGTTTTAACAGCATCAGATCAAGTGATTTCTGACTCTTAGTGCAGCGCATATATACGCGGGTAGAAGAATAGAATGTCCTTAACCACGGATGTTTGGGGTGTTCCGTAATTGCGCCTGAATAACGCGTGGCATGTCACCTAGTGTAGATTTATGTTTATGTGAGATAAAAATGGGCAGTGTTTATAGTATGTAAGCGTATTTTGAAGCTGAATAGGCCTATTTTTAAATAGGATACATGCATGAAATGCTACAACTGATATACGTTCAAAAACAGAATTAGCCTATTTTAGAAATATACGAGCGCATTAGAGAAAAGAATATCAGAATTAGGCCTAAATATCGTAAAGGTTTCTCGTTCTTTCTGGACGTAGATCCTTTCGTTTGATTGACTTGAAATGGCACCTAGCTGTTATTAATCGATCGAAATCCATGAACTCGAAACAAGCTTGGATCTTGAGCATTGCACCCTATTGTCGTTTGAGACATCTATGATTTCAAAATATGTTGGTGACGATTTTATTGACACATGCAGGAGTGTATCAAAAACTTAAGCGACAAAAATCAAAATTTTGCACGTTGTCGCACCTATCTCGATGGGCCTTGTCGCATTTACCCCGGACCTGGTTTTTCACTACCAAAATCGATCGGGCTACGTAAATAATGAAGAGGTATTCGATCGAATCCGCTATTTCGTGTGGATGAACTTGACATCTTACTGTGATATAAAAGGTCGCCCATATTTAATTCCAGCTTGCTTCTCTTGACAGCAAACAAAATTTTTTGCAGAGTAAAGCAAATAAGGCCCAATTTTCAAAAACTGCCAAATCTTTCACCAAGTGTCAGGGTGGCATGCAATACTTTTGCGAAATAAAATGCCTTAGATATTGGCTATCTGCCAATCTAAGAGATTGGCTATATGCAGGCACATATGGATGCAAACTTAACGGTTTCTTGGCTATGAGCTATTGGTTTGGGCTACAACCTAATCGCATTTACCTAATGATGCATTTCCCCAAGCCAGCCTATCGTAATTATAATCCTGCAATATTTTTATACACTGCATGTTCAATATTTTCATCTACAATCAACGATCAAGGTCACTTAACTATCACATGTTTGATTTAAAAATTTGGCGGATGACTGAAGGTTGAAATTCCATCTTTTGCAGCGAAATGCGTGTATTTGTATTTCTTAATCTTATTCGCGGCTGTTTATGTTTAAATGGCACATAGAATTACAAACTTTCACATAGGAAAATGAAGTAATAATGTAAGTTTGCTAGTTTACGCTCATTTATACAGCATCATTTAATTAGTATTAGCACATGAAAAGATCTAATTGTTCAAATATTTGACGATGAACAAATCAACAAAAATGAGATTAGCAATGAATATATCCCGTAAGTTTTATATGTCAACATTTTATGGCTACTGAACTGAGAGCCTAACTAGCCTGCCTGACTGTGATACAATTTTTGATACATCCGGTGATTAACATCATCAGTTAAGGTTCAGAAAATCAAGTTCCTATTTCTATCAGTTGTGTTGAACCTACATACAAGGTTTATAACCTACATTGCGGTTATTGCAATGTAACGCATATTTCATTTGAAGGAGCTATACTTCGGGTTGTACGATATAACGACATAACTTGAAAATCAGTAGGTTGCCTTCTACACCGCTCGTTAAGACATCTGGTGATCACATTCTTTCATTTGAAATTATTCAAATTATCAACTTAGTGAGCATGTAGTGTATCTGAACATGCGTGACTGATTACAGAGAGCGTCTGTTCAACAACTACGATTTATGACTCCCCTGCTCTCATGTTTGAGCGATAAGTCTTCAACATTTTTTGAGTGTGAACACGAAATTGAAATATTTTGACCACTACTTTATTCCGCTTGTCATGAGCATTCATGAAATTTGTTGTAATTAATCTTATCCCGACCATTTCCTTTTGTATTTTAAAAACTTTATCGCTTGGTCACATTTTTGGTCATTTAAGGTTCATCGTATAGGCTATACGCAAGCCTGTACAATTCTTACTTTTATACCTGTGACGTGAGATTTCCATGACACTTGAGATTCACTGTGTTTCAGCTATGCACATGATCGTGGACTGCTGTTCAGTCACCTTTGTGTAGTGAGTGATGGTCTCGATTTTAACGTAATGCTGTGTTAATGAAATATACGACATTATGTCTTCAATCGGTCTTCTTAACAATACCTTTGATTGTTTTCCGGATTTTACTTATACATAACCGCTGTACCTTAAATTCACATATGCAGACAAACCTTTTCCCTTTGTATTCTACGGTTTCCATTGTTTCGTCCTATCAGCTAGTATATCCAGTTGTTACATTTATTATACCTTCGATTGTTTTCCAGATATTAGTGATGAATTACAAGCAACACTAATTATCAAGATTGCTGTTTTTTGCGGTGATTTTTAAGTGCATTTGTAATTGTTTTGACTACAGTTGGTTGACACAACTTAGTACAGGCATTTTCAGAGATGTTCCTCTTTTCTATACCTTGTAGTTGTTTTTCTATATGCGCCTCGGACTGTCCGATCATCATCGCATCTAAGATATTCGGTCTTCATTGCACAAATGTTGCAAGTCATTTTTATCCTATCTGACCTTTCTATGCTGTGCTTCCTACTGTAATAGAGTATGTAAAAATTGAGAACTCGATATTCATCTGTCGTCCTTCTCCCTTGTCAGCATTTGAATTTGCTGCAGCTATTGATTTTTGGAGTACCGCCTACATCAAGCTTTTCACCCGTGACCTTTATGAAGTACTCGGGCTTTTTCCAGAGTTTTGTGCACCATTCTCAGCAGAGTTCATTGTTTGATGGACAATAACATTTCTTGAAACAGAATATTGTTTCAACTCGTTTCACTGGTGGAAGATAGCGATTCAACCGACAATTGAATTTTGAAACAAAACCATCGCATCGATGATGTAGTTACTGTACAATAACCGGTATTTACCGGTCGTAGGAGTGCTGGAGTGTCGGAGAAGTGTGTGTTCAAACTCAGACTGGATTAGTAGAACACTCTTCCACCGGTTAGAGCACTGTACAAACTCATTTTCCATGTAGCACCAATTGATTTGTTCATAAATGGGCAGTATTCTTGTAGTTACTGTACAATAACCGGTATTTACCGGTCGTAGGAGTGCTGGAGTGTCGGAGAAGTGTGTGTTCAAACTCAGACTGGATTAGTAGAACACTCTTCCACCGGTTAGAGCACTGTACAAACTCATTTTCCATGTAGCACCAATTGATTTGTTCATAAATGGGCAGTATTCTTGTAGTTACTGTACAATAACCGGTATTTACCGGTCGTAGGAGTGCTGGAGTGTCGGAGAAGTGTGTGTTCAAACTCAGACTGGATTAGTAGAACACTCTTCCACCGGTTAGAGCACTGTACAAACTCATTTTCCATGTAGCACCAATTGATTTGTTCATAAATGGGCAGTATTCTTGTAGTTACTGTACAATAACCGGTATTTACCGGTCGTAGGAGTGCTGGAGTGTCGGAGAAGTGTGTGTTCAAACTCAGACTGGATTAGTAGAACACTCTTCCACCGGTTAGAGCACTGTACAAACTCATTTTCCATGTAGCACCAATTGATTTGTTCATAAATGGGCAGTATTCTTGTAGTTACTGTACAATAACCGGTATTTACCGGTCGTAGGAGTGCTGGAGTGTCGGAGAAGTGTGTGTTCAAACTCAGACTGGATTAGTAGAACACTCTTCCACCGGTTAGAGCACTGTACAAACTCATTTTCCATGTAGCACCAAGAACTTTTCTGGAAAATCTTATCATTTTTTGAAAAAATCGGGTTTTGGCGGTTTTTTCCGGTTGTTCGTGTAAGGAAAGTGCTGGAAGTTGCTGTACAAACTCAGGTTTTTGCTCTTGTATCTAAATTTTCCATCGGAATGCTGTACAAACTCGCTAACCAGGTAGCACCAATACTTGCACCAATTTTTCGAATTTAAATTTGAATTTTGAAGGTGAAAGAGTTCGAATTTTGGAAAACTTTTTGGCTGTACAAACTCTGCGTCATCAGTAGTACCTAAACATGTGGTTTCCTATTCTGTACAAACTCTATTCAAAAAGTTGGTGTTGAAGTTGGTGCTAACTTCAACGACATCTTCTATTCTTGTTCTTTGTCCTATTTATATATATTATTTGTTGTCAAATTTTACCTCTAATTTTTGCTCACTTGGTGTATGAGGCCTATAAATGCTCTGCTGCTTTATCCCTTTACAAAGTTCTTATTGACAATAGGCCTATTTCTTTCGGTTCCATACTGCTCCCCTCCACATCCTTGCTAAATTCACAATCCAGAAATTAGACCCAAACAATTTTCTGAGTTTGAATTCCTTCCTCCAGCTTCATGCATTTTCAAGGAATGACATGCCTACTTAAACGATCCCTCGTGTGATTAGCTCATTTGTAATGTGATTATCATTGAAACTTTGAGCAAATTATCCTTAGAAATAATTCTAACAGTGGATAACATTGAATTGTAGAAAGCATGATCGCCTTATTTCTGTAGTGCAAAATTTACCATGAACCGCTGTCTGAAATAAGATTGTTAATCTTGGGCATCATTTAATGTAGGCCTATTTGATTCCATGTTAACCTGTTCTTATGAGATAAGCGCTTTATTCGATACATGAAATTGTTGAGAGGACTTCTGACCGTATCTTTAGATATTAATATACCGCATTGCATTATCGATCGTTTTTGAGTCAAATATACCAAATGCGTCAAATTGTCCGGACCCGTCAGGAAGTTTTCAGAATTTATTTCATGATTTTGAGTCAAATATACAAACTGCGTCAAAAAGTCTGACTTCAATTTTCATTTACTTCAGCTTGAGTCAAATATACTTCTTGCGTCTAATATACCATTTGCGTCATTAATACCGACTTGCGTCACGTCACGTATCTGAAGTGACGAATTCAGTTGGTAAAAATGGTTTTCGGCGTCAAACTGTCCGACTTGCGTCATTAAAAATCTCCGTCGAGAATAACGTTTTATTGGTATAACCCAGTCAGGACTTGAATATTGCGGGTTTGAATACTTAGTCCTGAAAATGTTAATGATACTAATAGTCTATGCAGACCGAGACAACCACTGAAGCAAGCTCTTATATGCATGAATCACTGAAATACTCGTATATCATTAGGGCATGTCCACGGTATCGGACGGGACATTCACAGAACAATTTTGGCCTTTCAAGGGCTCTGCTTTTATATTGATAACTTACTATCTAAGTTATGGCACAGAAAACAGAATTTGAGGTCCTCAACACAAGATTTTATATAGTTGTGTTTGTCATAAGAGCTTTCTTCATCACAAACGATATGATAACATTTTGGTATCGGACGGGACACTTAAAATACCCATAACCAAAGTACAACTTTTCATTTGAAATATTCTGCGAAGTTTTTGGTTTCAGAAACCTTTGCGATGACAGGTTCTTTCAGTTATTACATGAATAGTATCTGAGTACTGTTGGCTTAGTCAAATATGTTTTCGTTGTTTGTTTGCGTTGAGGTTTAAATAACAGGATTGGGTTTAATAAATTATACATGCAAGTTTCGTCTCAAATAGTTAGAGGCTATCAAATCGTAAAACTATTCAATCAAATAATGTTCAGTTTAAAACAAAATGGTCAATCACATTCATAATAAATACTTACAAAAAGCGTGCTTGATGAAAAAGACACAGACACGTGTTGATGAATGTGATGAAGGATCGATTGTCGTTGGACTCGGCAAAAAAATCTTCTGAATATTGACCCGATACATAGGCCTGTGCAATGATCCGGATAATTTCCGTCAGGAATGAATTGAATTTTTCTTGTGGGACACTTCCATAGAAAATAGCAATCGATTAATAAGGGCTGTGTAATCAAGAAAATAGCTTGATGAGCAGCTGCTGTGCATAACTTGGGGTGTTTTATGCGTGCGTATAATGTATCGGACGGCACATTCGTTATGTCCCGTCCGATACCTATAATTTTGTCCCGTCCAATACCACTAATTTGAAAAGATGTAATCGAAATTTGACATGCTTGTTGTTTTCTAATGGGTACGTGGCGATAACGCAAATTTTGTATTTTGAAGACTTGTTGGTTCTCTGTTCGACGAATACGTAGTTGAATAGTAAGTTTGGTATCGGACGGGACAGGAAAAATACAACTACATGTATTTTCAAAATCCCACAATTTTTTTATACGCTAAAAATACTGAATTTGACTTTGCGCATCTTATGATCATCAAACAAGTTGATGGAAAAAAATATTTCAATGACGACTTTGGTGATAGAAACGGAATATGTAACCTATCATACAATACATAGAAAAAATTTACTTTTTTTAAATTTTAGATGTATATGCTAGACAATGTCTGCAAGACAAAGAAATTAATATTTTGGTTGGGTTCGCATAGTTTTCAG
Source organism: Prostheceraeus crozeri (assembly GCA_907163375.1). Taxonomy (NCBI): domain Eukaryota; kingdom Metazoa; phylum Platyhelminthes; order Polycladida; family Euryleptidae; genus Prostheceraeus; species Prostheceraeus crozeri. Next base: position 389,339 of record CAJQUW010011233.1, read on the forward strand.
CATAGGAGATCATGCTAGATTAGAGGATTAATCAGATATTCTTCCTTGTACAACTTAGAAAATAACTTATTAGGTATCGATTTTCGTGGACATGCCCATTAGTATAAAATTCAACTATGAATTTTGACAAATGCAGGTATTGCATTATTGTATTTATGCATATCTCGTTACTTCTGGTTACGTTCATTGATTAAACTACTCTACTATGCTGGTATCTTATACTTATATAAGATAATGAAGAAGCATATAAGTATATTACTTGCCAATTTTTTTAGATAAAAAGTCTTTCATAATGAGACAGATATATTCGCAAAAAACTCGATCTAAAATTGCAATAGGTACCGGTAATAAAAATCTGACGTAACAACTTAAACAAAATGATACAAAACTCAAAACTTTTGGAAGAAGCTAAAAAATAGAAGTGGCAAAAATTGCGACAAATGCCAATCAACGACATATACTGTAGGATCAAAATTAGATCCAGTTTCAATGAAGAAATGTCTTCAAAGTTAGTTACTCGCAAGAGAGTTATGAGTCACTTTTTTGTAACACTGTCGATATTGCAGAGTCAACGATGCGCTTTTGAGCTTTTTCTTTCTTCGACGATATCTCTCTTCCTTCTTTATCCAGTTCTTGTAAATCAAAAGTCAGTAAATCCATCTTCTTTTGATATTCATTCATAAAGAGCTTGCTCTTATGCTATCATGTATTGATGTCTTCTTGCTGGTAATCTCATTCTCTTTTGAAAGATCTTGTTAAGCTTTTTCTGTCGTACAATTTCTGCTTCAATTTCTTCATTGAGTTTCCTTTTCTGTGCAATTTCTTCCTTCTTCAATTCTTCCTTTTTCTGTTGTTCACGTTGACGGTTCACAAAACTTGCGTGAGCATTGAAACCTGATGAAACCATACTTTCGGAGATATGAAATGTCACACAATCTTCTTCAATCTGCTTTAGACAACCATTTACCAATAGACAAGAATCGACATCATTCCCCTCTAATTAGCTTATTAGGCCCTTGTACAATTAAAACATAATTATTACAGTATAACCTGCAGATCTACTTTGCATCCTATCTTTTATCATAACTTGGGTAGGCCTATGTATTGAGCTTGAAATAAAATATATTTCTATTCCTATGTATATTCCCAACCAAAAACAAAATCCCGCAGGCTCCATTTTTCCCCTAGCATTCCCGCAGATTTGAGCAAAATCCCGCAATGCGGAAATTCCGCAGCAAATATCAACACTGCTTAGCACTCTGCACAAGTGCACATATGAAATAAGGACGTAGGTGCCTCATGTAGTGGCGCAATGAATAAATTAATTCACCGACCGCGAAAATCAACTTAAAATGCTTTGCGTTGGCATGAATCGTGAAAATAAAAGTGCCAGATTTTATCTGCTACGCAATTGCACTGTTAACTCAAAACGACCATATATGCAGGGTCAGAAAAGGTGCGGATGAAGGTCCGAATTTGTTACTTATGCGGACCTTGTGAATTGCTTTCGGACCCTTGCACTAGAGGCCATAAAGTAAGGTCCGAATTTGTTATACTGACCGAATTTGCTTTTGACCGTGTCGTGTCTTAATTCGATTGCTATGCGGACCCCGAGGCCCATTTGCAAACTCAAGGTCCGTTAAATATAGGGTCTGTGAAGGCCAGAAAGACAAATTACATTTTGATTAGATTTATTACAAATCATTGATATAATGATCGTACATAGCCAATCGCTGCAAAATATCATAAAAATGACATCGCTGCAATTTGCACTATTTCAAAGAAGTGTCACTGCAGCTTAATTCGAATGTCACTTATTCAAAAACATGTTATATGAAAATATCTAGCAAGAAGAAAGAATGGAATTAACTTTTGCACTGACACAAGATGTTTTTATATTCCAATGAGGTACTTGTATATAGTTCAATTGATTCCTTACATGTCACTGTGTAAGTGAAATCAAAATATAGAAAAGCCTGAAACATGACATCGCTTGCACAATACCATCACCTTGCATCTTTTATCCATTCACAGTAACGGAGTCTTCCGTAAATTGCCTTCTGTTTTACTGAAGTAACTATCCGGTGATATGCCCAGTTTTATGGCAGCATAATGTAGTCCACGCTTCATTTTCGTCTCTGAAAACAGAGTGCTTTTATTATTCAAAGCCGATGAGTCAAAACTTTGCATGCAACATTAATAATGTAATATCGGGTCCTACTAAAATTAATTATTATTTGCTTATCAAAATTTTCTTAAGTAAGGTAGCCAGGCCAAGGATGAACCCCTTAACCCATGAATGAAGGACAGAGAGGCACCAAAAAAGAGGGAGAGAAATTGAAAGTGAAGATAACACATTCAGCACAGTATAATGAAGTCCGACTAATAATTGTTGTCCGGCTTTAGTGTACAGATAGCATCGACACAGCATCTCGGAAGCTATGTTTAAAAAACACCTAGGTCTACTCCTAATTGGGAGTTTATTTCTCCGACAAGCAAAGTGAGTTTCAACCAGTGCTAATCCTCTATCACCTTACCTCAAAAAGCTTCTCACTTTAACTTTCCCCAGTCTTATCTTACATTTTCAGATGCAGACATCTACTGAGAAGTTTGGATAAGACGGGGGGGGGAGTTCCTAATAACAATTGTCAACTAGAAGTAGGCAAAATGGGTACTTTGAAAATTCAAGAAGTCAATGTTGTCAATCTGATTCCTGCTAATTAAAGGCATAGTTTGCTATTGGCCTACAGTGACAAAATACGTACAGTGTAGTTACATGTGTAGTGTATACATAAAGACGGATCAGCAACATTAAATATAGATTACGATAACTGATGGTCATACACTCCTAGTTTATTTTGTGTACAAAAGAAAATTCGTGTCTCCTTGCAGCTGATACTTAATAATTTTACCACTACACGAAATGAATGCCAATTGCTGTTTAATACTCAAATATTGGGTGGCTTGGGGGTGGGGATTCCAAAATCCCGGAAAATCTCAATCCCGTGACAGAGTAGAATCGTAAATATCCCATTACATAGCACAGATAGGCCTACATGTTGATGGCATGTGATACGGGTAGGGATTGAAATGCCGGGATTCCTTGGGTTTGTGCGAATCCCAAAATCTCAGGAATTATCAATTCAGTTGCTATTTTGGTCGTGATCGGTCGGGGAAACCGAATCGATTTTCGAAAACTTTTCAACCGTTCTTCGAATTACTTGTTAAGAATTGTAGCCTACATATTACAGTTTTGTCAGCATACTGTATTTGTATTTGTGATTATATACTTACACCCTTTATGCTTTCTTATCATGCATGTATGTAGCCTACATGGTAGAAATTCCACCCATAATCCTGGAAAATCTCGGACACGGGATTCCGGGATTGAGTAGAATATATATGCTATGACAAAGCACATGTGCATGCCAAGAATTATGCCGGGATGTGGGAATTGTAGAGAGAGGATGAATTTCAAAAAGTCGGTTTTCTTGCAAGTAGGCCTATAACACAATTGACAAGTCAGCTTGAAGTTTATTGCGCTTTATGCACAAATTGATAGCGTTTAGAGCAACAGGAAGCAGTTGCGTATTACTAATTTTTGCATTTTCAATCTGCGATTTCTTGAGATTCGGGATTGGCAGAGTGAAGACCCGGGATTATAGCCTGCCTGCAAAATCCTGTCTGTCTTTTCTTGATTTCGGGATTACAAGCTCTGACCCGGGATCGAGATTCACAAAATATGAGCACACCAGCTGTATCTATATACAAGTAAAATGGCAAAATAATCAAAATCACAGCTATTTCCTCAATGCATTGAACGAGGACATTGAGATTCCAAAATCCCAGCGCGGGATTGTACGATTGAAAAATATTTCACATGGTTTTTTACCGTAAGCTAAGCTGAATAACTGTGGTCAAATGAGAATAATTCTTCATGAACATAAATCCCGGTATTGAGTTAACCAATGGCTAATACTCGTGTGTAAACGAAACCCGGATTAATGAGAAAGTTGGCTCCTAAAGATCCCAATCCCAAGGATTAGCTCTATTCCTAATCCTGGTATTGTGTATAGGCTTGCATCGCAAATACTAATCTTCAAATTGGTCATGCTTTCAAACATTGCTAGCTTTGGCAAATGACAAGCTCAAATTAAAGTCTCGACCTTTATTCAAAAAAAGCCTCACCAATGGATTATTGAAAACGCAACGTTGACGATTATATTGAAGTATAAGAGCCTAATTCTATCGTGTGGACAGATTTCTGGTGGTTTTATCTTCGCGAATTTGTCTTGCTTTAGACGGAATACAGCTACACGTATATTGTAAATTTCTCAATTCTGGGATTGGAATCCCTTCTTGGGGGAAATGCGGCGAGGTTCCAAAACTTATAAACAAAAACACTGACCTTACATTTTGCATCCATATGTAGGGGAGACTGGGGATCAAAGTGCATTTTTTCACTCATTCTCATTTTTTGACGAAATTATTGCAAATCAGAACTCAAAATTTTACACAGATGTGAAAGATATCTTCACAAATAAATTATTTTTTGAAGTGTGACTCTAGCATATCTAGTTCTTGCACAAGACATGTTTTTGTAACATGTAACGACCCTGCACATTGGTCCCCCATAGCGGGGACCAATGTGCACTGCATGGGGACCAAAGTGCACTAAATAAAAAAAACCATGATTGCGCAAGGAAATTTCATTTTATAAAATAGATATCGCTAAAGCACATTTTTCTATGATTTTTACTGTATTCATTTAATTTTTGTGAATTAGTAAGTGGATATAAAAACTATCAATAGGCAAAAAATGAATTAATTTTTTATAGCAATTTTTACTAATTGCTTATTAGACGCATCTTTATTACATTAATTAACTGTAAATAGTCAATTCTGATGTGGTGAGTTCAAAAATAATAATCATTTCTCTCTATGAGATTAATATTTTGACCTAGGATAAAATCTTTATTATAGGCCTAGCTAGGCCTATATAGGCCTACCCCACTTTCTTCTCATCAATTTAAAGATGTGTTTGACTTCTGAATATAATGACCTTTACGGACAAAAATGGTCATAATGGTTCAACAGATTGGATTTGGCAAGAAGGAAGTAAACAATTATTTTTTAAAACGTAAACTTTTCAGATAGGTCTACCAACAAAAATTGCCAAAAAGTCGATTTTTGAATATACATGTATATGCAAATAGTGCATTATGTAACATAATAAAAACAGACAGGAGTCGGGAATGTCGCTTTAAAAACATTTGTCTTGTACTCAACCAGAATGTGTTCGTCACATTCCAGTTGAAGTTCAACCGTGTTTTCAATTGAGGAGTCCTGGGTTTCTTTACTTTTGGATGCAGCATTCTCCGGGGGCATATCGGTGATAATAGTTGATTTTCTTTTTCTTGATCGTTTGTGTTTAAATTTTTCAGATAGAGCCTTCGTCGGATAAGGTCTGATTATTTCAGGTAACACTGGCTCACATAATTATCACGCCTCGTCGTCAACAGGGCACCGTCATCAGCAGGAGAAATTGGGCCTGTGCTTGTAGAAGGTTGTTCAATTTACGAAGTTCAAGCACTCAATCGGAGGGAATGGATAGCAGGAAATCCCCTTAGCTGAAAGCGTTTTAGTTGACTGGGAATATGCCGGCTTTTTGAAAGCCCCGATACGATATTCATGGGCGTAAAAGCTTTGTAAAATGAAGCTGAACTTAGTGAGGCAACGTCATGAATAGCAATTGGTTTTCATGGATGAGTGAGCATTTGATTGTTGCACTCACTCACATAGAACGTCTTAAATGGACCATAGACGCAGACGTCCAAGGGCTGCATGCGATGGATTAAATTACATTTTTTAAGGTTTAATTACACTTATTTCATTACGTTGAGACACTGAATACATGGTTTGCAAAATACAAAAGAAAATTTATCATGTATTGCACTTTGGTCCCCATTTCAGAGGGCACTTTGGACCCCAAAGCAACTCATTTTCAAAAAACCAACATTGACAAATAACTGGGTATACAGATGCCATCCCCGAATTATGAAGCAATTCTAGATGCCTTAAATGTTAAAAATTATTGTTATTCTAGGCACAATGTTGACGAATGAAATTTAGAAAAAATAAACAACGGAGACTCAAAAATTTACTTTCGACTGCATTAAATGTATTTCAAGACCTACCAAATAAAATATTTTGAGATAAATCTTGATTTTTCCGTTGAAAGTCATGTTTGATCAGAGAATTACTCAACTAGAAGAAGTTCGAATTCGGTCTTTATCACGTCGAACAGGCAGATGCACTTTGGTCCCCTATGCTCATAGGTCCCCAATCTCCCCTACCTACATCGATAGCTGATCTCTAATATATTTCGTATTTTCGTTTCGCAAAGGTAGTACAAACCGTCAAATTTGGCAGTTTTTGAAAATAGGGTTTAATTCGATTTACTGTGCAACAAATTTTGTTTACAGTCACGTGAAGCAAGCTGGAATTAACTATGGGCGATTAATTCGGCAAGCTGTGAAGGTCATTCACACGAAACATCGGTTTCAGTCGAATACGGTACTTCTTCATGATGCACACAGCTCGCTCGATTTTGGCATAAAACCGGTCCGGTGTAAATGAGACATGGCTCATCAGCGTTATTGCAACACAGTTCAAAAGTTGCTGATTGAGGTTATCCAATAACGCGATAGGACTCACCTTTTTCATGGCTTCATTATCTTGAAGAAAGTCGAAAATAAAACTTTGCCCCAGGAATATTCAGTTTGCACAGCTTCGATCAGATTTATACTAATTCATTCTGAGTGGTTTCTTCTCAAATCAAAGTTCATCTGTCATTGAGATCAACATAAGACGTCTTCACCCCTCAAATTCCAACCGCTTATTTGACTCGTTCGAGATTCGTACAAAGCGCGCCGTCATCTAAATGCAGTCTTTGTCCATAATCGATGCAGACATAATAGCTGAAAGTGTGTACCCACTGTGCAGCCAAAAATAAACTGCATGTTTTTGTGTGTCGTACACTCATAACTATGGCATCGCTGTCTTTATGTCATCACACTATCGGATTCGTACTTTTCGAGAATTGGTGTCCTTGTGTGTACTGACGATGGCTTTTAACGACCGCACGTTACAGTGTTCTGCTTCAATGGTGTAGTCTATGATCATAAAGTAACTGCTAAAAATGCAAGTTGACAACTGAGAGTGATGCGTAATTGTACACATGAGGACGTACAAGAACAAATCAAAAGCAGTAGGCCTAATCTCCATGTCTGAAGATGAAATCAACGAAAATAATAAAAAGCCCTCGTGGCAGAAATTATTTTGAAATCGACGAAACAAAGCTTCTCTTGTTACCTTTTGAACTATGACGTAAAGCTTTCTGCTCATTTCACCCTCACACTTACAATTATATCGTTTAATCTGCAGTTGTGTTTTCGGACCCAATCTTGGACCTAAACAGACCCTTAGTAAATTCGGTACTTCTATTCTCCCCCCCACATTTTTGTCGTTGACACCTGAGAGTTTTGCATCGTCTCTCGACGCACGATCTTCTCTTGCTCTCAAGGGCAGCCTCACTACTGTCGCAAAAGCTATGAGTGTGTAAAATGAGCTTGTAGAACACTTACAGCCTCAGAAAGACAACTGCTCGTCATTGTCTGAAGAAAACAATCCCACGGAGTTCATGATCACAGCTGTACTTCGTATTCTAACTGAGTATCCAAGACACCAATCCTTCATTCCAGGGTTCAAGTATGACTTCTCAGTGGTGCTGTACTGTCACACAGTAACAGATGAAGTCTATTCTAAATCCAATGTGACTAGTTTGACGAAATTTGATGAATTTGGAAAAGTTGGAAAATGTGGGGGGGGGAAAGAATAGAAATACCGTGAAATCAGCTCTACAATATGCCTGATTTAGAAAAAAATGAAAACAATGACCTCAATAATGCATCCTGTAAACTTTTTGACTCAATTTTTGATGCGTAGATGCAAGCTTAGGACTATTGAAATTAAAAAATCTAGATTTTGGTTTACATCATGTGGACCCCAATGGACTTATACGGCCAATTTCAGTTAACAGTGTGCCACGAAGCTATGATTTTGGTGTTTGTAATTCGATCCATTACATGTAGGCCTAGTTTATGAGGTTGGTATAAAGCATGTAGGCCTACTTGAAATCAATTATATAGTCCTAGGCCTAATCAGAAGCCAGTTTTCTTGTCATGACGTTTGGCAAGCATGGCCTTCTCTAAAATCTTACAGGGCCCTATAATCTGCATATTAATTTGTCGAGTAAATATTCACATGCGTGCATGCTTTTATGAAAAATTTACCAATCATTCAAATTTATTTTTTATGTTCTATTTTAATGTGAATGGCTTCACATCTTTTGTCAAACTTGACATTTGTGGTAGGCAACGCTACGGCGTGTATACTCACTTTGTTTCAATCCTAAAAAAGACTTCCACGATTAGCAGACGGCTTTTGAAATAGTGATGATATGGGTTGGACATATTGTTAAGAGTGAGTGGGAACGGCCAAGAGCTTCGATCTTCAGCTTTTATTTTGAACGAGTAGCCTACCTACTTTTGCGATACTGTATCGCGAAAGTACTTGGTCTAAATCAGTGTTTATCAAACTGATGAGGTGCGCGCACCACTGCGGGCGTTTCAGGGGGTACGCGAGAAACATTCTTTATGTGGCAATTTTTCGTAAATTAAAATGCAGTTTATTCTTACCTCCAGAATGAATTTTTAATTCATGATTCATTTAATTGGGCAAATGATGCGATTTTATCTATCTTACATATTTTCAACTTCTTCAAACTTTTCAGATTGATGTAATAAATTAGCTATTAGTCTTTTATAATCTGTAAAATTGTGTATGATGGAAATAATTATCTAGCTTTATAGAGTGGTTGAAAAGAATAGTTATCAACTTTTGACTATATTATTGCAGCTTCTTAACTTTCAATGATTGTAAAGATACCGTGCAGTGTATAGCCTATAAGCTTGATGATTTCTCTCCAGCCAGCACCAATTTTCATCATCTTGCAACTACACGTCCATCATTATCATAATTATTTCCATTAATTTCTTGTTTATTACGCATAGTGGAGATTCCGACTGTCAAATGGTACGCGATGAGGAAAAGTTTGAGAAACACTGGTCTAAATAAAGGATAGCTGAAGATAGAAGCTTTTGGGTTCCCATCATAATGCGCCTCCGCGGCAGAACTTAGCAAAATCGCTATCACCCGTGATCGAACAAAAGGGCCAACTACATAAGCGGCTTTACCACGTCTCGTAGATTCAAAGCAAATATATTCATGTAAGTAACTCGACGATCTCGTGGAAGGGAGCGAAAAAGGCAATCGATTTCAGAATTTATCTAATCTCAAAGGATTTAAAATCATCATTCGTAGGTGAAGTTATCAAACGCAAATGGAATTGTGATTGAGATTTTAGGGAAGTGAAATTTCATATAATTACGATAGGAACTCACACAATTCCACTATTCACTCTGAATACCCCATTTTGAATGCAGGTGTGTCATCTTCGCAGAGTAGAAAGGAATGATGACATGATATTCTATCCGCTAACCTCTTAGTTCATGGTAGGGAGGCTAATTTGTTCAGCTGAAACTCATAAAAATGCAATTAGTTTACTACTACCAATATAAGAAAGAAAGTAGTTGCATGCTATTCCAAACTCATGCAGAGAAATAATTTTTTCTAGCATGCATGTAATGCGAACAAGTGTTGAGGCGCATGCGATGCAACCACAGTAGATTCATATGAGCACGCAAAATATTAAATTCTGTGGATGCATTCTGTATATCGAGCAAATCCATTCCGTCACGTATATATATATGGGAAACTTCAGCTGTCAATTATTATATATATTACACAATCTTGCATAATTCATACCTTTTTCCTTCTTCTCGAGAACGAAGTTAGCATAAAGTAAAAAATTCTTCAGTGGTATAGTTCTCTTCGAAATTTCTTTATTGGCAAGCTTTCGGGTGATCCACCCTTCCTCAGGCACGACAATTTGAGAGTGAACAAGAGTGACCTTGGCGTCAGTAGAGTGGCGTAGGCTACGTGTTTTTAAGTAATTTGTGTTTAACAGTGATTGTGCATGTTTGCCAGCTTGTCTTGTTCACTCTCAACTTGTCGTGCCTGAGGAAGGGTGGATCACCCGAAAGCTTGCCAATAAAGAAATTTCGAAGAGAACTATACCACTGAAGAATTTTTACTTTGATATTGCATAATGTTTATGACCGTTCAGCAGGTGCTTTTGCGCTCGAGGAAACATAACCTGAAGGGCTTAAGTCAATTTGGAACAAGCTGAATGAAAATTTTAAGACGATTGAGCAGCTAAGTCAATCATTTTCTTATATGAGTCAGTATTTTCATCTCGAAGCATCACTACTATCTAGGCTATGCCAACTCGAGCAATAATGCTCTCATCTAGTAAAGCTAAACCTATCAACTAGCCAACTTTTCCCTTGATAAGCATGAATATGAACCTACATGCATCGAAATAGGTCAAAAGTGTGATTGCATGAAAGTATGATGCGCGCACATTGGATCTTGATTCCTTGCACGAAGTGAAGCAATAGTGACTGAGCATTGCATTCAGAAAGCTGGAGGTGATGGATATGCGCATAAACAATAATTTGAATAAGGACTTTGAAAGTTCAAAACACGAAATTTTCGTGTCCAATGGCATTTTGCACACCTGACTGTGGATAATCGGATTTAGTACCGTACGTGCAATCTAATTCGACCAATTTGTTCGGCAGATTGTTTTAGAAATCTCCACATATTTTAATCTCCATTCTTTCATTGCCTTTAGATATGTCACTAAAAACACCCCAACATATTAGGCTATTTTATGCGTTTTTGTAGCCATATTTAGACAAGGAGAAAAAAAGACGTTATCTGCATGGTTGCAATATATATATATATACTGACTAAAACAATCGGAATTGAAGGTCGGCGGAACTGATAAGTATTAATCATAGATAAACGAACACAAAAAGCAAAAAAACGCTAATTTTTATTTCAAAGTTTTGGATCAACGGAAGACATAGCATTTAACAAAATTTTGTAACATAAGTTTTTCTGCTTGTGTCTTGCACTTGTTTTCAGGAATTGTTTCGATTTCTTTGGATGAGTAGATTCACTTTTGATGATGATTTCCGATGAGTTTTTCTCTACAGTCAATTTCGTTTTTTTCTTTCGTTGATGCGGAATATTTGCTTCTTGAAGACGAGTTTGGAGATTATTTCGCTTCACGATCATTTTCTCCTTCTTTTTGAGCTTTGGTTTCATTTTGAGTTGAGAGAGATACTTCGAGCTTTCGCGACTGCTGGCCTGAAATGAAAATCAGTAGATTGCAAGTAGGCTAATGGATCTACATTCACACGATGCGTACTACACCTTAATCTCATATAAAATTAATTTCAGATACTCAATCGCTTTTTAATTTAGATGAAACTCAACGATCTCTGAGAACAAAATAGTGTACCGTGATTCGCTAATTTCTGCACACATTACACAGCGCATTCAATATGACTGATACACATTCAAAAAATGAGTTTGACATATCCGATCGATGTGCTAATTCGGAAAATTAAAGGCGATGGATTGTGATATACAATGTGACGAGTTAGGCAATGTCAAAGATACAGTTAATAGACAAGTGTTCTGGAAGAGAAAATTTTGAACTAAGAATTGAGTAGATGCGACGAATTCATCGATTACTGCTTGAATATTTTAAAATTAGTACAAGTTATTACATGTACATGCATGTTGCTAACTGACAAAGCAAGTAATTAACTGTTGTCGCATAGGTCAAGAAAAACCTCCGAAGCTTGGTCGCAAGTTGATCAATTCATACAAAATGTTGTAAGATCGATAGACGAACCTTCGGTGCTCAGCGCGTTCATACGGTGAATGGTAGTAGTCTAATAAAAAAAGTGTTGGCAATGTGTGATTGTATGGTGTGTGTAGAAAGTAGGAAATAAGCGATTAATCGATGTTTCTCTATTTTTAATTTGACATTTACATTGCACAAAAATATTGCATTTTTGACTTCCTAATAATGTTAAGTTTAGATATGCTTTCATGTACCTTAGCACCTTGCGATACCTCTATTGATTCCGACGATCTAAAGTCCTTCATTCTGCAAGTCGGACAGCGGTTAATGTACAAGCTTGATGACGTCATCGAACGCATTACTGCCATTGAGGCACGATGTAATAATATTGAGATTTGGCAAAGTAAACAAGAAATCCAAATCCAAACGCTGAAAGATGCTGTACTTAAACATCAAATCTATATCGAGAATTCTGAGATACAAAAGCGACATAATAATCTAATTGTGTCTGGAATTCCTGAAAGTGACGTGCTTCTAGACAATGTTACTGTCTCTGACGATTTTAATAAAGTCACTAGCATATGCAAGAAGGTTTCTCAGACTTTCCATCCGAACGACATTACTTCCTGTCAAAGGATTGGCAGGAATTATGGAAGAATACGCCCTATCAAAGTTAAATTTAACAAGCGCGAGTCAGGAGATAGCCTCAAATTTAATCAGAAATCTTTGCGTGATAAGTCCTCGACTACTTGGTTTAGACAGATATATGCCAATCGTGTTTACAGCTCCTGTCTAGATCTGAAGAGGTACGTCTTCGGCGACGCTTCAAGGATGAGAAGCATCGATTGAGCAATTTCATTGTCTGAAGGGTGTGTGCAATTCAATGTTTCTTCGTGAGTGCTTGAAATTAAATTTGACACAACTCGTAGATTTGCCAACGCGTGGGGAAACAACTCTCGACTTTGTCTTGACTTGTCATCACAAACGTTTGTCAACATCTCTATCGAAGCCCCATTTGCCGACAGTTGTGATCATAACTCCATCCATTTATCATTCCTATCAAAACTTCCGAAGTGTGTCATTACAATTCCCAAACTTTTATAAAGCCGATTACACTCATATTAAATATATTTTATGTAAAATTGACTGGTCAGATATTTGTCGGAGTGCTCCGACAACACAGTGCTTTTGTGACAGTATCTGCTCTATTTTGAATGGAGTTATATATGATGAAAGTCTTGTTCTTTTAACACATAAACGCAATACTGCCAAATATCCAAAATACGCCAGCCGCCTTCTTCAGAAAAAGCGCATGCTTTACAATTCCAGAGGGAGCATTCCTCAAGCTTTGGTTGATTATAAGAGCGCTTGATCTGAATACAAGGCAGCTGTTCATCGATATCAATGTACACATAAGAAAAAATTGTGAATTCCAAAAACAATTATTTTCTTACGTGCGTAATCGTTTAAGCCTACAATCTGGGTGTTATGTTATTCGATAACTATGTTGCTGCAATTATCGATAAATAACTATGTTCTATGCAGATTTCTACTGATTGTAGATTTCTATATGTCATGTTAATTTAAATGTTGATATCTGAATGATTGCTATCATTCATATTATCCTTCTTCGTTCAATAGCTGCGTCTTAGCAGAATAAACCCGATGTAACAGGGAATGCAGTTTTCAACCCACGACAATTTATTCTGCTAAATGATGGACAAAGTTAGAAAGTTAGAAAAATTTGAAGCTTCACCTTCGGATTCAGATTCTTCAAAGAAATGGAAATTGTGGTACAGGAATTTCTAATACTTCCTTTCAAGTATATCCGAACTATCTCCTGATAAATTGGAGGTCCTTTACCTTTACATTGGAACGAGTGCTAATTACGTCATCGATGGTTGCAACTCATTTGAAAATGCAATTCAATTACTCAAAAACGCTTACGTGAAGCCTACAAATGAAATACATGCTAGACATATGCTTCATTCTCGAGTTCAACGTTGTGATGAGTCAACTGACACCTACTTACTTGCTCTGAATTGTCTAGCGTCTGATTGTTCTTTTAACGATGTCACTGCTCAAGTTTATCGTGATGAATCTATTCATGATTCTTTTATAAGAGGTTTACAATCATCTGTTATACGTGCCAGATTGCTCGAAAATTCATCTATGGACTTGAGTACTGCAGTTCAACAAGCCAGAGCCCTAGAGCAAGCGCAGTTGAGATCAGAATCCTACGTGCAGCATACACATCATATCGCTGCAATTACTGACACTCATCCTAATACAGGAAATTTCAATGATTCTGAACAAGCTGCTTCTCAGATTGATTCACTTCAAATTGCATCTGTTCAACGCAAACAGACTACTGCAAAAAGTTCATCGAATTGCTACAATTGCGGAGGCGCAAAGCATCCAAGAGATAATCTTCAATACTGTCCGGCCAAAGATTCATTGTGTCATTCGTGTGGAAAGAAAGGACATTTTTCAAGTTTGTAAATCCACTCGAAAACTCTACTCCTCTGCCGTTCTTAATAATTCAGGTGTTTTGGCAGGCGTTTCTCCTCCGATTCCTACTGAAGTTTTCTTGAACGGTGTTCGTTTGAATGGATTATTTGATACTGGTAGCTACGACAATTTTATCAAGGAAAGTATTGCGAAATCTATTGGTCTTCCAATTAGCAAGCGAAATTCGATTATTTCAATGGCATCTACATCATTTTCAATGCCTTTGCACGGTTATTGTTCTGCCGAAATTCTTTTGAATGATCGTACTTACAAAGAAGTTGAAATGACTGTGCTCTCTGATGCATGTGCTGACGTTATTCTTGGATCTCCGTTTCTGAAATTGCACAGGAATGTCACAATGAACTATGGTGGACCATTGCCTGATCTGAATATTTGTGCACTTACGAAGATAAATATACCTCCTGCTGAATTAATCAATAACCTTACTGATGACTGCAGACCAATTGCAACAAAATCAAGGAAATTCTCCCCTAGTGACACTCAGTTTATTGAAGAGGAAGTTCACCGTCTCTTATCTGAAGGCGTGATCCGGGGAAGCCATTCCCCTTGGAGAGCCCAGGTAGTTGTTACATGCTCAGAAAACCGGAAGAAGCGAATGGTCGTTGATTTCTCGAGGACAATAAATCGCTTTACTTTGCTGGATGCGTATCCGCTGCCTCGTATCGAAGAAATTGTAAATTTCATTGCTAAGTTTCGTGTATTTAGTATCATTGATTTATCGAAAGCATATTATCAAATTGAAATTTCTCCCAAAGATCGTCCATATACCGCGTTTCAAGCTGGCAATCAATTATATCAATCTAAAAGAATACCAATGGGTGTGACCAACGGCGTGTCAGCGTTCCAACGATTTATGACTCAATTTATTTCCGACAACAATCTCAAAGGTACATTCGCATATTTGGATGATATCACTATCTGTGGAAAAGACAAGGAAGATCACGATGAAAATCTGAATAAATTTATGAAAGCTGCTTCAATATACAATCTCAAGTTCAATACTGAAAAGTCAAAGTATTCGAATGACAAGCACTGATGTTTTGGGATACAGAATTACTAATGGTGAGCTGAAACCTGATCCAGAGAGACTGCGTCCACTCCTGGAATTCCCTGAACCGCAGACTACAAAAGCTTTGCAAAGAATTATTGGACTCTTTGTCTACTACGCCAAATGGATACCCAACTATTCAATGAAAATGCGACCGCTGATTGACTGCACCAGTCCTCCACTGTCCTCCGAAGCATTGAAAGCTTTTACTTCTCTGAAAGAAGACATCGCCCAATCTGTCGTTAATATTGCTGACACAGATTTGCCATTTGTAGTCGAAGCAGATGCATCTGACCAAGCGATTGCTGGTACTCTTCTGCAGAGTGATCGTCCTATTGCATTCTTTTCTCGATCACTTTCGTCAACGGAATGCAATCATCATATAGTGGAAAAAGAGGCGTATGCGATTGTTGAATCAGTGAGAAAGTGGAAGCATTTCCTTGCCGGTAGGCATTTTACGCTCATCACTGATCAACGAGCTGCATCTTTTATGTTTAATACCAGTCTGAAAGGGAAAATCAAAAATGACAAAATAATGAGATGGCGTATGAAACTTCTTCCCTTTTCATATGATATCAAGTACAGATCAGGAAAAGAAAACGTTACTGCTGATGTACTTTCACGAGCCCATTGTGCTGCTACGACTTGTCATGGTTTGTCTGACATTAAATCCCTGCATCAGGCGCTTATACATCCAGGTGTTCAACGCATGCTACACTTTATTCGTTCAAGGAATCTCCCATACTCAGTCGATCAAGTTCGACAGGTCATTTCACAGTGCTCGACTTGTGCGAAGCAAAAGCCACAATTTCTCAATCCAGAAAGAACTCCTCTTATACGTTTTACAGCCCCCTTTCAAAGATTATCAATTGATTTTAAAGGGCCATTACCAATTGCTGCATCTTCATATCGGTACATACTGACAGTGATTGATGAGTACTCCAGATTCCCCTTTGCTTTCCCGTGCCATGATATCTCTGCACAGACTGTTATAAAGTGCTTAAAGGATTTATTTTCAGTTTTTGGCTTACCGTCTTTTGTTCATTCAGATCGTGGGGCAAGTTTCATGTCTGAGGATGTCAAACAATTTTTCTTACGTCACGGTATTGCTTCAAGTCGCACAACGCCCTACAACCCAAGAGGAAATTCCCAGTGTGAGAGATACAACGGTATTATATGGAAAACGGTGACTTTGGCTCTTGAAGATCGTGGGCTTTCACTAAATGCTTGGCCGCAAGTCTTACCTGATGCACTTCATTCTATTCGATCGCTGCTCTGTACTGCTACAAATGCTACTCCACACGAGCGTATGTTTAACTTTGAAAGGCGAACAGCAACTGGATGTGCTTTACCTTCATGGTTGCTCCAGCCGGGAGAAGTTCTCCTGAAATGCCATGGAAATTCAACAAAATACAAGCCACCTGTTGAAGTTGTTGAACTGTTGGAAGCTACTCCCAACTATGCTCATGTACGCTTCAAAAGTGGTCACGAAGATACTGTATCTCTTCGAAATCTTGCTCCGTATCCTCGTCAAACAAATGTGACGGAAACGTCTGAAGTTTCCAACCTTTCAAATGACCGAGAAGATGACACAGATGAGGATGTGCTGAAAGTTGAATGTGAGTCCGAAGATGAACGGGAACAGCAGGATGATGAACGGAACAACACCAATGAAGACGGAAGCACCTGTCCACGTCGATCTACACGCCAAAAGAAGCCAGTTGATCGATATGTGCCTTCTTGGTGAACATTATTCAGCCGGGGAAAGTGTTATGTGTTTATATTGATAAAATAAATCTGACGTTTCGCCACTGGCTTGATCACAGACTGAAGTAAAGAGTCAGTTTTGGACATTTATATCAGGCCTGTTTGAACAAATCTCACCTGATTCCACCTTGCGACGGTGATGATAACTCCTCAGGTTGCGGTGCATCACTGACCATTGAATATCAGTCACATCTGGGCTGTTTTTATGCTGCAATAGATGCTGGTACACAAGTGACGAACCAGTTGTCACATGCTCTCGAACCCTTGTTCGCATAGTCCTTTTTGTCTCGCCGATGTAAAAGGATGGGCAATGTCTACAATTAATTTTGTATACGCAGTCTTTAGTCCAGCAGTCGACCACACCATCAGAGCAGGCAATACAATAAACGCAATTCTGTTTGGTACACAATTTTGTCTTCTTAGGCCCTAATAATGTTGATAGGTTGTTACTCTTGAAGGAAACAGTAATATGCTTGTCCAATCCACATTTGAACAAAGAGCTGCGTATGGCTCTGGTCTGATGCTCTGACATGTACGGCAAAGTAAGATATATCCTGCCACCATTTCTGTCACCATCCTGCTTCTGCGTGGGCCTCTTCGCTTTACTGATACACTTCTTAGCACCTTCGATGGATATCCATTTGCCGCATACCTTGATTTGATCAGCTTTATACCTTCTTGTATTTCCAAGGGACCAGATCCATGAGAAAGGGCTCTCCGAAATTCAATTCCGAATTTGCTCTTGGAAATACAAGAAGGTATAAAGCTGATCAAATCAAGGTATGCGGCAAATGGATATCCATCGAAGGTGCTAAAGAAGTGTATCAGTAAAGCGAAGAGGCCCACGCAGAAGCAGAATGGTGACAGGACATATCTTACTTTGCCGTACATGTCAGAGCATCAGACCAGAGCCATACGCAGCTCTTTGTTCAAATGTGGATTGGACAAGCATATTACTGTTTCCTTCAAGAGTAACAACCTATCAACATTATTAGGGCCTAAGAAGACAAAATTGTGCACCAAACAGAATTGCGTTTATTGTATTGCCTGCTCTGATGGTGTGGTCGACTGCTGGACTAAAGACTGCGTATACAAAATTAATTGTAGACATTGCCCATCCTTTTACATCGGCGAGACAAAAAGGACTATGCGAACAAGGGTTCGAGAGCATGTGACAACTGGTTCGTCACTTGTGTACCATCATCTATTGCAGCATAAAAACAGCCCAGATGTGACTGATATTCAATGGTCAGTGATGCACCGCAACCTGAGGAGTTATCATCACCGTCGCAAGGTGGAATCAGGTGAGATTTGTTCAAACAGGCCTGATATAAATGTCCAAAACTGACTCTTTACTTCAGTCTGTGATCAAGCCAGTGGCGAAACGTCAGATTAATTTTATCAATATATGCGGTCGTAGACTTAAGCCTTATCTTAATGGATAACCGACTGCAAAATCCGGATACACAAAGTGTTATGTTATTCGATAACTATGTTGCTGCAATTATCGATAAATAACTATGTTCTATGCAGATTTCTACTGATTGTAGATTTCTATATGTCATGTTAATTTAAATGTTGATATCTGAATGATTGCTATCATTCATATTATCCTGCTTCGTTCAATAGCTGCGTCTTAGCAGAATAAACCCTATGTAACAGGGAATTCAGTTTTCAACCCACGACACTGGGATACCTTCTCTGACTGACGAAACTTTTCAAACCATGACTATATCCAATAATTATGAAAAAGCATTGAAATTCAACGATAATTTTTGTGTCTCTTTTTGTTAACGATGATGGTTTGTCGCCTGAATTCGAGTTACTTACTGACAAGACTCAGTACTGTTGAATTCCCCGTGGACGTAATCGCGAAGAAGCTTCTGCTCCAACATCCGAAGTTCTCAATTACTCCTGATGGTCACCCTCCTATTTTTCTGAAGAATCTTGATCTGTTTTGGCAACTCCTTTCCAATTATCATTTGAGTCCTCTTTCTCTTCGGGATATTTGCCTGTGATTTGGAAACAATCAACTATAATACCTTGCTTTAAAAAAGGAAGCAAGTCTCATTTATCTAACTACAGACCAATTGCTTTGCCTAATGTTGTTTGCAAAGTCAAGGAATCTATCATCACGGACAAGCCTTCAAAGTACCGTGCCACAAATAGCCTTCTATCCGACGACCAGCACGGTTTTATTAAGCAGAGATCACCATGAACTGAGCTCATAACCTCTTTAAATCAATGGACTCTAGCAAATGACAGCAGGTATCAGAATGATGTATTCCACATCGACTTCGCACGAACTTTCGACTCGGTATGTCATCACAAGCTCCTTCTCAAGTTGACTGGTTTTGGTATAAAATTTGAACTTTACAGATGGTTCGAGTGTTATCTTACTAGCAAAGTGCAACAGGTCCGCATTGCTGATGATTCATCGAATCTACTTCCTATCAAGAGTGGCAGCCCACAGGGTTCTGTTATTGGTGAGCATTTTTCATGTAACTTGTCCTTTTCTACTCATTGTATACCATGTATATAAGACTGATATCTTTGATAATGCCCAGAAATTCATTAACGGGCCGGAAAATTCATGGCCTGGAAATGAAACCATAGAAATATTTCGCAACATGGCATACAATGATTATGACATCTACATTTTTCGGGCTGTCAATGGCAAATTGTCGGGCCGCTAACGCGGCCCTCTAATTTGCCATTGACGCCCTCAAAACATAGCTGTCATCGTATCATTGTCAAGCTATTTCATCCAAAGGTTTATCTCGTGTTTATTTGATATTGAAGTATTTTTCAAGCAATGATCCTGACGTTCTCATGAAGGCTTAGTGCACGTTCATCCGTTCTATTATGGAATATTGTACTCAAATCTGTAGCCTGCATTTGATTAAAGACATAAAATTGGTTGAGAAAGTCCAACGCTATTATACAAAAGTTGCTTGCAAAAGAGCTCGCATGATGTGTGCTGACAATTACTCTTCTCGTCTTTCCGAACTTGATTTAATGTCACTAGAAAAAATGCGAATTATTCTTGACTTGATTTTTGTTTATAAAATGCTTTACAATTTAGTCGATGTTCCTTTTTGCAACTTTTTTGCTTTACAATCTCAATCGAAAAACTTACTTACTCGTGGACATTCACTCAAACTGTCACCTACTGATCGTCATCACAATGATCCAAGTAGAATGGTCAATTAAAAAACCACCTAGAATGGTCACAGGTGTCATATCTGACACCTTCGAATGTTAGACGACTTTAATACGCTAAATTAGTTATTCAAAATTATAATTCTAAATTTTATCATTATAAGGAGCTTAACTAATAGTATATTATGATTCTCTAACAACTTGGTTTCAATATTCATCGTCTAATAGCTATTCGTTTCTATAGAATACTGTATTTCATTCAGGCTAATCATCAAGTTTTCAAACATGTCTTATGTCTATGTATGAATTTTACATAATTCTGTAAGGTACTCAGTATCATTGAAACTATTGTATAATTCATAAGGTACAAATGTATTTACACCGAAGAAAAATGAACGTGTTATATCATACTGATTCATGAGAAAATCCATACCGGTAACAAACTCTGAATCTTTAAAAATTTATGTGTAAGTCAACATCATTAGAAGTAATGAGGAAAGAAGAAAATGGTCACAAAAAAGGAGAGCATTCTTTGCAATTGACCAACATAAGTTTTGAACTAAGGTCAGCTGCACAGCTACCGCATGTAATTTTCAAGCAATCTTTGCAATAAGAAAACGAGCAATTTTGACATTTCGCATGTTGGCACTTTCTGCGCTTTTTTTAGGGGTGGAAGATCACATATCTCCGATGACGTTCTCTCAGAACGCTTTAGATCAGTTTCTTCTATTTTTTAGAGGAAAGCTTTTCTATGAGCTGAATTATGAATTTCTTTCTTGAAATTTTGGTTCTCGTGACATTTCTGTATACAATCCATGCGTTGATCGCAGCAATGTCCAAAATGTTGCTCCAAACCGCTAATGGCCACCGGCGAGAGGCCGATTTGGTTGTATAGAGACGACACTTTTGATCCACAACATCAACTCCCACTTTATTTGAATTGTAATCCTCAATAATCACTGGTTTCTTCTTTTGACTGTTAGTAGCCATCGATGGTGATGTGTGCAATGTACTGAGAACACATACACATTTGTTCTTTTTACACTGATACGAAACCATACAAGCATCATATTCGTCATGCCAGTAAAAGTTCGATTCATGTAGACTTTTCACACGATCGTTGGTCATATCTGGAGCTAGTTCTGTTCGATTCTTTCTCATGGTTCCGAGTAGTGATGTTGAGATGTTACTCAATTTTTTCGCCAATTGAAGTAGTTGTCACAACAAACATTATATCCACGGTTTTTGAAAGGCTCCATCAATCGTAGGACAACATTCTCGGCTAGTGGTTGATTTCCCCTTATATCTCTTTCTGCTGCCCCGAGGTATGGAATAATGTTGCACACATATTTAGACAACACATCGACAAGAAGCCAAAACTTTATTCCGTACTTGTCCGGCTTATTTGGCATGAATGTTATCAACTTGCATCGGCTCTTGACAGGTAGAAGTTGTTCGTCAATTGTCAGGTTCTCGGAAGGAGTAAACGAAGACACACAATTGCTTCTAAAAGATTCAAAAGTCTCTCGGATGTGTGTGAATTTGTCCTCCGCCAGGCGGCTTCTTCTATTACTTTTTATGTCAAAACGGAGACATCTCAACATTTTCTTGAATTTTTTCTTCAACATGGTCGAGGAAAACACGGCAGGCCCATACTTCGAACTCCATAAAAAATCAGCGGATAATGTCTTGTTATATATACCTCTCGCATATTGTAGAGAAATAAATGATTCGAAATCGTCCAAAGTAAATGCAACAGACAGTCCAATCTCATCTGCGTAGTTGTTGGTGCAATGTAAAATATGACGGAGCATTCTTTCGTCGACCAGTAATTTCCATGTGTCATAGGGAGATATCACTTTTTTCGAAGATTATCCAGGTTGCGCTTTGAAAACATTATGCCTGGCTGCCCTACCCACTTTCGCTCTTGTCATTCGTTGCCATGTGGTGCCATCTTTACCGATCAAAACATCTGCCTGTAGAGAGCCGTCACCTTGTGATGTCACCCCATCAAAGGAGTGTGCACTATCACTATCACCATCTGTCAGAGGATTTTTTAACATTATAACCGGGGGGGGGGCAGTCCCCCCCCCCAGTGAGCGAATTTGCCCCTCCAGTTTTTACGATTTTTAGGGCTCTTGGGGGCAACCCTTTTATTCTATCATTTTAATGCAATATTGAAGAAGCATGCCTAATATCTATGCCGTACTGTAATTCTGTGGCAATTCAATTTGCTAAAAGTACAAAGACTGAAATAGACTAATTTTGTTCCTTCCGAAGTCATCATGTAACTTAGTTTGAACCAGATTGAACATCAAGGTTTCTTATCACAATGTTGAAATAAATTGAGGTGTGAACTTCTAAACCAAGAAATAGAGAATCCCCAGCAAGAGTTTGTTTACATTCACGGGGGCGCTGATGAAACTGTGAACTATCGAATGCAAGTTGCATTAAATGGATGCGGAACAGCATCCTTTGATCCGCGGTGTGTTGTAGCTGACTTCCTGAAAAGCCGAGCGCGGAGATGCTCTCAGCCAAATTTTGAAATTTACAAAGAGAGAAAGTTTGTAAAAAAATTCTTTAGAAAATAGAAGTGATAGTTTTCTGATTCCCTTACAGCCCTTGGAGGCTTGCATAGCTAACAGGCTGAAACTGAAAATGATAGTAGAAGTGGGAACAACAACTGCAAATGTAGCACATACATGTAGTTGTAGGACTTACATGTATGTAGGCCCATGTACATGCACATACTGTAGGCTATAGATGTATAGGCCTATATATTCTATGTCAGCTTATTTGCAAAATCGGCATAAAAATGTTTTTCTGAAGAATATCCCCCCTCAGTGGGTTTAGCTTAAAAAACCCTCTGCCATCTGTGTCTGATGAAACAGAGGAACACTCAACATTATCGGAGTCGTGTGGATGCTCATCAGCAGCATCATAGTCCGTATCCGAACCAGAGTCATTAGAGGACCAGTCTTCAATTCTACGACGAATTTCGTCTGCCGATAATTTGCATCTTGCCGTCGCCATACTTGCTGTAATAATGAATATACAGCACACATTCAACGTAATGCTTGAAAAGTTTGAATTTGTTTTCGATTTTCATTCGATTCTGGCAATAGATATCACAATCGGAAGTCTTCACTTACAACTCTAGCATATCAAGTATTCTATCACACGAGTGCTTCAACCAACTTCAAAATTTTGAATTCGATGAAACTGTGAAATCACCATAGACATCCACGTTTTTCATAGATAAAGAATCAGTCATC
The DNA here is from genome assembly GCA_907163375.1 of Prostheceraeus crozeri. Classification (NCBI taxonomy): domain Eukaryota; kingdom Metazoa; phylum Platyhelminthes; order Polycladida; family Euryleptidae; genus Prostheceraeus; species Prostheceraeus crozeri. The sequence continues at coordinate 413,028 of CAJQUW010011233.1, forward strand.
ATGACTGATTGTTAGACAAATGAAATTTCCTGATTAATCAGCAAATCGTTTTGGTGTCACATATGACACCTGTGACCATTCGAGGGGTAGTGATTATGTATGAGCACTATTCACAGGACTAGACTCCAATACCATTTATTAGTTTTAAGAATTGTTAGAAATAATAATTGTCAGGAAAAATCAAATCAAACTGAAACTTATTTTAGAAGATACAATACGAACAAAACTCTTTGGTGTCAGATATGACACCTTGACCATTCTAGTGTTAACTCATCACCATCCCTCTTGATTTTTAAGAGACACCTCACACCATTTTGTGTATTATTTCATTGAGTTGGGTTTCAGGCCTAATGTAAGCGTTCTCTGGAACCATTTGTAGCCTTTTGCTCTTGCAATAAATAAATATATACATAAATAAATAAGTTTATATATGCTTTCATGAACCTTAGCTTGATGGTAATCTTATTTTTATGATGAAAGTCATGCACATCCTATCATAAAAATTCGACTTGTTCTTCCTTTTGACATCACTGAATATTTTAGAAAGTCACACTGAAGCACTGATTTTTACACAGATATATTATTTTGCGAAGTAATCTAGAGTTTATTTTATGTTGTTAACTGAGATTCTTAGAGGATGATAATTCTCATTTAATGGGAGTTATAAATATGCATGTTTTCAACATAAACTACCACTTCACATACTTGAATACTGGACTATGATCACTTTTTGTTATTTAAACAGCATTTAAAAATATATTTACAATTTACGAGAACAGCAACAAAAACAAAGGAGTTGGACATGTAGTGAATCATTAACGTTCAGTGAAACCGTATGGTCTGAGATATTTTCCCGACATGTGATAGCATGGACATGATGCACATACAACACTGATTACTAGGATTCAATTGCATACTTATAGAGGTAATATCAATTATATATGCTGAAGTATAACCTAGTCTACCAGGCCCAACGTATTCAAATTTCTGCGAAAACAGTAGATGTTTCATTTCATATAACGGGAAATCGAAATCATTGACTCTACTTTTATTAATATAAAAGGCTATCCCTACATATTTACAAAATTCTATGCAAATTAGTAATTAAAAGGATAATTATCTATTTCGTTATAATTTTTGAAAATTTTTTATATTTTCAGAAATTTTACAAGCTAATAATTACTACTTGTAAGTGAATTCGATGCAATAGGATGTAAGGTTCGAGCTGGAAATTTGTTGATAGTACGTACATCTTTGATACATAAAATCATCGCATTCGAAACACATAAGTCGAGGTGAATGTAGCAGTCTTACTCTTCATTCTCTCATCAAGCACGTTTTAAAATGAATGTCCCATTTCATAACCATCCGTTTAATTTTAAACTTATCGTATTCATATTACCTTAGGTATTTTTATCGTGTCCTCTGATCGTTCTTTTGATATTGAGACTTTCGAAGAAGCAGCCTTTTTCTTCACTTTCTGTCGTAATGCAACCCTCCCCATTGAGAATCTGAAAAGTTGATATTTATGCATTTGAGAATAATATTTCAATAAATAATATATTTGAAACATGCATATCGAGAATGGTCAACATAGGTTAGGGTAGGCGAAAGGCGTCAGTGACATGGCTTCTCGAGTGATTTTACGAAATATTTCAAATTATTTCGGAAAACTGCCAGATATTTCTGACTTTATGCATGCTTCGGGAATCCACATCGTAAATTCAGGATAAGAGCGAATGAGAAGAGATGAAATGCTTCGTTCAGTAGCTAATACATTATGCTTCGGAGAAGGAGATTTTATCTTGATATAAGAAATGAATGAAGATCACTCCCTTTTATCAACCAAACGCATGCTCTATACCTATATAAATGATTGTGTTAGAGCAGGATTGAAACTTATTAAAGAAAATTATTCGAAAATGCCAATTGACTGTGATCCATGGCAATGACAGACATTTTGACTGTACGGCTTGGTTTAATACACAAAAGGAATACACAATAAATCGCATAAAACTTCTTGAAGTAATGACCGAAACATCAATCATTCCAATAAATCGCAGCATATTGGCTCAGTCGAATAATGTTTTTATACAGCAAAATTAGAACGCAAACTTCTGGCAAGGAGATAGCTCAATAATAGAACGACACTCTCTAATAGACTGAGCGGAAAGGTTAAAGAATATGGCGTTGGAGTTTGTTTTCAAAAGATGATAAAGCCTTTATAGTGTCCTCATGCAGTTCAGACACAATGACCACAATAAAAGATTGGACTAACCAAATTCTGAGCAATTAGCCTGAAATGCAATTGTGAACCTAAACGAAGTTCCTATCCTTTGTTTTTTAATTTTTGGTCGGATAAGAATTAAAAGCAATAAAACCACTGTCAGTACTGTGGCACTAATTGTGCAACTACTTTGATTTCCGCTCTCACTATAAGTAACTAACTTGAATCTGCTGAAAGTTAAAAGTGTGCGAAGGCTGCCCACCCCAAACTTCTTTACATGATTTCATGCCTGGGGGCAGGGATTAGTACAATGAACTCTCGCTTTAAGAATCACTTGTTATAGGAACAAACTCGTCATAAGAATCAAATTCATTTTCCAAAGCATTTATAATGAAACGTCGTATCAAGGTATGTTCGTGTTTTCAGGTCAATTTCGTTACAAGAATCAATTTTTGTCAGCTCGAGGCCTTTCACCAATTCTTTTCAAGAGATACATTGAGAAAAGTCTAAAGAGAAAATAAGTTGTTGAGATTTATCTCTTGAAAAGGTCTAGACTCAATGTCGAAATAGCCATTCAATACATTTGTATGAATTACAATTCATGACTACACTCGCTTTAAGAATAAATATAAGCTCACTGATAATTGCGACAATCAGTGTATGAAAATTAACTTTGATTGACCAAAAGTATTCACCAATGGCGTCATCTTACTATTCATCGATTAGAATTGACGATGTACAAGGTGGCGCACGTAAACCGCCAGATTTTAAACTTTTATTACTCCTCAAATATTCATCCGATCGTCATGAAATTTCGACTCATACTAGTTTGGAGTATAGGATTTATGATGATTATACCTGTTGTACCGAGAATTATCAGAAAATTCTGATTCTATTGACCGAATGACATGTACTCATTTTGTTGACATCGAAAATCTAGATCAAGCTAATTAAATAAACATGAATCGTATTCTGCACAACAAATTGTGCGCAGTCTTGAAGTGAATATTGTTCAGTTACTTCCATGTCACATAAAATACCATTCGACGATTAAATCACTATCTGAAAAGAATCGAACATAGAAGAATGGATGATTATTCGGTTGCAGAACGAGCAAAATGCGCGGCTTGGTGCGAATGGCTCAAGAGTCCAGTGGAGGTACAAAGGCTTTATCATTCAGAGTATAGCAAGAACGCGAGAGCACCGGATGCCCGTACCATAAAGCGGTGGCACACAAACTTGTTGATCAGTGGTAGTGTGGTGACTGTCAAGCGGGACCGGTCATCTTCTGAACGAACGGAGCAGAATGTGGAACGAGTTGTGCAGCACTTCGAGGAGGACCCAAACACATCTACCCGTCGTGCATCCAATACTCTTCAAGTGAGTCGCCGCACTCTCCAGCGCATCCTCCATGACTATGGATGGCATCCGTACAAGGTCCAGGTGGTGCAGCGATTATACGAAGAAGATCTGGAAAACCGAATGGAGTTCGCAGAACAAGAGCTACAGCGCATCCAAGCCAACCCGAGCCATTTAGTGGAACTAACCTGGTCCGATGAAGCTCACTTCCATCTGGATGGTAGTGTGAATCGCCACAATTGTCGTCATTGGGCCAACCAGAACCCTCACTGGATCAAGCAAGAGTCTATGCACTCGCCACGCACCACCGTCTGGGCGGCAATCAGACAATCAGGTATCTACGGACCGTTCGTCTTCGACACCTCCGTCAACAAGGATCGGTATCTCAAGATGCTACAGGAGGAATTTTGGCCAGCGATGCAGTCGGACAGAAGAGGCAGGAGCATCATATTCATGCAGGATGGTGCACCTCCACACTGGGGACCTACTGTGCGTGAGTGGTTGAACAAGAAGATGCCTAACAGATGGATGGGACGTGGATCTCCTAACATGCCCTGGCCACCGCGTTCACCTGACCTGACGCCTTGCGATTTCTTCTTGTGGGGTTTTGTCAAGTCCAAGGTTTACCATACACGGCCAACATTCATGCAAGACCTGAAGGACCGCATCATACAAGCATTTCAAGAAGTGACAACTGAGATGTGTCGAGAAACTGCTCTGGCCTACCAAAAGCGACTCGAATCCGTCTTCGAGAATGGAGGAGGACACGTTGAAGTTCGATGACTACGAACACTTTTTCCTTATGTTTTTCATTTAACAAATGTTTTCTATGACATTTACCTTAATTCGTTTTGGTCATTATTGATAAAAACGTTAGGGAAATAAAGGGAAAAGTTTATCATTAAATTTTACATGTTAAGATACACTGCTGGTATGTCAATTTTACTACATGTCATTCGGTCAATAGAATCAGAATTTTCTGACAATTCTCGGTACAACAGGTATAATCATCATAAATCCGATACTCCAAACTAGTATGAGTCGAAATTTCATGACGATCGGATGAATATTTGAGGAGCAATAAAAGTTTAAAATCCGGAGGTTTACGTGCGCCACCCTGTATATACGGCAAAAACGTCATGAGACGCCTACTGAGCAATTGAAATTGGCCCATTGAAATCCACAGCAATCTATCTTGTGCATGCCTCAATCACAAATCAAAACTGCGTCATAATCACCTAAACCCGTGCTGGGATAAAGCGTCGAATGTAATTAATGACTGAGTAGTTAGTTTAATGTTAATGGCAGCCGCAGTGGACTGCTGTAATTGAAGAGAAGAAAACATTGACAGCGACTGACAATCAGCTTCTACAGACTAGACAGTGTTTAGGTCAGTGAATTCATCTACGGGCTCACAAGGTTTCGATATAAACCAACATTACCTCTCGAAAATACTCAAGGAAAGATGCATCTTGGATGGACTACAGAAGGGAAGCAGCATCGTAATAGCAGAAAATGGAAAGCCATATTGAAGAGCTCGAAGTAGCTTCTCGGACAAATGGATTTATGAGGTCCGTAGGGTGCTACAGGAGGACTTCTCATTGTACGAGCAATCTTACTACAATAGTCAAAATACCTTTTTAGAGATTGGAAAAAGCCAAGTAAATTGGTAGAATTTATCTATAATTGCTAATTAGTGCAACATATTTCTGCTACTATCCGTAGCTATCATCCGGCAGTGAGTGAATGATTTACAGAATAAAATTTGAAATTCACATCAAGAGATATATAAAAAGTTATACAAAATATACAAAACTATGGCACCAGAAGAGAAAGAGCTATGCGGCAGGTAGTAAAGGGCTACACAGTATCAATAGCATTTATAGTAGATGATCTGACAGGAACAAAAAAGGAAGAAATAGGATGTGAATAAAAAATTTCTATAACTGTCAAGTTCGTGTCTTGAGTTGATCTTTGGCTAAACTTGTCAATGTATTAGGCTTCTCTCAAACGAAGGTTGGTTGGATTATTATCAAATGACAAAACTGTTGTTGTTACAGTCCGTTTCATAAAAAGTGGATCATCCTAAAATTTGACTAAATAAAACATAAGTATGATACAGAAAGCATTTTTCATGTTATTTCATGTCCCTAATATATTTAAATGTCCTTATATAATCTGATAAGCTATGATACAGTAACGGTTCTTAAGAAGCTAATATTTTGTGGCCCTACCCTTATTGTCAATGACATTACCAATTCGTCTAGGCATTGATTCGATGATATCGTTGATTTTTGACTGATCTAACTTTCTCCACTCTCTTTTTAACAGTGACGTAAGTTGTGATACGCCATCTGTAGGTAGCAGTGAACGACGAACGTTACGTTTTAGAATACTCCATACATTTTCTATGGGATTCAGATCAGGAGAACGAGCTGGCCAAGATAATGTCCTAAGCCCTAATGAGACTTGCATAAGTTGACTCTACTACTCCTGTGACACGTAGCATTATCATCCATAAATAACCAAGTCGATGGATCACCAAGTTGATCTGTCATTTGGCCAATGTTCATTCGTAAAACATTCACATAGCGTTCAGAATTCATGGTTCCTTGCTGTATGTGAAGTCTTCTAGGAATAGTGGACTTAGAAATAGACGAGTCTAGTGCAGCCATCTCAGTTAACGAGAGACTTGGATCAACTTTAACAAATCTCAAAATTAGGCGGTCTATACGTTTGGATGTTTTGCGTGGACGGCAAGAGCCCTCTTTACGACAGAGCCGAAAATCATCATTATGCCATCGATGCACATTTGTGTAAGGGACATTTAGTCGCTTGCTTGTAGCTCGCAAAGAAAACCCTGACACTTTGCCTTTTGTGAATGCGATCTCGTTATTGTTCATTTGTGCTTTGTATTGTTTTCAACCGGTAAGAGATAGATTTCTAGCTGAAAGCAATCAGGAGTGACGCCAACACCACCGCAACGAAGTCAGGAAGCTATGGAACATGAAGTCCAGTTAATCACATGTAGCAGTTACATTATTGTTGATGAATAATGGTGCTATACTGGCTCTGATTGACCGATTTTCTTTATTTTTGTTTTGCTTGATAGCTTTTGGCTTGTAGAACAACATATTACATAACAAAGGAAACAAATGTAATTTTATAAGAGTGAGGTATGATTTTGTGTAACATTGCTAAATGAAGATCAAATTATCTACTACTTTTTTATCTACAACAGGAAAACAACTCAATATTCATGCTTGAAATTTCAACAATGATATTAGTAAGCACAACTGACATATCTTCCAAATTTCAGAGAAATTCGTTCAAGTTTGGCGGAGTTAGACAAAGTTGAAGTTAAGGCGATGTTTAAGGGTGATCCATTTTTTATGAAACAATCTGTATTTTTGTCCTAGAAATGCTACACGTTTGCAGGTGTTTAAATACGGATGAGTTGATGTTGGTGGTGTGTTCACGACAGCGGATGTGTAAATGTCTAATGGTGCTGCCAATATAAAATTGTTTGCACTTATCAATGTCTTTCTTTACCAAATAAATTGAAATAACTAAAAATACGTGATGCTTAAAGGGGAATTAAATGTATTTTGCATGTGGAGTTTAATTGACAAAGCTGGGCAAGTTGAAACATGTGGCAATCAAACTATCACAAACTGAAGTCACTGACAGCCGCAAACGGGGAGAGAAGACGTTGTTCGGAACAGTCATTCACAGCGTGACAAAGCCGTTGACGCAGGATCGCCTTCCGCTCACGAGTGAGGCTATGTGTGATATTATCTTACGTATGCAATTAGACAACTCTAACTGTGACCTCAGGGAACCGGATCACAGCAACTCAGCTCGACATGCCTCACCCAATTTTCTTCATTAATTAAGAAAATAAAGATGACTCGTCTCCCCAGCAAAAGTTAGGTGCTAAAAATATTAGTTATTTACTATAACCTATATGCATTTACATCCAAGCCTTCGCTAGACGACTAGCATCGTCAAGGATCGGCAGCAGTGAGGGCATGTTCAGCGTCTGGTTACTTCATGTCTTAGATTATGTGCTGGTTCTTGCTCTTCATTATGCTCTTCAACCTCTGCAAGTCTCGTCTCTATCGGTGATCTGCATCTGTCAATGATCTCTCACTGGAAGTCGCCAGATATTCATGATGGTATTGTTTTGCGTGCTCTGCCAATGCGTACCCATGTTATTGCATGATAGGCTGCGTTTGTGTTGTGTTCCTTAGATCGGAAGTTGAAAGGTCTTGATGTCTGACCTATGTAGCTGCCATGACAGAGCAAACAAGTAAACCGATACACCAAGTATTTATCAGAGCAGGCAAAACTATACCCCAAACGACCTGACTTCAAATTGTCATGTTTCCTCTTTTCGATGCCTCTGAGACACTGTTTGAAACTCAAGGCAGGCTGGCCTCCCAGTTTTATCGCTGAGTCGTAATTCTTGATGACTTTATGAATTCTCTTTGTACAACTGTTGTTCATGAATTTCATCGAGAAGACTTTTACTCAATGGTCTCCAATTCATGTTCACCTTTCTGATGTTGAGGTTCACGCTTCGGAAACCATTTTTATCCAGCCCCTTCTTGACTCTTTTCAAAGCTCTCTCTCTTCGTTTCTCTTATTCCAGCATCTATTCTTCATTTTGTCGAAATAATTATTAAAAAAATAGCTTTTACATGACAAGGAAGCCTGCCTCTCCTACAAGCACTCGATCTAAGATATGAAAACCAGACGCTAAGCGCACCCTCACTCCTGCCGATCCTTGACAATGCGAGCTGGCTAGCGAAAACTCGCATGTAAATACATGTACCTCATTTATCAATAAACTATAAATATTTTCGGCAGCAAACTTTACTTTCTTAATGAAATACAGCAACCTCTCGTCAGCTGCCATCAATTATGTTAATCGGTCATTACCGACTTGCGGTGGGCGATGAAATGCTTGACAAACAAATCAATCAGAAGAACGAGAGCAATGTGTGCTATATTGTTCTTGGGAATCTGTTTGAAGGTAGGCTTCCTCATTCAGTTTGCAATAACAAAAGTGGAAGAGATACTAAGACTGATAATCACATCATTTCATAGACTATCGCATCAAATCCTATCAAAGGATTACCTAGCGAAAGTCGTGTGCTAACAAAGGTGTAATTAAGGCTAACGAGGTGTAATTAATTAAAGGTGTAAGGTGGCTAACGAGGTGTAACTAAATACATGCGAAGAAAATATGTATGAGGAAAGTTATAAAGGCCTATAGTTATTTACACTAATTTATAATGATGCCGGGATCCCTAGATGAAAACAAAATTAAGAGACGAGACCAAGATTTCAGGTGTTTTTTCTCATTAGCCGCCATTGAATTATTTGCATACATACAGAAAGTAACTTTCACCAATCCTGTAAAGGACTCATGGTTACATTCACTTGAGCAAGAATGGCACGTTATAATAAAAGTTAACTTGACTATAAAATATACGTGTACTTGATAAAGTTAACATATACAAAGAGATATTGACTCATAAGCAAAATGACCGACTGCCTGCGTCTCGTTCAGCAGCCAGCGATTCCACGCCAAATGCGCGCCCCACAAACTTTATTATAAAAAGTGATCACAGCTACTTTGAACAGAGACTTACACAAAAAATCATATTAAATTACATTTAGTTCATAAATGTCTGCTGGAGAACTGATGTTCCCTTATAACAACATGAATTTTATAACAGGGACTCCTCGACTTACGTCTATTCAACTTACGTCGATTTCAGAGATATGTCGATGCCAAAAATGTTCTTAATTTTTATAAATTATCTTAATTCTTTTTTTATTGTAAATTATTTTAAGCCGGCATCTATAAAGCGTATCAAAATGAATTGCACACATTTTTTGGAAATTTTGATTCAATATCACGTTTGTTTTCATCGCAGCACTAAAAACTACACATGGTCTGATAGGTAATGTTTTAAAGTTTTACACTAGCTACTTTTGAAGAGGAAGATCCAAATGAGAAGCGCTTTGCCAAAGTTATGGCTGCTGTACATGATACTCTTGTTCCGTACCGTCTCATTTTTGATGAGAAAAAGAAGAAAACTGTTCAGACGTCACTGGATAATTATTTGATAAATGGATAGTGCATACATGTACAAATGTACATTCTATTATCCAATCGATTGAACATTTACACATGTCAAGCATTCCGTAATTACAATAATGGTAATTCATGTGTTAGTAAAAACTTTGTTTTTAAGATGTTTGTTTATTTCATAATTACAGTTAATAAATAGAGGTGTAATACTGTAATTACATATACAGTACAGATTAATAATACCGGTACACAATGAGGAAAAGGAAGTTTTCGTGCAGCAGCTTTTCGGAATCTGATCGAAAAAGAAAAGCTGTCATTAGACGAAAGCTCGAGCCAACAGACCGTCTTATTTCGCAGCAAACGGCTTTTCTCTTTTTCATCAGTAGACCTACAGACTAAATTCGAGTTACGTCGAAATTCGACCTAAGTCGTTACTACTGGAACCAATTAACGACGTAACTCGAAGAGTCCCTGTACATTGTGTATCCGCTTCTATAATTATATATTTTTAAACTATAAGCTGCATTCACATGCAGGCCTGCACGACATTTTCAAATAAATGAATAATAATCGATAATATAAACTGTCCTTAATTTTCTATGCACCTGTAATAAGAAGATTTTATGTGTATATTATAAAGTTGATGTTACATGATAAAGCTTTCACGCGTGAACACTGTGGGTCTTGACGAGGCATAGGTATTTTAGAGGTGTAAATAGGAATCCCTATTTAGCTTTGAAATTTGAATAAAGTTTTTTTCGGTGAATACGAGTACAGCTAGGTCATATTTGCTTGCTCTTACAAGATCTTTCATAAAAAGAGAATACTTATGCATCATCTATTATATTTCGCATACATGTACATAATTATGCGATTTAAATGCAGATAGGTAGGCTAGATAATAAAGATAACAAGAAACCTACTATGCTTGTTAGAAATTAATACAATCAGATATTTATGAATATTTTAAATGAAGAAATACTGCACATAACAATCTAATGCATTTTATACACTGCACAGCAGTTATGATTGCAGCATCAACTTATTACTTTGATTTACTTTGATCTATTGCTAAAACATCTGGTTTACGCGCTTGCATAAGCACAAGCACTCCTATTTGAAAGAAAAAATACAATATTGTTGAATAATGCTTATTGAATAATATACAGGATGTTCGCGATCTTAATGAGGATTCTTGTCACTAATATTGCAGTGCACACTATCGCGTATAAAATGAAGTTGTTCGATATATGAGCTATATGTAAATACACCCGACGAGCAAGATGTGCTGTCATTGAATGTCTGAGTTTTATTCCACATGCGAAAATCAATCATGTGCAATGGAGCGCATTGGTTGCTTTGCTAAACGTTAACCATAATTTACTGACTTATTTTTTACTTTCACTATCTGACCTGTTCATATAGGTGATTGAGATTGTTTCAGTTGCCATTTTTGCGATAGCATGATCGTCAGAGAGTCAGACGTAGTCAGAATTTCGACATCGGCACAGAACCTCTTTAGCAAGAACACCGCTTCTTTTGAAAAAGCTGATTGCAGAAACACCTTCCATAGTTCTGAAAAAATGTGTTGATGATCACAAAGTGCCAAGACCTACGAATGACAAGATCGCTGAGATCATTGAAGCTTTCGAATATGATTCCATCAATTTGCAAAGAGGGGTTGAACAAGAAGTCGGGTTTCCTCTGAGCCCATAAGCAAAGCATTTAAGGAAGAGGCATCAAAATTTGAAGCAGGCGGGCTTTCAGCTGCAACTGAAACCGGAAGTTATTCCTAATCGACTTCAATTTTGTCTTTTGATGATTGGAAGTTCCACATGCAGGATCCCATATTTCATCTTCAGTATCAGTTTCAGCGATGAGAAAGCATTCTATCTCGATGGGGAATGTCAGTCACACAAACCTTCGCTTGGTTGATGAAAAACCGATCACCTTTGATAATTTTCTGTGCTATGGTCTCATCTCACCTCACGACTGGATAAGTTGCCAAGTGATGGAAGAAACAATCAAAGTAGAACGGCACGAAGGCATCTTGTTGGACAAAGTACTTCCATGATAGATTTTGACAGTTTTCCGCTGAAACGTGAGGCCCTTGAGTCTTTACTTGAGATGGCATGTTCGAATATTCTCTTCATCTTCAACGATGATTTATACTATAAGATTGATGGCATATCGATGAGATCCAGTCTTGGCCCTACCATGACTGCTTTGCGATAGATATGATTGAGTCTCAGTTTAGTAAGTATGAAGGTCAGTCTCCGCTATTTTATCCGAGATACGTTGAAGAACATTTTTGAGAACAGCAATCAGACAGAGAATCAATTCTCTTGATGAGAATATCAAATTTACTTTGTAGCATGCCAAGGCGAATTCTATAGTTTTCCTTGATACTAAGATCACATGCAACGATTCTTCTTTTGAGATTGACATCCATATAAAAGAGACGAATACGGACATCCTCAGAGAATGCTCCTGTGAGTTACAGTATCTGCGATGCGATCACTCTTTTATAGATCCAACTCTTTTATTAATCGCAGTTTGCATGGCCCTGCTATTAAAATGATAACCGATATGTTTTGTGAAAATGGATTCAATCTGAACACTATACTTATGTAAAGAAAAAAGTTGAAGAAAATATTCAACGACAGCGATGCGATGATCAGCCAGTTGAAAGCAAGACATTTATTACCTGGTCCATTCCGTTCATTGATAAAGCTGATGCAGTATTGAATAGCAGAATTCGTTCCATTAACAAAGACTTTCCATCAAATTTAGAATTTCAGCTTGTGTATAAAGTCACCAAATTATTGAGTCATTTTCATAATAACGACAAAATTCCGAAGCATTTAAAATCTTCAGTCGCATACCAATACCCATGTAAGCGATGCTGTATGCGGTGCATAGGCGCAACCAAGCGTCATTTTGGTACTCGGATAAGCGAGCACTTGAAAGGGCATCCATCTCCCATAGAAGTGTCAACTCATATGCATAGTCCTAAAGAAGAAAATTTCTCGATAATTGGTAATTGCCATCAACTTTTGATTCTTTAGTCTGTCATGCTGAAAGTCAACGATGATAGCAATTTGATGAATGAACAGAGAGGAGCTTTCTGTCTATCTACATTTGTACATACAACAATTGTATACAGAACATAGCATTTCTTTGAATATACTATCTGGTATCAGGTACTTAGCGTTTTGAATTGCATTCATAACATCATTCTGTAAAACGGTATTTAAGAACTTGTTATCATTCTTCCGTGTCGTTTCCCGCTGATAGTGATGCAATAAAGCTTTGAAACATGTCCGGTCAAGACTCCTGATAGTTTTTCCTTCCGAAATACATATAACATTATAATATGGTATGCAAATTCACATAAACGGTAAAAATTTCGATCGAGATTGCACAAGCACATTAATTATCCGTTATGATTTAATGGTTTCTTTCAATCGTTAAACTATTGATTTAAGAGTCTGTCAATATCTGTGATCTCCAGCGTAAATAATGAAATTTCCCGCAAGCATAATGATATCGATGCTTTTGGATCAAACCTTGATTTTGGTTTTCGAGTCAAAATCATTTTTGTACATGTATTTTGATCCGCAAGCTTCAATCGCACAACTGCACCGTATTTCAAAAATTTGTGATTGCATAATACGAGTAGAATACGAAGATCATCACGGCTTTCAAAATGCTGAGAAAGCAAACTGGAATCTCTGCATAGAACGCGCTGGATAGTGTGTCTGTCAACTTATTCACTCGGCTGGTCAGCTGCGTTGGAGGAGCCTTCCATTTTACATTATTCCAAATTCGAGCTCACCGCGGGTCGGAAACGCATTCTGCCTATAGATTCTCATAAATTCGAGTGCGACATGGCCACGTGCTGGAGGAGTAGTGTTCTACTTTTCATAATCTCCTATGTCTCTAAATAATCTAACTATCGTATTATCTCCTTAAGCCGCAGTCTTAAAATTTATAAAAAGATGGTTGACTTTAACTTAAGCCGCACCCTTCCAACTTAAGCCGCATATTATATTTCAGTATGTACATCTTAATATTAGCTTAACGCATAGTAAGCGTGCTCAGAAAGGAGAATCTACATGTATCGCTTGGGAATCTATAGCACAACTGACTCCCGAGGCTTTTCAATCTTGGCTTATCGACCACGCACGCAGATATGATAACTTACTGACCAAACAATAGCGTTTAGGGGGGATCTCGATGGAAGGCAAGTGGGACATTTCTACATTCATATACCGGTAGCAGGAACACGGTATGTCATTTCCATTCTAGGAACCCAGAGGCGTCGGATGAGTCTAATTCAGTGGTGTCATTTGTATGCGACTTATAACAATTTCTATTGTTGCACCTGTCACATGATACCCGTATTGTGTGCGGACAACACTGAGATAGAAAAGGGGAGAGCGCCAACTACCGACAGACAAGCGTGCCGCGAATTATCTCACTGACTGGCGTTGAATAGTGAATTAATACATTGCTCCTATGGAAGAAATATGTGATGTCTGCACATTTACCTCTCTAACTTCTGAACTACTCGTCAGATTGCGTTCAGATTTGAAACATTAACGATTCAGGGTATGACGATCATTTCATCTGTTCATACCATAGAAAAATTTCCAATATTAAAAAAGTTAGTCAGCGTGACAAAATAAGTAATCTGGTTGAAAATCGAGAAATTTCGTCATTTTGACGAGTTATCACTTACGCTGACTAACTTCTCACGCTGACCAACTTTTTTAAAATTGGATATTTTTCCAATTTGGATATTTATCTCAATGGCGGACAACCCAAACATCCATTGCCGACAACGAATCCTCGTGATTGGTTAGCCATGACTCGTTAAACCACTTGCGCCTCTATGTTGCCATTGACAACAGTTTTTTCCAGTTAGCAGTGCAAGATTTACGACCAAATCATTCTTCTGTGGAAGTTCATTGCCGTCATGCCACCGAAAAGGAGAGCGACGTACGACATGGCCTTCAGACTGAACGCGATTGAATTTGCAAAAGAAAAAAGTATCCGTCAAGCTGGCAAGGAATATAATGTCGATGAGTCTTGCATACGTCGTTGGATTCGCGATCAGAAGAAAATAAAGGAAGCGTCTCTGTTGATGGGGAAGAGGTCAGTTCGAACTCATGAGAAAAAACATGGACGACGTATAGATACGGACTTTGAAACGGAATTGGTTGGCTGGATTAATTTTGAGCGAGAAGCACGTCACCCGGTATCACGCAAGGCTCTAATACAGAAAGCCCTTTCATATGGACGTGAGGACTTCAAAGCCTCTCTAGGATGGTTGGAGAAATTCCTGCACAGAAACGGTTTCAGTCTTCGACGCGCAACGACACAAGAAAAGCGCGAGCCAGAGGATCTTTTACCAAAATTGGCTGCATTTGTTGCATACGTCGAAAACGTACGTCGAACAGAGGGAATTTCGCCACAAAACATTATCACTATGGATGAAACAGCTGTCTGGCTGGATAGTGCTCCATCAACGACGCTCCACTCTCGTGGTGAACGAACCGTTAGTATCCGAACCACTGGTCATGAGAAGGCCAGCGTCACTAAAGTATAAGCCGCTTATCGTATTCAAAGGTGCTGTCCGTGACGTACGATTGTTGTCTCAAGACTTCAGGGGTCAGGCACACATCTTGTCGACGAAGTCAGGTTGGATGGATCAAGAAGCCACAATCGAATACCTTCACAGGATCTTCGGACTTGGCTCCTCCAAGAAACTGTTAGCGTGGGACGCATTTCGTTGCCACACGACAACTCAAACTAAAGCTGTGATGAAGCAAAAGAAGATAATTCCCGCCGTTATTCCGTCTGGATGTACTGGAAAGATACAGGTGGCTGATGTTGTTCTGAATCGACCATTCAAGCAACATATCGTCGATTTCTTTTCTGAGTGGATCGCCGACGACACTCAGCAGACCAGAACACCCAGTGGCAACCTCCGCGCACCGTCTCGTCGACAGTTAGTGCAGTGGGTCATCGCTGCGTGGGAAAAAATAAGCAATGACATGGTCAAGGAGGCATACAAATCGTGCGGGCTGACTAACGATCTCGAAGGGTCTGAAGATGAACGAATCACGTGTCTACGAGGAGAAAAATCAAAACGACTTCTGAACGAAGCTCGCACAAACGCTCTGATGACATCAGTCAACATCAGTGACAGCGAGGACATTTCAGGTGACAACAATACCGATGACGAAATTAGTGACGATGACGTTATTGTTTGAGAATTCAAAGCAACTTACGACCAGTAATAATTTACATCCGACAGTAATTTTTGAGCTTTTGAGGGAATTTCCACAAACCACTCTTGTTTTTCATAATATGCTCGACTCAGTAATTTTATGCATTTTGTTTAGACCTATAATACATGTTTTTTATATGAAGATTCGTTTTCAATTTATTATTAGTTTGGTATCAATTTGGGATCATAGTTATGGTAGATAATGGAGATAATAATTTGTACACAATTTTCTTGAAAAGTATAATCGAACTTAAGCCGCACCTGCGGCTTAAGTTAGAATTTTGAGACGTTTTGCTGCAAAATGGTGCGGCTTAAGTAGGAGATAATACGGTAAATCCCTCGAGACATAATTCCTAAACAATCATCTTCGATGCACTGATTTGTGTGTTCACAGATCCACGAAAGTGAACATGGACTGCTATTCCTTAATCGCGATGCCAGATTTCTTCACAGGCGTGCGCCCAATCTGTCCGATACAGGCAAGAAGTCTGAAGGTGTCATGCCAGAGACAGACTGATTGACGAAAGATAAAATAATGTCATAATAACAACAATGACAACTGACAACCTTGTGTATTATTAGGCCTACCACTTCCATCTGAAGGCATGACCAACAACATAAGCGGTTGTGGATATTATTATCACCAATGCGGCAACAGCATGACGCCCAAAGGCTATTGTTGGGTAAAATGTGGATCGCAAACAAGGATGAGAAGGTCGAATTTCCTAAACGAGTCAAGGTTATCTTATTATCCCCTAAATCGACATGGAAACTCGTGCAATACGTAAAATTCTATGCACTCAAGGGTGGGGACTTTTGATGCCGTCAAAGACAGCTATCCGATTTTACAAAATAGCATTGACTTGTTTAGGAAACGTACAGTTTATTTAAAGTTTTCGGGACTTCGGCGCTTATGAGATAGGATAGTTTCTTTAGCTGAATCAAATGTCTGCATTGTGAACAACAGAGAATTTTACAGCACATTGCGCGAGCTGTTTAGGTCGATTGAGTGGATTGTAAGATGACTTGCTTAAGGGCTACAGCTAAAATATCCATCATCACAACAGTTTTGATGAGTTCTTGATTCTTTATGCATGATTCATACAATAAATATCCAACTGCCCAGCTACATAAAATTCGTCTACTTGGCAAAATTTATTTTCTGTAATAATTTAGTAAATCAAATGTTTGTTATCTCATTCGAACAATCGGTTTCGGTTTGATGTATTAAATTGACGCACAATAACACTAAAAAAGATAATATTCTGAGAAACACGTGATCAGTGCTCATTTGCTAAACACTAACATATTTAAGAACATGAAAAATATTTGGTTGCGGTATCATCCAAAAATATTTCGAAAGAGAAATTCCGCCATAGGCTGAAAGTGTATGGTTGCTCATCTGGACACACACTGAATGAATCCACGGACGCCTGGATTATACATTGAGCAGTGGACGCGACACGACGCAGAAATCTGCAATTGAAGTCACCAGATCTTCTAGCCCTGTTGGAAACCAGGTTAGATTCCAATGTGTCATCAAGCGATGTTACTCTTGATGGATGCATATTTCACCGGATGGATAAAGCACCTTGTCATGGTCTTGGAGTTTATGCCAAGACAAGTCTTCCCCTTAGAAGACTTCGTAGCTCAGAGGATCCAAGGCATGAGTATCTTGCCTTCATTGTGCCTTTACAGAAAACCACTCTTCTTTTACCTTTCCTATACCGCTCTCCATCAACCAATGCGGACATTTTTAATTTTCCTTCTGATAAGATCGATTCTCTTCTACAGGAGTATCCCAGCGCTGGGGTTGCCGTTTTTGGTGACTTCAACGTGCATAATGTTGACTGACGTGCACTCACGCACCACTGATTTCTCCGGTTAAGTAACAGAGGATTTTGCTGTCTCTCACAATCTTAGTCAAATTGTCACTTGTCCTACCAGAGTGCCTGACCGAGCTGAGGATACTGGATATGTTCTTGACCTGTTTCTCACATCAAATCCGGCTTGTTTTTCATACATGGTTACTTCTCCCCTTGGCATGTCTGATCACCGTGTTATCACAGTTTCTGGCAAAGAAACGTACTCCACATCCCTGCGCCTTTCCATAAAACAGTTTATCAATTCTCCAAAGCAGACTGGTGTGGCTTCCGCACTTTTCTTAGTCAAGTTCAAGCTGATAATTTTTATTCTGAGTGAGAAAGTCCACAAGTCGGCGCAAGAACTGACAGAGTGGCTTCAGATCAGGACATTCCTCACCGTACTTTCCAAATGAAGCCCCACTCCCAACCTTGGTTCACACCAGAATGTGCAGCTGTAATTTGCCAGCGTGACCACTTTTTCCATAAGTACAAGCGTGACAGCACCGCTGGGAATCTTGAATTATACAAGACCGCACGAAGAAATGGCAAGAAAACCATCAGGCCAAAGGCCGTTACGCTTTGTATGTACGGAAATCCATTGGTACCCAAAAACTCGGCTCTAAGGACCTCTGGAGGATTTACAAGTGTGTCACCAATAGGCATTCGACAAATTCTGTCATCAGGAGCTCCTCAGGAAGCTTAAGTCTTATGGAGTTACTGATCAACGCCAAAAACTTCTTTCCTCTTTCCCTGTGACTGGCAGATATCTGTCGTCTTCGATGGTCAAAAGTCTTCCACCAAGGTTGTCAATGCAGGAGTTCTGCAAGGGTCAATTTTGGGACCCACTCTTTTTCTGCTGTACATCAACGACTGACTACCTAGTGAGTAAATTGGTGATGTATGCAGATGACACGACTCTCTTCAATTACAATGAGCGACTAGCTATGAACACTCAGCAAATAGGTTGTTTCTTTCAATCCTTCAAAAACTCAGAGTATTCTGCACTCACGACTTAAAGGAGATGATGATGATCACAGCATTAATACGATAATACGTCCGATAATACGATCAGAGAACAAGATTCCATCTCCTCCCTTGGATTGGCGGTTACGAAAGACTTGTCATGGAAAAGTACATCCAATCCATTAGCAAGCAGGCAGCTCAACGCATTGGTAGTCTATATCGTGCCAGCAGCTACCTTCAACCACAGACTGTCTGCTATCTTTACAAGTCCAATATTCGTCCCCTGATTTAGTATTGTTGTCATCTGTGGGCCGGCGCACTACAAGCACATCTTAACCGCCTTGAACGGGTTGAGAAACGTGTCAAGAATCTTATGGGTGAAAAACTTGCTAACAAGTTGGGGCCCCTGTCCATCAGACGGGATGTTGCTTCACTCACTATTTCGATACTATTTCGGTAGAAGCAACTCTGCAGTAAATGAGTGCGTACCCAAACCTAAGATCTTCTCCATAAACACATGCAAAGCTAATGCACACACACACACTCACACATGCTATCATATGAGCTTAGAACGCACACGTACTGTGAAATTCTATAAAAAAATTGTAGCTATAAGATGAGGCCAAGAAGTTTGCTGGTGTATGATACTGTCACAAAAGCCTGTGAGTGCTTTGATCACACAGCCATAGTATGCAAGTGGACTGGCTTGCTGTTTAGTTAAGTCGCTAAGCAATTGTGACAGTTGTGATATTTAATGAACTTGATTCTCCTTAATTATTATGACTTTGATATCATACTACTTTTTACCTACTGATAAATTTATTCTGACCTCTATTTTGATAATTTCCAGGTTCCCATGTCAACTTCAAATTTTGTATCAGAGAGTGAATTTTAAATGCATATTCTTAACTACTACGGCGGCTCTCTGGTAAGGTTGTTAAACTGTATGTATACTCA
The DNA here is from genome assembly GCA_907163375.1 of Prostheceraeus crozeri. Classification (NCBI taxonomy): domain Eukaryota; kingdom Metazoa; phylum Platyhelminthes; order Polycladida; family Euryleptidae; genus Prostheceraeus; species Prostheceraeus crozeri. The sequence goes on from CAJQUW010011233.1 coordinate 432,803, forward strand.
ACTTCAATAATTACCCAGAAATTCAATTAAGAAGGAGCATTCTTAATTCCGGTTAGGTAGCTATAATTCAATTCAATACTTCGAATACTACTATAACACAATGATGGGGAAAATCGATTAGACACACTTGGTTTTTTATGTAATCACACAAGGCGGCCGTGAATCAGACAAAAGACTCGTAATCGTCGTGTATTTTCACCATTTCTTGTGCGCCTTCAGTCGTCTGATAAACTTTGCAAGTTTTACGGCTTCTGTTAAGTTATGGTGTACAAGTGCTGTGCGCCAGGATGAAGGACAGGATATCGGAATTAATAACGAAATTCGGAGATCACAATGCACAAAATTTCGTCAAACACAAAAACATTACGCCAGTGGCTTCAATACCGAGAATAAACTTCTCACCAACTGCAAGCTCTCGTATTTGCCCCTTACATTTTGTATCTAGACTTCATAAACGTGAGTAGTGAAAAATGTTCATCGCACTAGAAAGCATTGGTTAAACGGCGTTTTCAGAGCCCGTCCATTCCTTCAAGATTTCCAAATCTACCTCATTATTTGTCCAGCTATTTAACAGAACGGCCAACTACAAGTGCTGATAGCAAAAGGAACCTGACAATGAAGGATTGCTATCCGTGGTTGATGAATTCGAAAACTATGATATTATTGACAGTAAGCAAGAATAATTGCGTCAATATTCATGTACTCAACATGAACCTGAAGAATTCATTAAACTCTCTGGTGGTCAGTCAGATTTCTTCATTGTTCTTTCTCCAGAAGATGTATCGCATGTTGTTGCTTCTGTTGAAGTCAGGAATGACATGAGCTTCAAGTGGCATGTTTTCATGATAGATCCAACATACAACATGAAAATTGTTTGTAGTCACTTAACAAGAATCTATCATGTCCTCCACTATCAGAAGATAACGATTTTTCACAGGATTTCATGCATGTAGTTTCTCTGTGTACGAAGAATTGCGAGAATTCTTTGCGTATGGCGCACAAATTGAATTCACGCAGTAAACCCTTCGGCATCTCAAAAATCAAGTCGTTGTGGTGTCGATTTCACAACAGCATTTGGCTGATTCACTGCCACCAGTGGCAACATTTACGACTGCTTAAATAACCACTACACTTTGAACTTCGCATAACTTGCAGTAACAATTCAACACTAGACTTGACGGAAATACTTTAATTTGTCACTGAATAGTAGACTACATGTCGTTACAACACGTGCGCCTACAATGATCAGGTTTGGTTGGGTCAACGCGTCAAACCGCAAAAATCTTTTGAAAATTCTGAAAAAAACCTCAGCACGTTGGCTTCTCAAACGTGCGCCGGAAAAATGCGGCGTACAACGGCAAAGATTATAGTTCAGTGCAAGAAGAAATTCACGTGGCTTAGGATAAAATTACATGGACGTACTTTATTTCAAAAATCCATACTTCCGTGTTTAAAAGGATAGGATTTTACTACTTTGATGACTTTGGGATCTCTGGCGTCTCTTGTTTCAGTTGCATTCGGGTGGCATTCTAGACGTATCTCAACATCGAATTGAACTCCTGAACAAGAGAGAGCAATGCAACTAGAACAAATAAATGTTGTTGCATCCTCTGTCGAAAAATGAAAACAAGCCTGAATAGCTGCTATTTTATCCAATGCCATGAGTCATCAGATATCCTCTGATGATCTCTAGATTTTCTTTAATCTTCCAAGAGAATTCATGGCAAGCGTTCAACAATTTCCTAACTTTTTCTGAATAGCAGTCTGATCAATATCGAAGTTTGTTGACAAATGCCTTTTGAAGAGGACAAATATATGTGACCTTGCCAAATCGAAATGAAGGACTAATGACAAGAATATTCTAATTGCTAATGCTGTGCTAAGCGTCTTGAAAAACGTGAATGGTGTTCATGGTTTAACAACTGTCTGCATGAGACAACATATATATATTCAGTCTTTGATCCATTTCTATGATATGATCGATCATATGTAGTATTTGTTTTTCTACTTCAAATTTATAATGCATCAGTTTTATAAACTTAGACAGGCTTATTTGCATATACAATTTTATTTTCAGTATTAACTTAACAGATAATCGAAGCAACATATGATTACATCGAAATTCATTGAAATAATCATTATTGCACGATCGTTCGAATGCTTGGAATTTATGTGACAAGTCAGTCAAAAAGCACATTTTCAATGGCTGTTATAAGGCATTTTGAATTGTGAGCAGTTTATCCACTCTACAAAATCATGATTTGACCTAGCCTACGTATACATTGTACCGTGCTACATTGCAACACCATCGCAATTGTACTTCTGAAGATCAGCTGCTTCAGAGTTCTGATTGATGATTGTTGCATGAAATCATGTACGAACGTAGTGAAAGAAATCAGAGGAAAAGCGCGTTACTTAATAGGCCAAGATATTTAGAAACAGGCCCATTTTTTTGTCTGGCAATTATCTCAGCCTATACTATGGTTTCACATAGCACAATTACGTAGAGTCATGTGATTGCCGTTATATTTCTTTCAATTGAAGTGTTGATTTTTTTTATAGACAAAAATATTTTCTTTAAGTCAAAGCATTGTAGATGTATAATGCTGGCGTTCATTCTTTGCTCTGAGTTTTTACTTTGATTTTAGGTTTTGCTGGTAATTGATGTGGTGTGTTGATGTATGGGCTCTACAAAAGAAGACATTGTCAAGTGCTTTCTATGCACAGCAATTTCTTTGAAATGTTAATTTTGAAAATGTTCTTCTCTATAAACTAATTTCGAAGCTACTAGTGCACTTTTCCTTCAGAAAATTACTTCACGGTTCGGTTATGTACATATTCTTTTTGAGGGTTTCTGATATATTGGATGATGAAAGCATGTAAAAAATATTGTCCTATGAAAGCCTATGAAAAAGCGAGCAGTAATTTGGTTTCTGTATTGGCCTTGCATTTTTAGTTGACTTGCAGTATTCGAAGATGTGAACATGTGTTTACATCTGGAGTCCATGGACAAATATCAGCCAATGGTTGTGAGAAACGCATCACATTATGATTTCAGATCTTTAAAAGAGGTATCGATTCCTACAAGTTTGTTTAATGTTTAAGCGTTGTCGTGTCTGGATATTTAAGCACTAAATACCCGCTGCCGTAAGATGCTGTCTTTTTGACAGCGGGGTTACTTAGGACAAAGTCGAGGATGTACCGGCATAACCGCACTTTGCTAAAGCAACTAGAGCCATAAAGTATATGTATTCTCTTCAAATCAGGAAATCAGACAATAACTTCTGCTGCTAACATGGCATCAGCGATTCTGGAATCGTCTGAGATGTTCATTCTTTAACATTGTTGCTTCTGTGAGTATTGTGTTATTTTCATAACATCTATGCTTCTCATGTCGGTCATCATGTTGATCGATTAAGTTGTGAGTCCTTCCATATTCAGACAACGCCGCTTGATAAACAGTGTGGCATATGTTAACGGTGATAGATGGGCGAATAGTTGTTTCGAATTTTAATCCCCATAACAACTTGACCAGTCAGAAGAATAGCACATGGCATGCAAACATTTGCATCATTTTAAATCTTTAAATTTATGCTGTAATTTACCTTAGCTATTTCCATCGTTGTTACTTTTTGGACCAGATCAAATGTCTGTTTCCATTATTTTGCGACGATCACCATCAAACACTTATAGACTATATATTTATGGGGAATTGAATGATAGTGAACTGAAAATGATAAGCTAAGGTAATGGAGTACCGTCAATTTTAAGAAAGCAATGCGATTACTGTCAACTGCTGATGTCAATGCATCCGTGTGGAAGTTTTCAATAAATTCATACTTCGTATTACATTTGTGCAATCTTTATTAAAATCGACATGCATTTCCCTCATCAAAATATAAAATGTGACTAAAAATTGACACTATCATGAGAGAAGATGAAATAACATATGGTCTAAAATTTGATGTGTCGAGGTAAAGTAGCGTTCTAGCAATTGTCTGACAAAAATTTGAGTCTCTGATTGCCATATCATATGATCATCGCTGACTATCATAGATACGGAAACGTGCGTGCAACGAGGCATTACAGACGCTAATTTTTCGAAATTGCATCGAATGTTTTGACCAAGCTTTGCACCCAAACACGAATTTTGTTTGGCGAAACACGTGCCAGCCTAATATTTTCAATGACTTCTAAACTCCATATGACAATGAAACTGTTTCCCTCCATCGATTGACAATTTTCCGCTAGACAATGATGCCATCCTCGTCCGGAGAGTTCGCTGAAGCTTGCAGAGTAGTTAGTCGAGCAAAATCAGTGTCTATATGGCGCCCATTGGCGGGCTTGAAAGGAGATACATTTTACACTTCGGGATATTGCACCACTTCTACTTGTGTTTGACCTGGGTTGAGCACTGAATTTGCTTCTCTATAGCGGCGTCATCTCAATCATAAATCGTCAGAGACCTGGATCAGTGAGTTTGAATACGTGCTCAAGACGATACCTGGACCGAGAACGGGTGAGAAAACAGTCCAAGATGTTACCTGTTGTGCCTGAACCAACTCCATTTCTGATGAACATAAGAAGTACCCATTCTTCCAAAAAACAAAGGAATTCTTGACATTTCGAGATGTTGATGCTGTTTAGGAATGCCATGGCACAGGCCTACTCACCGGATTTTAAATTGTGTGATAGGTGTCTCGTTGACTGACTCGAATGAGAAATTAGGAAAATCGAGTTTTCAGATGAGGATGTTGTGCATTATTCTATTGATTATTTCGTTCAATCTCTCAATAGGAGTTCTTGACAAATCTCCGAAAATCTCCTAGACCATTGTGGCAATGTGACTGAATATGGTGGAGATCATGTAGCTAAATGAAAGTCGAAAATCCATTTCAGCTGAATGCCCTTATCAAAGCAATTTCTAACAAAATTTGGTAGAATTCCGTGAAAATCTGACTAAAAATGTGATTAACTGAAACCATTTCTGATTGAATTTACACGATGCGCGCTAATTTTTCAATCTCGCTGCACTTAAAATGGTGGGGTTTTTTCAGAATGTGCTGAAGAAGGTTACTTTTATTTATTTCCATCACATTTTTGATAAACAATGAGCTTCAGCACTATATGCTTCAAAATTATCATCGATAATAGCAAAGTCATCCATCAAATTGATCTCCTGAAATAGTTTCACTAATTTTTAGTCACATTTTGTGTGAGTCAGCCTAGATGCACACAAGATAAATCTTATGGCTTGCATTTAGGCCAATAAGCTATACACAAGGTGCGACAATTCGGCTGCCGAATTTGTTAAAGTTCTTCGAACTAAGTCATTGAAATTAGCTCAGTAATGCTAACTATTTTTTTCAATGAGACAACGTTGAACACGACGAGATCAAAAGAAAGCATGATGCTTTGTGTGACCGAATATTCCAAGCTCACTTTTGTAGAACACTGCAAAATAATATAATATGTCAAAAAATATAATATAAATAATATGTCACATTTTCATATTCTACTTTGTCGAGTGTCCAAAGGCACCCCATTACGTGGTAGCTTTTTTTAAAGAATGTTTGATAAGTGATTCTTGTTAAGCATGTTATACTAATACATGCAACATTCGGTATCAATTGTAATTTTTATGCTTTAAAGTAATAAAAAATTTTAGTTGAACTTCAAATTTGTCCAAAGCCACCCCGCCTTACGGTACCCTTTCACTGAAAAGCAAATCGTTTGGTCTTTGCGGTGTAGAATGTCACGCAAGTTTTCCAGGCAGGCGAAAGCCTCGTCATAGTTGTAGGAGGCATCTGTTGTGAAAATTTGAAAATGAGATATTTTTTAGTGGCGAGCATTCATGAAAATCGTACCATTCTATGTTGGCCTATACACATTCATATTTCGGTTAGAGAGGGAGACTTTGCGAATAGTCGACTTCTGTTTTGTGTTAGCACTCAACATACGTACCTGATGAAACGTGTTAGACATAGACCGTAGATAGAAATTGATGATCTAAGAAAAATTGCGATAGTTTGACGTTGACAGGGCTGCCAACTGTCGCGGTTTGGGAACTCTATTTTGGCGTCCCGGTCTTAAGCTCATCTCGCCGGGACATCCTTCGGGACGTTTTTTGCTACCTTATGTGTCCAGGAGTTTTTGGTTTACACTGCTTGTAATTTGTTCATGCTGGCTATTCTTGTCATGTGAAAAAGCAGGCAAACTACTTCCGAAATGTGGTTTGTATTCAGCTAGACAAGTTCAATTTTCGTCTGAATAATCAAATTTTTTTTACCGATTTAGACTTATACCGATTTGGACTAAAACTAATTTGGATTAAACCGACTTTTGACTTAGTGGAAGATGTACAGTTTTACTGTGTAGAGCCTGCTCAGGTTGGTCTTAGTGCTCAGGAATTGGGGTCGAAACACGAATCCTACCAGAGTTCCTGCTGATGACCTCCTAGTTTATGCATATAACGTATAACCAGTCCTTTTAATGACAAATTGTATTTTTGGCATGTATTACGTTATTCGCTAGCACTCTTTTTTATTGCATTTTTAATCATTTTACTTAAGTTTCTTGTGAGTTTTTGCTGTTGCTGATTTATACTAAACAATTTTTATTTATTTGTGCTGTCAATTTTCTATTCATTTTTTGGGTACAATTTCAATATTCCATTATAATCGTATTTCGCCGATGATTTTCAGTAGTTAATCTTTCAGAATCTATTGCCTTTTTTAAATTTTTAATGCGATCTACACTTTGATATTTACCGTGTTAGTTTACTTAATTCAGATAATCCAATTTCCCATCTTCAGTGAAATAGGTGATTGATAATATCCTTCAGTCGTATACAGATTAAGCATGTCGCAATTGTTTACGAATAAAGACTACATAGGATGGGTGCAGACTGGTCCTCTTGAATGGTTGATTAAACTTTGTGAGTAGTTAGTCACCAATAGGTTCATTAATAGCAAGTCTAGTTCCTTATTTAATTTTGTTCATGGAGTAATTTCTGGTGAGACTCTACAGGTCTCAACGTGTTCGTCCTTATACCACATGCGTAATGAAGTGACTACGCAAATCCATACCTTCTTGTGAATGGTGGTCATCACGCTGAACATCTAAAGAGATATTTCTTCCATAGAACAGCAAGGTCCTTTGGTATTTTTCCGCATTCGTTAGTGTTAAAGCATTCGGGAGAGCTGTCAATAAGCTTCCACTTTGCTCTATACCGGAGAGTTATAACCTGTAGACTTTTTTATCCTAAATATTTCTTGCCTTTCTAGATATCCTTCCAAGTATTTGAAACGCTAGCAGTTTTTGACTTATAAGCTTTTAAATTCATTGTTCGTGATTTTGTGTACGATAAGCGCGATTATTTTATTTAAGGGTAAAGCCCTTCACAAAAGCATCTGAATCAATAAATGTGCCGTTATGGGTGAATGTTGCTTAGCTATTCTATTTTTTTTGCATCCCCATCGCATATTTCACCTCTTCATTTTTTCATTTTCTTGAGTATTTCAACTTTTAACTCCGGACGCATCGGATTTAAAGCCCAACCGTACTTTTTGTGCATGCAAGATTGTTACATGAAAGTTTTAATGTGACACCATTATTTATTGAGTATGGTAATGATAATAGACGCAAGATTGAGTAATTATCAGGATTGTGCGTGATGCACCGGTGCACCGGCTCTCTCAAATTGATGTTTTACTGTATAGCATCAATTACAATAAATTGATTTTATATGTTTTCTTGGTCACAGCTGATTGCAGAGGAGAAAAGTGGTTTTCAGCATACAATGTAATTAATCTAACTAGGAGAGCACTGTTCAAATTTATCAATTAAATTCAAACTTAATTTTTTATCATGAAAGTGAAGTCTTTTCAAAATCACGATTGCATAAAATATCATCCATTTTCTGAAGTTGAAAAAAATGTGAAAATTAAATAATTCATGTTCTTGATTCCCGCAACCTCAGAATTTTGGAATTTCATAGTGAACACCGCGTACCGTGCTGCTACTGCTCATGCTATGATATAAGCCATATTGGCATTTTAGCCGCTAGCGACCTGTCCGAAAGAATTTTTTCGGCATCTAGTAACTTCATCACATCACAGAGACACTGCTTAAAGCTGACCAATATCGACTTTCTTGTATTAGTTATATTTGTAGACAGCCTTGTATTGCTTCGGATTTTTCTGCATTTCCTGATGTGGTCAAGTATTTTGAATCAAAGAATCAAAAATAAATTCTTTTGTTATGTATAATTTTATAAAGAATCAAAGGACCTTGTCATTTAATCATTTCAACCGTTAACCATTTAGTTTTTGTGTATTAAGATAATTTCTGTTTTCATCTACAGTTTTAAAAGAATTCCATTGGAACTGTCCTTAAAACGTGCAGGTTAAGCATGATGAGAATGACTTGCAAGTATTAGCAAAATAAAGTAAAGGAGACCCATGTAAGTCTATTTCAAATGAAATTTTTCCTAGTACCATATGGAATTTTCATCGAATTCTAGGAATATGAATAAGACTGTGAGACCCTACCTTCAAGATTTTGAAGTTTTAATTGACTATCACAAAGAGTGCGAAACAAATTATATCTCGCCTACAGTTTAATAAGTGCCTCGGTATAACTCAAAATTTTTATTCGATTCACCGGTGCGAGCAGGCTAGCGCACAGCCCCAGTAGTAGTATATTTTTACCATTTTTTATAAAATTGATCTTGTACCAATTCAAATCGTCGGATTAGACAAAAGGATTAAATCGACTGTCGCTTAAGGCGATTCACTTCAGCGAACATTTGGAATGTCTCATCACGTCAGCAATATTAGCATCACTGGTTTGTCAAATGATTCTGTATTTGCCAAAACAAGATGTTATCGGCTTTATAATGTGAATTACCGTCACAAGAGGATAGTCAGTACTTCGTAGGTTTAATGCTCACACGTTTTGCGATGGAATCTCAAGTAGGCCTCAATGAATATATGCACTTGCGCAATGATGCAGTCTCCAAATTTCTAGTTATCTACGGTTGACAGGCACGCGACGGTCCTATCGTGTCTTCTAGCAAACATTGACACTTGGCTCTAGAATTTTTCTAGCGGGGAAAATCTTGTAATTTCGAATTTTTTCGCGGCAATAATTATGTGCATAATTTACATTGCGAATTGCGATTAACGAAAGTAACATGCTACGGAATTAAGACATTTCGAACGGCTTGTTTTTATCAGAGACAAGCATATTATAATATTCAAACATATTTTTGGATATATAACATATTTGGATATCGCTACAGGTTTGCAAGGTGGAGGCGATGGAAAAATATGTACAAATGAGGATATTGACTCAAAAGTCAGTCTGATAAAGTAATAGATTGGTTAATGAAATATTTTCAGATGAGATTGCTTAGTGCGGAAATAGATCAATTTTACTAAGGTCGTGCATATTGCATGCCAGGAAGATAAGGATGCTCAATATCAATAATTTATTATTTCTAACCACTTATTACCTGTTGAAAACAATTTTCACTTAAGATACCTTGCAGTGGAACCGCAAAACCAAGCACGAACATTTCATTTTTCCCCCCGACATATTTTGCCACCTCCTCTCAAGTTGTACACTGGAGTGGTATCAGTAAGACATGGACACGGAATTCGTTGTGTGATGCGTGTCACAATTTACAGACACATAAATGAATGAGGTCATCATGAAGGCACAAAAAATATGGCGAGAAAGACAATTCATAAAGGACAATGAGTTCATAAATAAAGCATAGGAGCAATCTTGTTTACACTAGAAGAACATAATTATCAAAATTTAGGACGAGATAAATATGCAAGATACAAAAATTCTATCATTAAAAAAATTGCATGTCAAAATATGGAAACAGCTTCCAGAACTCCGAGGTGTGTTTTATTCCGACATCTGCGTAGATTTCTAAAACAAGACTTCGCCGCTATGATCGGTGTGTAAGTGAGATACGAGGGCTGTTCAAAAAGTTTTGCGATTTGATGAATTTATTATAATTACAAACGAATTAAACATTACATCTTCTCGAAGAGAGAAATAAACTCCAGAGAAGTCTATGCAGAGTTGCATTCGTCGGAAGTAACTTGTAAGGCACTTAAGCCACTCCGAAGAAGGTATACATTCTATGCCTTCCACGAAGGCCTCCACTGCGGCTTCTTCATTCCTCCCATGCCCTTCTTCACTGTCGGGAACACAAAGAAGTCACAAGGTGCGAGGTCTAGAGAATACTGTGGATGTGCGACTAAATCGATGGAATTCTTCACAAGAAAATCCTTCGTTATCTGGGCTCGTTGAGCTGATGCATTGTCTTGATGCAGAAGAAGATGTCGACATGTTCTTCGACTTCGACGATGAGAAGCCATAGCAGACTCTTGGAAGACACTCAAAAAGCACCAATTGGCAGTCAATACGCTGCATCACCAACGGAATTGTAGCAACATGACCGCTCATGCCCACAAACGTAGCCACCATTAGCTTTGCAGCAATTCGTTCTCTGCGACATTTCTGTCGATGGGCAATATCAACAGATGTCCATTGAGTCCATTTGTCGCTTGCTTTCCGAGGCGAATGAATAAACGCATGTTTCGTCCCTTGCTACGATCTCCGACACCTCTCTTGAGTGGCCTTCATTGAATCTACGAAGCATTTGACGACATCATTGCACTCGAGTTAGAAGATGTGGAATCTATGCGGCTGAAATCTTGCGTAGGTCTAGCCGATCAGGATTGCATGAATACTTCCAGTGAGGGTATTCTCTTGAAATAGTCGAGCAACCGTGACACTGGCGTCTTCTTCCATAAAGCGTTGTACCAACTCCATTTGTTCCTCCGTGGTTGCGCTTAAAGGACGCCCGCTTCGAGTTTCGTCTTGACCCCGCTTGTGTTCAAGAGCATGCAATCATGTTCAAAAACATTTTCCTTCTTGCATCTCTTTGCGATTTACCAATGAACGACAACGTTAATGTATGAGATTGTTGCAGTAGCTTATATCTTATACATATACTAATATATAAATTACGAGTAGCTAGTGGAACAATAATGTTTTTGATCAAATTTGGGTAGACTTCCGATATTCAAGATGAGAAAAGGTTGGCCAACGTATATCATTATCATATTTTTGTTCTATCTCACACAAAAAGACGTCTATCACTGCATTCGGTAATAGGCATAATCCCGTAATTTTTCAAAATTGGGAAATTTTGACTGAAATGTGCGGTCGGGGAAAGATTCCCTATTATCAATCACGTAAACGGTATCAAATCAGAAATAGCTACGTATATATATAATATATAATTAAAATTTTTTAAAATATAATTTGACTTATTTTAAATTGAACTTGACTTATTTTAAACTGAACTTGACTTATCTTAATTGCAACTTGATTTGTTTTAAATAGAACTTGACTTATTTGAAATAGAAGTTAAAAAGGTGTAGATGAATCAAACTCTGCATAGACTCCTCTGTTGGCTACTTTCAGAGGATGCAATTTTAATTCGCATGTAAAAATAATATATTAATCAAGTCGCAAAACTTTTTGAACAGCCTTTGTAGAAGAGATTGAGTTACGCTGCTGTTTGCCCACCTGACTTGACCTCCACCATCCATCCAACGTGGAACGTGCTCTGCAATATTTTGGCCAGGTCTGCTCTCCGTTCTGCCGACATTGTATTATTATTATACATTTATATATTATTACACGTTTATATTGAAAAATGACACTTGATTCGGTTTCCGGAGGGAAAGAATCCTTTAACTGAGGACGCCAAAGATGCTGAGTAACTGGATCCACTCGCAAGTCCACAGCCACATGTACAGCTGACACTTCCTTCCTGAGCATCATCCTCATCCCATGATAGCTCTGATCACCCTTGAATGGAATTCTAGCTGATTCTGCTTTCTTTGTTTCAAATTAATTCGGCGAGCAAGCCCACATTCATGAGGCAGCAGTTGTGGAGGATAAAGAATAATATTGCTAATTGCTTCCGACGGGAAGCTTCTTAACGCTTCTTATAAAGACTAATAATGATGAACTATAATACAAAGACCTGATTAGACCAGTCTTGTCAGAGAAGAGCGCACAACTTGAAACATACATTTCCTGACTATGTACATGTCGAGAAGCAATTTTTAATGCTAAGTACAATTTTAAATTATCAGTCATTATATTATCGACTTTCTATATCACAAAATTTATCTAGCATGCAACTTATATATAAAATGGGTTGCCAGCCGTCCGTTTTTCGGCGTATTTTTTCTTCTGTCCGTTTTTTAAAAACGGGCGTTTTTGATATTCAAGGCTATTTCAAGCACCAGGCGCTCAGAAAGGAGGAAATGAACGTTGTTGATTTTCTATTTGATTCAGATAAAGCCTCTCTAAATATTGGTTCATTCGGTGGCACCTGTTTATTGAGCTTGTATAACTCACTGAATAGTATTGTGGATAATTATTCAGTTATCAAGGTATATTTTATTCATTAGCTTGTCAGAAAGCCGTATCAGTAGAGCTGTAGTTGTATCACAGTCCAGAGATTTCAGAAGATATGTGGATACCTTTCTGAATCTTTTGTTGAGGCTCTTCTTATCATACCCGGCGGAAACCGCCACCAAAACGAAAAAAAATACGCTCCATTAACCACCAGACATGAGAATCTTCCGCCATTTGGCGGATTTCCACCAAAATGGGATTCGAAATGATGATTCTCGAGATTCGTTCAATATACTTTTTGGGGGTGGGTCATATACTTTTTGCAAGAATAAAATCAATGAAATGTTGAGGATTTTTTGTCTTGATCAGGGTATCAAGTCACAATGTAAACTATCTTATCACTGAAACTGATCGAACCAGCTATTAAGTTATAAGCAAGTTGTATATCAAGTTATAATAAGTTCATGTTAATATATTCCGTTTTATATATATACATATATATACATATATATATATATATATATATATATATGATAATTGTAATTATAGTTTGATGTAGTATAGTCACATCAATGCTCTACATTCTTCTGTTGACCGAGCAAAATGTATTTTATTTCGATCAGAAATGCAGCGGGACGGTACAACACCAAAAAGAAAGTCTCGCTTACAAATCATGCAGCACATCAAATGTTGCTCGATTACACACCCGCTATGTTAAGTGCTAAGAAGGCAAGAGATGCTGCTGCTGCTCTAGTTGAAAAGGTAGCTCAGAAAAAAGGGGACCAAGCTTTCGAATGTCTGAAGGCAGATAAGAAGTTACTGATAGTAAAGAGAAGAACGGCGTTGCAAGAATTGTGCAAGAAGCGTTTTGAAAACGGAATGAATCAGTGACTTCCCGGAAAAGAATTGTTTCCACAAGCCCTTTACGAACTGACAGTGATTTTGACCCCAAGAAGCCGAAGTTGTGTGCAGAAAATAGGATGAAGCCTATGTCGAATTCGGATATAAGAAATTACTTTAAATTGATCTGTACTGAATGGAACCTGTATGAGCTTTGACCATCGAAATACATTGTACCGGTACCTTAATAAAACTTCGGCATGAAAATCTTAGATAGTCATGTGTGCGCATTCTCTTACATTGTATCAATAGCAAAATCGAAACTTTAAACATCTTGTGAATAATATTTTTCATTAATATTTAGCCGTTGTCGAGGTTGGTGAAGTGGTAGCATGTAACAAATGTATCCCTACATGCCAAAAATACAATAAAGATATAAAATAACAAAATATCGATTTTTAAGCTCTGAATTGATAAGACCTACTGTTCATTCAAAACAGGAATAGTAAGAAGATTTTTAGAACGCACTGATTATTTTGAAATCCTCATGAATATGCGTAGAAATCGTTTATTACTGTTAAAACTGTCAAAAAGACTGAGGAATACATTAAAAACATAGTACGTTGCTTCGACCCCTTTAAAAAGCCCATATTACTTTAAAAAGCTGAAAACATCAAAGGGTTTTAAATGATTTTAGTATTCATGAAACTACATGTATCCATCAAACACCCGGATCTCTGACAAGACTAAGTGATAAATTCCTATCATCAAGTCAAAAACTCAAATTAAATTGATGATTTAGAAATGTCTCATGGCATTTTCAATTCCAAGTGAGATTCTAAGCTGGCGGTAAGTTCCAAATTGAGAAGACTTTCTTGGGGACTGCAGATGAGAAAATGACAATGACTGAATTTAGAATAATGGATAGTTCGTCCAACTTTTGGAAGTCGCATGCATGACACTGCAGCTTTCCATCAGCTCAATAGTATACCTACGTGATAGCTAAACAAAATACTGAATTTCAAAGTGGAACTTATACAGATGTGAGTCAAAATGGACAATTTACCGGTAAATGACTATCGATGTTGAGAATATACAGAATATTTCAAACCATTAAAAAGTATGCTATAAATTGATAATAATAGTTTAAAGAAGACATCAAAAAACCTGTTGAAAGCATGGTAAAACCCTTCAAAAGTATGATTAAAACTTGACAAACTGTTACTTACTGGCAGTTGAAAGCATGTTTTCGAGATACTGTTTCTGACATAGTTTTAGCTCCAACCCCAATTCGAGATGATTGAATTTCGATCATCAAAAGCGCAATATTAAGCTTCCAATATTTTCCGCCAAAATCATCTCCGAGCATTCTCATGTCTGTAACCACTTGTATTTTTGGAAAGTATACATGTCACAGATACCATGTATGTCAGTCACCAAATCACTTATCACACATCTTAGATAAATAAATTAAAGACATAGATAGAAAATTCTACAGCTGTAGGTATTTTTTTTTTCGTTTGATGGTCGTTCCCGCCGTGTGTGTTATGTTTTTGAAGGACGCATTAGAGATCATTCACATGTTTGAGTTATTCTTTTTTTTCATTCTTGAAGTAATGGAACTGTTAGCTACTTTGGTAGGTTGCTGCTGTACTCCTGTGGCAGAGATAGTCAAAAACGGAAAGTTCAAGGTTTTTGAACATGTTGAAGATTATCTTATTAGAAAACCAAATATTGGTCCATCAAAGAAAGTGACAAAAGATGTTGATCTGAAGGTTTATCAAGTTGCACGGGATTTTTATGTCTCTGTTTAGAAAAATCTTATGCATTTTTTCCACTTTAATGATCGGAATATTCGCTATCTGTGGAAGTATTTATCATCTCAGTATTTTTCTTTGATAGAAAATTCACAACACGAGAGTGCAGTCAATAACTGTGAATGACTCCTCGATCTTCTCAGTGTCTGTGGAATCATAACAGAAACTGATTGTTCTCCTACACGAGATGAATTTGTGAAATTTTTGACTGATCCTGATGTTACTGAGCTCATGAATCCCAAGTCCACAGCAGTTCTTTCAAATTCGCGTAGAATCGATCACCTCTTTCGAGATGTGCTTCTGATTTCTGATTCAGATTATGTAATTCGATATCCACAGTTGTCAGTCATTTTCAAGGTAACGCTGTGTATCCAAACACATTCGACAGACATCGAAAGAAATTTCTCTATGAACTACCGTATTTCACTTGCATCAACAACCGGATGTCGGAGCAGCTATTGAACGATAGAAAACGCATTGCCAGCCACCTGAAATATGTTGGTGGCTGCTTCCACATGAATATTCCAGATGAGCTGTGTGAAACGGCCTCTGATGCAGATAGAAAGGTGAAGGAACACCGTGAAAAGATTCGCACATTAAATAATCGCTAAGAAACCATTCGGATACTGTCTGTGTACAGCTGAAACGAATGGAAGCTATAGCACCTTTTACTTATTTACTTATACTTATGCGTTTAACGTCCGTTTTCTCCGACTTCGTAGGGTTGGACGATTCTTCCCAATGCTGTGGATTGCAGAGCGCCAGCGTTGACGATCGTTGGCGTCATCCGTTTTGAGACCATTCTGCTTGAGATCAGCGGCAACAGAGTCACTCCATGTCTTCCGAGGTCGACCTTTTCTTCTACTTCCCTCTACTTTCCATGTCACAACTTGGCGGACGTAGTCTTCGGGCCCTTTTCGCATCACGTGGCCAAACCATCTCAGTCGGTTTTCATACGACAACATCGGATATTGCTTCGATGTTAAGCATATGCCTTAAGTCGTCACTTCGCTTTCTGTCACTTAGCTTCGTGCCACACATCCACCTTACCATGAGCATTTACACCCTCTCCAGACGCTGTTGACTGTCCACTTTTAGAGCCCATGCTTCACTTCCGTATATCATACTCTTCCTTTACAGGAAGAAATTGAAATCGCAGAGCGTGATGCTCACAACCGCGAAGTGCTATGTGCTACCACATTGAAAATTGCACAGAAATACCCAAAGCGAGCAAAACTACAGCTACTAAAGATAAAGACGTTAGCGAAGGAGATTCGCAGCTGAAAAATTTGATCATTCCTTACTAAATGTTGATGATCCAGTATTGGAGAAAAGTGATTCAAGCGAAGAAGTCACACAAGGCTCGGAGCCAAATGGAATGAGAGAAGGACTCAAGGACTGTGCTGAATCTGTTGGAAATAATTAACATCCACTAACCCAAGCGCCGAAAAGTCACTATTTCTCTTTAACTAAGTAGAATGAACTTAGATTTTTCTGTAGACGAATTTTCTGCTATTATTGAATACATACATTTGTTTCACTAAGTGCTTTTGGTTTATCAATGTACTGTATTCAATAATAGCAAAAACCTGTCTGCAGTAATCCCCACAATGCAAGTATATGTATTATGCTTAATGCACGTACGAGTGCCTGTATTTAGATATACCTGTAACCATTAAGCGTTTGGTGGATATAAAAGCTTCCAAAATTGCTGCGTTGACTTGATAATGAAAATTGATTGTAAAATTATATGTTCACCTACTTAAAGTAATTGACATATGTTCTACTTCAGCACAGGCGTGCTAATGTATATTATACCTTGTTATTAAATGTATGATTACTTCTATCGCAAGAGCCAATTTCATGACCGTGGGAGTTATGTATTTTACATGGTCTCTGGCAATCCATATCATGTTCAAGCCGCACCAAGACGATTCACAACCAGTCTCTTAAGAGAGAAAATCTTCAACCTGCGTCTAGTATCAAAACATTACATTTCACTAATTTGACTCATGTTTAATTCAATCAATCTGGCAATCGACCGATCATGCAATCAACCACCTTGTGCATGCACTTCTGAACACATAGTAGCTATTTGTCCTTGCAAAAAATATAGGCCCTAGAATTTCCTGTATAAGTTCGTAAAATGAAGTCCCCTCCCCTAAGCACACCAATTCCTGGCAATTTAGCTCGATGCGCACTAGTTTGAATGCCTGAATGTTAATCATAATTACTCATTTCAAAACTATTCGACATATTCATCTAGAAATAAATAATCTGGTATCATGATGTCAATTTTTTTAAAATCAGCTTTTTGATTGAAAACAACTCGACCAATTTTTTGATTAAATGTTCACTGAATGAATGGGTCCACAGAAGTTAAGGATTCCAACATCTTCTCTTTTTAATACAATACTTCAGCACATTCTCAGACACAGAATCGATAATTTCTCTTACCTGACCATCATCATTTTTAGCACTACTTCACTATATCACGACAGCACTACTTCGTGATAGGCTTTGCCCACGTGCATATTCAATTTTATATTCAAGTACGTGGTATAGATTCTATATTCCACTTGCACACTCTCACAGATTTACCTGCTGGAATAGCGCTATTTTCGAGGGTACCAGTGGCATTTCTTTCAGGCTCGTGATTTGATTGGATGTTTTCAAATGAGACATGTTCTTATCGCAGTGGAGTTGCCAAGGAGCTGCCAATCTTTCTTTTTTTATAGCAGAACAGATAGACCATTTTGTGGCAGTACAGCTCATAGCAGGCCTACTACTTAAGATCCTTCATTTTACCGCTACTTCCTTATTCGTTCAGATCATATGGTTCGGCAACTGGAGAAATTAGCATTCCCTTTATCATGCTGTTAAAGCAGAAATAACATTCTCCAGTTCATACAGTGCTTCCATAATCTTTCAAGTAGGGTGAAGCAATGGTCTAAATTTTGTATTAAAATGGATATCCAGCGCCTAAAAACACCAATTTCAAAAAATGCTATTCGCTCATATTGGACACTTCGCTTCACATATTTTTTTCTAAAGAATTGCGATCCTGTGTGATTCAATTGGTTGATATTGTTGAATCCCAAGAGCTACAACTAATTTTTTCCATATTTGTTGTAAACTCACTCGTCTTTTCTGCAAGCACCGCAATATCATTCTGTTAAGTAAGAAGCCATTTTATCAATTCATTCCATCATTCTCTGAGAAATAGAAGTGGCATTCTTCATCCTCATGTATTATCTGTTAAGTATGAACAATCTTTCCATCGTTTTTGCTCAATTAAATTTTAAGAAAAGCTGATTCAAATCACACATCTGTATCAATATAGCACATGTTTATTTATTCCGAATTTCCATGCATGGATCGAGGGTAGTTTGAGTAGAGTTTGTATAGGACGACTTTGTATATCATGACTTTATGTCGCGTGTACAGGCATGTTAATGACAGAGCTGTCCAGATCTCATTCTCATGTGTGCAGCTTCTGGGTCTGATTTTATGTCTGACGTATCCAGATCATGTGATTTTTTTTTGCGGCTTTACACATCTTGCATAATTTGTTTATTGCCCAACCTAACGTAATCAACTTAATCTTTTACGGCTCACAGTCATTGTGTCATGAATCCATCTGAATGGATAGTACTGAGCGTTTCTTTGTTTAATTATATTATCGCGATGATTTTATGTGCACTTATATGCAATCTAGCGTTCTCAAAAGGGTAGTTTTGTAGATAAGTAAGATCGTCCCTAAATTGAAAGTCTTCTCTATGACGCAGAAGAGCGAACACAGTCACGAGATATGACGTGTGCTGAGAGCCTTACGGGACAGTGTAGCGCTCGAAGTCTTTCCGTTGTAGCACAGCTTTGGAATCTGTGACCGATGTAATCTATGATTCTTACAAGAAGCAAGCGATCAGATTTCCTATGCAGAGATTCAATAGAACATAGTAAAAAATCTGGAATAAATAGTTTTTATGGGAGGTGGAAACCTTTCCCACAAACAGAGCATATTGTTATTACTTGACTCTGGCATCGACTCAGCCAAAGTTGTGATGAAAATGTTCTTAATTCAACAGTTGGAACGCCGAAGAATTCAACCGATAAGGAAGAAATAGTTTTACACAGTGATGGAGCAAAATCGCATTGACTGTATACATCTTGGAATTTGTCATCGTTGTTGAAAACAGGTTGGATCGCTTCTTGAAGACTTTAATGGCTCAATAAAAACAAAAGTTAGCTATGTACAATAAAGTTTTTAAATAATGTTTTTATTGAGCCATTAAAGTCTTCAAGAAGCGATCCAACCTGTTTTCAACAACGATGACAATTATAAACACGCTTCTGTTTTTGGCGATCAACTCGATCTTGGAATTGCTTCTTCTTACGAAGAATTGTGTAGATAAACACCGCTTTGGGGTCAATATTTTGTCAGATTTCGTGCACTGTTTCTCAGATTTCACTCAAACAATTTATTCTTAGAATGAAACCAAATATTTCCGTTTAACTCATTTCAGAAGTTGTAGACGATAGTATGAGAGAGTAGCCACTTCAGCACCACAGTAGCTAAGGCGAGAAGAAGCATGTGTTAATACTGTGGGGTTCAGGAATGAAATAAGATGAAATAAAGATAATTATTAGAGCGTGGATAGTTAACTGACGATTGACAACAGCCGTGAAAGCGCTTTTTTGCTAATTCCTAGCTTTCCAGCTTGCTTCTTTCATGGATTATTTGTTTCTGCTCAATGTTAACGAGTGCTGAAAAATTTTGTGTTGTGAAATTTAAATTGTCTTCTGCTAGCTTTTGTTCATCACTAAAGAGAATGCATCAAAAATTAATATATTTCCCATGAAATCGACCGTCGTATTTGTGTGTTGGCACATATACTTTCTCATTGATCAAATGATGAGCAAGTTTCATGTTGTATGTTGCGCTGACTTTTTTCTTGTTTATTACATAAGCATCCAACTATCCCCCCTCTCTGATTGCATTTTCTGTCCTGTTATTTTTAATTCTTTCTAACATCTTCCTTTTATTTCTTTACAACAAGATGTTTTGTTTTATTGTTATTAATTCTGATTTTAGATACATGCGCATTGGCAATTGACAGCCCAGAATATCCAAGCAGAATTATTGCCCTCTATATCAAGGCAACGAATAAAAGCAAAACTAAATCTTGATTAGTGTTGCGAAACTCACAGCAACTGTTTTCGAACAAGAAATTTCATTTGAAAAATGATTTTCCAATATCGATCAGAAAAAGCATTTTAAAAACCCATGATTACAATCGCGTTTAACTTGTAATTAAGCACAACTAGATATTGATTGAATTTAAAATTGATGGCCTTGATGCAACCCGTACTGAATTGTACATTACCTGAATTATGCTGGATTATTCGAGACTGTTCATGTGTCACATGAGCGGTCTCCGCGATCTAAGTTTTTCATGGTGTATAGAAATCGATGAAAAATGGGCTACGTAAAGCAGATGACGAATAAGATGAAAAAAGGTGCTTCAAGATATGATATGCCATTGGACTGCTGAAAAAGTCAGGAATTTGAATATCCGAACAGAAAAATCACATCTTTTGGTGATATATGTGTTGAGGGAAAACTAAAAATGGCCGCTGAATCAAAAGACTATGCTCCCGATTACTTAAAGGTGTGCTCCGAATGATTTTTTAACATGACCTCAATCGCAGTGAAAGTTGCTTCGTTAAGTCAGTAGAGCTGAGTGTAAATACATGATGTCATTGGTGGTCTGTGCGTGAGGACAATAGCATGGGAGCCGGATGGAATCGTGCAAGTAAGCGTCAGATTTTAGACGCACCGATGAATGAATTGCATTTTTATGACATGCAGTAACAAACAAGCATCAAATTGCAAGCATATCATTTCAAATATCAACATCTTGTATAAGTGTGGCAGCAATTTAGCAGACGGATATTCTTCGAGTCCTTCCAGAACAACTGATAAAATGTCAATCAGTAACATATCATCGATTATTGAGAAACAAATACACCCATTGACTCTTCAAATCACATACCTGGTTGAAAACTTCACAACACTTCAAACAAAGTATGACGAATTACAGAAAAATTACTGCAACTTAAAGGAAGAAAAAGCTGAAAAGAATTACGCTGATGTTTTGGAGGATGTTTCGGGCATTGCTGAATCCGACTGTGATCTCAAAGCTGATTGTATAAAGGAAGACACAGAAAATGTCATCAACATTCTGGGCAACATAGTACCGGAAATTAAAAGAAAGGATATTGCCTCCATTAGACGAATAGGCAACCAAAGTAGAACTGCTCCGCGATTATTGAAAGTGCGCCTACAAGATGAAAATCATGATCATGCATAAAGCCAAAAATCTGCGGAAAAGACAAAATTGCCAGACAATTTTCATTAACGGGGATTTGACTTTCCACCAACGCAAAGAATTGTAGAATCTGCGCAGCGAATTGCGAAAACGTAGAGAAGACGGCGAAGATGTAGTCATATATAAGGGCGAAGTCTGGAACAAGCAAAATATCAAAAATTTTCACTGACTTTTTTACCGGAAAGTGGCTCAAATAATGTGGTACTTTGCGAACCTGATCATCGACATAAACAGGACGCACTATCGTCAAAGTTCTTATGACCACAGAGTCTCAATTCTAATAGTTTTACTATTTCTCATTTTAATGCGCAATCAGTTGGTCAATTAAGCAAACGCTGTTGTGTATATGATCACATAATAGAGCATAATATCGACCTCATGTTTATTACCGAGACATGGCTCAATTCTGAAGGAGACGAAGCAAAATGCAAGAATCTTGCTCCAATTGGTTACACTGCCTTCTCTTTTCCAAGGAACACTCGAGGCGGTGGCATTGCTAATGTCGTACGCGACTCAATAAAAAATAATGTCTCCATCAAATCAGAATTCGATTTTATTCATATTTCGTTCGAGCTGATTCATGTGACTATCACTTATCCTTTTTCACGGCTTAATTTAATATGTTTATATCGTCCTCCACCTAATCCTAAAAACAAGCTGACTGATGGAATCTTTATACAACATCTTCATGACTTAATGGAATATTGCAACGATCTGAAGGGTAATTTGATAATTACTGGAGACTTTAATCTTCATTATGACTGTCCGAATTTGCCATCAGTTTCAAAAGTGATAGATATTCTGCATAATTTTGGAATGAAACAAATGGTTGACGAGCCTACACATCAAAAGGGTCACACTCTGGATTGGATGATATGTCGCTTGGAGGAGAATTTGTTCAAAAACTGTTCAGTCATACAAAGTCTTGCGCCCGATCATTTTGCTGTCATTGCACTCTGAACGTTGAAGTCCAAAAATCTGAGGTAGTGTGGAAAACATGTCGTAACTTTTCTGGAATAAATATTCCCAATTTCAAAAACGAGCTGAGGCGGGATCTGCTCAAGTTAAATGATCCAACTTTGGAGGAACTTTACGCACTACTGCGCCGGCTGACATATCTCTACGCACCTCTGAGGAGCAAAATGATCATAAACAAACACTCGATATCTCCGTGGTATGATGTCATTCGTTCTCAGCTGCGCCATGCAAAACAACAACGGAGGAGAGCAGAAAGAAAATGGACGAAAACCAAACTCCAAGTCGATCACGAAATTTTTAAAGAAGCCAGACGCCAAGTATCGGCTTTGGTGAGAACTGCTAAAAAAGAATACATGACAAACAAGATTTCCTCGTGCTCATCTTCAAGACAATTGTTCAACATCATCAATGATTTGATGGGTACTGGAAGCCGCTCAAGACAAAGTATGAGCGATCCTTCAATTTCACCTCAAGAGTTTAGAGATCACTTCAAGAATAAAGTGAATGCCATTCGCGAGAAGATCGACTCCATCCACATTTGCCAAACACCATCGTTCGAAGAGGAGTTTGATGGTGGGAAGCTGGAAAAATTCAAAACAGTAACACCTGAGGAGGTTAGGAATTTTGTACTCAACTGCTCACCGAAGTCATGCGAACTTGACCCAATTCCTACGTTTCTACTGCAGGACTGTCTCCAAGAACTCCTTCCATATCTAACTTTCCTCATCAATGATAGTCTTCACAGTGGTATCTTCCCAAGAAATCTGAAACACGGTATCGTCAGACCTAGACTGAAGAAAGGTTCAAGTGAGAACAAATTTCCGAAGAACTACCGACCTATAACAAATTTGCCATTTGTATCATAACTCTTGGAGAAGATAATATTTTCACAGCTATCTGAGCATCTGAACAAGAACACCCTTCTGAATTGCAATCAATATGCCTATCGGAAAAATCACAGTACCGAAAGCGCGATGCTAACTGTCGTGGATGAGCTCATCACAGCACGGGATTAGAATTTGGTGTCAATATTGGCCAAGTTAGACCTATCGTCCGCATTCGACACAATAGACCATTCCATCCTGCTATACCGACTTCGACAAAGATTTGGTGTCAGTGGGACAGCTCTGACCTGGTTTCAATCATATTTGACTGAACGAACTTTGACAGTTTGCATCAACAGCTCCTTCTCTGAGCCATATCAGCCACAATACGGTGTTCCGCAGGGATCCGTCCTTGGACCGCTGCTGTTTGCATTATATATATATCTCCCATCTCTGACATAATCCACATGCATTCTGCGCAACATGTCATTTACGCTGATGATATTCAACTATATATGTCCGATGGGTTGACCAACATCCACCGTCTCACTCAGCATATTCAAGAGTGCTTACAAAGTGTGCAGAGCTGGATGCTCCAAAACAAACTACTCTTGAATGACAGCAAAACTGAACTCCTAGTGCTAAGACCTAGAAATGGGGAGAATGCAGTCTCGCTGCCGGACTCAATATTTTTGAATGGGATCAAAACTATGTTCTCTCCGGATGTTACTGACCTCGGCATTGTACTGGATGAGCAATTGAACTTCAAAAAGCACGTCTCAAGTGTGCTGAAAGTGTGTTATTTCCACATTAGACGCATAGCTTCCATTCGTCAATATCTATCCCCACGCACGACGAATATTCTAATGAATGCATTTGTACTTTCGAAGCTTGATTACTGCAACTCGGTCCTGTCTGGTTTCCCACAATCCCTTCTACAAAGACTTCAAAAAGTGCAAAATCATGCCGCAAGAATTGTCTTCAAAGTTACCAAACGCAATCGAGCATCGCCACTGCTGAAGAAGCTCTATTGGCTCCCAGTAAAAAAGAGAATTCAACGCAAAGTTTCGATCTTGACATTTTCTTTTTTCACCGGTAACTGTCCTCAATGTTTTGCCCGCATTTTCCGAGTATACAGACCGAGGCGAAACCTACGATCCATTGATGACCAGCGTGTTCTCAAGAATCCATCCTGCAGGACGACTATAGCCATGAGAGCCTTTAGATATCAAGCCCCACTCGTCTGGAATCAAATTCCACGTGAACTAAGACACTGTCCGTCAGCACTAACTTTCAAGAAGCAATTATCTCTGTACTTTCAGGACTTATAGATCTTCTTTTACTTCAAGATCAAATGACTTTATATTGTGTAATGACTTCTTTTGTGTCTTGTCATGAACTGAATTGGTACATTTTCGCGCCTAGCGATCTCGCAAGAGCAGATTGGCGCTATACAAATATACCTACTTACTTACTTACTTACTAATCTTCATTAGGAAATTCACTTTAAGTTTTTTGTGAAAATGGTGCAGTGCTGTGTCCTCGGTTTGGGCTACTTTGAGTGAACTGTCTCAAGCAGTTAGAGTCAGATCTTTGAATATATAGTATATTTATGGTTCTTGTGAGCCTGGATTCTTCTCATTAGTGTCTTCCGATTTTCCGTTAGACAATGAATAAACACAAAAACTGACTAATTTTCGCACGTTGTTATGTATGAATTACAGGTCATGATGTGGACATTAATCAAAGATCGTCAGAATATATCGGGATCCAAATTTTGCCATTCAAGATGGGAGCTGATAGTGAAAAGTGTTAAATGAATGCCATCTATTGTTTTCTGGGAAGCATAAATGATAGGCCAAATGTACACGTTGAAAATCAATTATCGTATACCGAATAGGTCTATACAAGAGAAGCATTCCATTATGCATTTATCGGGAAGGACTGGAGTTTAAGACCATGATTTTTAAATGTTTTAAAACAGAAAATATCATTACCTGTTTCCTATCAGCATTTTGCTTAGTTTCCTTTAAATTGTGTCGGTAACCTCAAAAACTATTTTCGCGCACCAAGAATGTTGACAGCATGTTATTCATAAATTTACTAAGTCGCATGTATATATCATACAACGATTCCATTTCTTGAAGGCATCCTTTGCATTCGCCTACAAAGCCATGGATAGATGGCAGGATTATTGGTTTACTCAATCTGTTCTTGCTTTGAATAAAGCATGAAGGTGTCTATCAACATGTCTATATATCAGCACGTTTAAAACCATGGTTGTATAAAACTGGATGAGAATGTGCTTTAGAAAAAATGAATAGGTGAATGATAAACCCGAATGTGCAAAGTGGGACCTGGAGCAGCAACAGTCTAGCCCAATCCTTGCTTTGAGAACATGCTGAAAAGCAAGTTTTTATAACAGCGTTTTTGACACATAAAACTCAAATTCAACCGCGTGGTTTTAAAGCCATGTGCAAGGCACGGTTTTAACAACGTTTAAATACCTGATTTTAGAGGAGTTTTAAAATATGCTGCGCTGAAACTTGTATTTTGACCCTCTGATAAAAAGGCTATTCGATTGACACTAGAAGCCCTACATAAAAAATGATGGTTTAACGTCACTACTTACCCATACTGGGGGCTTCGTCGGTGCTGACATGGTTACACTTTTAACTGGAGCGTTGTGGTACTTTTAGCCGCATGCCGTTCCTGACGACTTTCAATGACATTCTCGGGGCTCGACCTCTGGAGAGAACGATCGGTAGTACAATTTCTCAACCACTGTGCCATGGAGACCACCCATGGACCACCGGATTCAGTAGAATATAACCTACCTTAGTCGCGCCTTATCCCGATGTGTGTCTTAGGCACAATGCATAATTACACAAATATACAATTAAAGTGAGGATCGGTTTGATCTCCTGAATTCTGATCATTGTAGAGAAATTATTTTCACGGTATTCATTCAATTAGTTTGTCAAAATTTTGTCGCATCTCATGGGACTGCCAATTTAACTTGAACAAGGAAGCCCACTGGAGCAAAATCTGCTCGCACAGCTCAAAATCTGCGAATCAGTCCGTGACATGGATATCTCGACATCTGAAGTTCCGGGAAAGAATGGTTTAAGGAGCAAAGCAATGATACCATGTATTCAGGTGAAAACCTGCAGCCAAGAATCACGCGGCAAAGGAGATTCCACTTTGAGAAATAGAGATGGCATGTGAAGAAATTTGCCGCGAAATCATCGAATGGAAGAATATACGATGATATTTATAATACGCATATTGTATTCATAAAGTGTCATAATAAGATAGTATGATACTCTGTGACGGGCGTAGCGTCCATTGGGGCATTCGGGGCAGTGACCCGAATGTATTTTTTAGATATATTTCCAACATATTTTAATCATGTACAATCTGCGCCGGTGACCAAACGCTACATCTTAGGTCTATCTTTAAGTCTTTCTTTCATCTTTCCAACGGATGCATGTGTAATTGTAGATGGTTTTCTGTCTCATTCTTCCTCTCAGGGGCAGTCGCCGGAGTGTCGCCGAGATCGCACGGATTGGCCAAAATCTAACACGAGCCACACATGATCAGTAATGGGTCGTTGATGTCATCGCCAAATCAGTCAATCTATCAATGTGCCGCTAGCGCGCGCTAGAACAGCTCGGTGACGCCTTTCAGCTCGTCGCGGCCACTGCATGCAACCTACAAAGATGCAGTCCATCTCTGTGATTCAACCCGGTCGAAGACAAGGAATTCTTTACGAGTTACACTTAACACACAAACTGCCTGGCTAATTACGGCGAGTCTGACTGCAGTTTGAGTCTGACAAACGTGTAGCTAATAGTTAACACGTGTATACATTCACTTCTTTATTCTTTCATCATTATTTGAAAACATCAAAATCAAAGTGACTTCTAGATTAGAGCCGGGTACTTTACATGCTGCATGCTATAAAGTATAACTATGCCAATACTGATTTTAGCCCCGGAGAAGTATTGAAGCACGTTACGCCACTGCTCCGTGATATTTACCGTTCAATTATCTTCTATTGACTTCAAGTTGTTCTACATTTGTTAATTAAAAATGAGTTGATACTTGATAGTGACTCAGGCAGCATTCTTTTTTTAACTTCGTCTTTCATGATGGGTCCAAAGTTTTCCCGCACATTCAAATTGGGATTATTCCAGACCTACTCAATATTATTAAGGATGTTGATGTTGTCTTTCATAGCGTCTGGGTTTGAAGAGCTCGCATGCTCGGTGTTTATTCTTCAAAGTTGCTTGAGTGATATTAAGTCATCTATGGCATCTTGGAGAATGGTGATGACACATTCCATACAGATTTCACAAAAAATAAGAATTTCTACCATTCAACTCGTTTCTACTCAATATTTTCTGATGTTCAGTACTTGAAATGGCCAAATTCTGTCACACGGCAAAAATGGACTTTCGAGTGACATATACAGAATATTCATCGCTCATTGCCAAGTCGTGTAAATCTCATTCACGCTAATAATTGACAAGCCAATCGTCGATGTTAAGTTTAATTATTTAAGAGTTTTTGGAATCTCAGGTCACACCCTCAGACATGGTTTTCAACGAATCGATCCGTGACAAAGATTGCTCGAAGCGTTCTTGGATTTCTTGGCTAGGAAATAACATTTCCTTCAGCGGCCAGATTCCGGAATTATGACTGTATCATGCCTTCCCATCACTTTCCTTGCCTTCCATCCGCGAGTCTAAATTTCAGCTCCAGTTGCGCTTGACAAAGTTTGGTGCCATAGAGCCATCCTTGAACGTAATTTGGGCATAACGAGGCCTTAGCCTCACGCGACTCGCGAAGCGTAACTGCCAAGATGCGGTCAGCAATTTTTTCAGTGCCGTCTAAAATAGCGGAATGGATGAAAATGAAAATAAGAAATAAATCAGTCAATGCGATCATTTTGTAAAAACGGTAAATTGTAATCTCTTAATGTTCTAAAGCTGGTAGTCTCACGCAAGCCACTAAATGAAGATATCGGACTGCACTTATACATTTTTCTGAGCTCATACCATGGGTATTTAAGAACGCTTAATCATGCATATCAAAGTTTTCATCGATTTCGAAGTACCTCAATTTGATGATCTTACTCTTATCATTTTTTCTATGAAGCTGAGTCGTCGAGATAAATTGTCACAAAAACTCTCAGCATCCTGACTCTGAATCTCTAGTTTTGGAATTGCGGATAGCAATAAGTAAAATGCAAGCAACAGTTTCAGAGATAGATGCGATTTCCCCCAAATTTTCTTGTGATCGGCGTTCTCATTAAGTCTGCATAATTGAGCTTTAGGAACCGTTGATAGCTTAAGTTCGAAAAATTCCGTTGAAATAACTGAAACGCTTAAACGGGCATCCATTGGACTCATGAATCACTTTACGAATGTCGTCCACCTAATCTCTCAGATAAAATGGGCGACACTCACGACATGTCTTACATTGCTTATGTCAAAATTGTCGGTCAAAAGTCCATTGGAGTTTCGGGCATACAATTGAAAGCGGATAACGATGCACACAGCGTGCTGTACTTTTCGTGCACTTTCTGTTGTGCCTTTAGACGCATCCAGGACGTTTAATTTATCACACTGCCATAGATGCAGTATGACAAGTTGTACCGCATAATCACCTCTATCTCTGAATCATGCAGTACTCGCGCTTTCAAATAGCGATTTTAACGAGAATAAACTTTATGAATAGGTACCTAGGTGTACAGTGCAAGGAGTTCAAGTAATTATCGCTTTATGTGCGTATTTTACCACACTAAATATTGAAACTATTCTAGTATGCGTAGTACTTAAAACAAAATGTATGGCTTTGCAATACATGTACATAATGTACCACATCGCATTATTAATTGTGCTGTATTACTGTGAACTCGAAAATTTCTTCAGACTGAGGAATTTCACAATATTTATATTTTACCGCATTCATCAAATTGGGTATGAGCAATGTACAGCATGTCCATATATGAACATATACATTGCACATGCATGAATATTTCATTGACTTATTGTTACATTGGTAGGAAAATGTTCATCACTCAACGTTTTTGTTATTCGGAGACAATTTCTTGCGTGCATAATATTGTATAAATATATATTACGCACTACGCAGGTGTTATTCATAGTCACTTGAAAGTGAAAATTCAGCGCACGTCTTAAATAACCATACTACCGCATATTCAATCTTGTGATCACATAAACAGAGTTGCGCTTATATCCAGTTGTGAAGTTTGCGCACATACGGACCAAATAGTGAACTTCGGGTAAAGGGGAACACTTTTCTTTCAGCCCTCATAAAATCCTCATTTTCAGTTTGATTGTTCTGATAATTCGCTTCACACTTCTTTGAAGTCGAGCGATGAAGTCGAGTACTTCATATTCACCACTGACGAAGGTCGATACAAGATCGAAATATATTTGGTGCCTTAATCGTTTTTGCCGAGAATCGTCATTGGAAAGGGTAGGCGTACGACATGTATCGATCGTATGGTCGACGCTTTAACTCAAACAATGTTATAGATGAATAAAAATGTCCTGTCATGCTTTTGCAAAATTTCGAAGAATTAAAATTTTGCTCCATCTTACCCTAGCAATTGGTAAGCTATTTGTTTATTTGCACATTGCTATTCCACTGGGAGATTATTCAACCGAAAAGCATCAGATATGGATGTGAGATAGATTTCACAACAGGCAGCTTATTTTGAAAATGATCATTCCATTGAAAGAAAGTGGACATTTACTCAATTTGGGTATGATGGAACAGTCCCAGTTAAACGTTTTGTCCATTTTTCCACAATACTACATTTTTGTCAACTTTTTCTGTAATTCTAGCGAAAATGTATAATTAGTATTTCAGAAAAAGCAGACCACCTAGTGGTTGTCTGAAGTCAAACGTTCTTAAAGTTTTACAGGTGATCGCTCGATCATAAACCTTCTGATATATCCTATCATGCCCCTAGCAACATTATTTGTGATATTTAGTTAGCAACAAGGCAAGAATAGGGTTTGTTGAAAGAAGAACTTCATGCCCAATGCTTATCGGTGTACAGATTTATCACATTTTTTTTTACTGAATTTTCACCCCTAGCACAGCTATTAGCCATGAACGAAGCTAGGGGTTACTCAATGAAAAGTAACAAATTGTATTATTTTGAATAAATAAAATTAAAAAAAACATCTTCCAATCTGATTAAGCTGTCCCCATCAGAAACCTATTCGCACGCCTCTTGAAAGTATCAAGATTGTATTGGTCAGGGAAAGTGGTCTGGGGAAGCTGATTCCAAAGCTGTGCCGTGCGAACAAAAAAGCTTTTCGAGCGACTCACAGTACGTGCGCGTTCTAAGCTCACATTATAGCATGTGAGTGCATTAGCTCTGCGTGTGCTTCTGGAGAAGATCTTAGGTTTGGGTACGCACTCATTTACTGCAGAGCTGCTTCTACCGAAATAGTACCTGTAGAAGAGACTGAGTGAAGCAACATCCCGTCTGACGGAGAGCGGCTGCAACTTGCTAGCAAGTTTTTCACCCATGAGATTCTTGACACGTTTCTCAACCCGTTCAAGGAGGTTAAGATGCGTTTGTGGGGCGCCTGCCCACAGATGACAACAATACTCCATCAGAGGACGAATAGTGGAACTGTAAAGATAGCAGACAGTCTGTGGTGAAAGATAGCTGCTGGCACGATAGAGACTACCAATGCGTTGAGCTGCCTGCTTGCTAATGGATTGGATGTACGGTTTCCATGACAAGTCTTTCGTAACCGACAATCCAAGGAAGGAGATGGAATCTTGTTCTCTGATCCTATTATCTGACATCTTAATGCTATGATCATCATCATCTCCTTTAAGTCGTGAGTGCAGAATACTCTTGAGTTTTTGAAGGATTGAAGGAAACAAGCCAATTGGCGCCCCATTCTGAGACCCTGCGTAAGTCTTCATTAAGAACGTCGCATAACTGCTGACGTTGCTGAGTGTTTTTAGCGAGTCGCTCATTGGAATTGAAGAGTGTTGTGTCATCTGCATACATCACCAATTTACTCACTAGGCAGTCTGGGAGGTCGTTGATGTACAGCAGAAAAAGAGTGGGTCCCAAAATTGACCCTTGAGGAACTCCTGCATTGACAGACTTGGTGGAAGACTTTTGTCCATCTAAGACGACAGATATCTGCCGGTCACTAAGGAAAGAAGCAAGAAGTTTGTGGAGTTGATCAGCAACTCCATAGGACTTTAGCTTCATAAGGAGTCCCTGATGCCAGACTTTATCGAATGCCTTGGAAATATCCAAGGCAACTGATCTCGTCTCACCTTGTCTGTCAAGGACACGACTCACATGTTCAGTGACATAAGAAAGAAGATCTGCAGTTGATCGAGAGTGCCTGAAGCCATACTGTTCTTCTGATAGAAGGTTCTGAGTTTCAAGGAAGTTAACAATGTGTTGGTTAATCACTGCTTCAAAAATCTTGCCAGCAATTGGAAGCAGGCTGATAGGACGGTAACTAGATGGAAGAGATGAGTCAGAACCTTTCTTTGGAACTGGAACCACGGAAGCTACTTTCCAACAAGAGGGAAACTCACCGGTGGATACACATCTACTAAACAGTTTAGATAAAAGTGGAGAAAGCTCAGGTGAGAGATGCTTGAAGACCGAAACCGGGATGCCATCTGGTCCACTAGACTTAGAGCTATCGAGACCGGCGATGATCTTTTTGACGTTTCGGACTGTGACTGAAGGAGGACTAATTGTCTCATCAGTGCGCGTGGGAATTGGAGGTGGAATTCTACCTCCATCGTCTAATGACGAATTCTTTGCAAACTCCTTGCAAAGAAGCTCGGCTTTGTCTGCTGAGGTTGTCGCCATAGAAGTACTGACTTCGGCATGACGGAGTGCTGGGATGGAGGATTTGTTCCTATTGGTGACACTGTTGTAAATCCTCCAGAAGTCCTTAGAGCCAAGCTTTTGGGTAGCAATGGATTTCCGTACATACAAAGCGTAACGGCTTTTGGCCTGATGTATGGTTTCCTTGCAATGTCTACGTGCGGTTTTGTATAATTCAAGATTGCCAGCGCTACTGTCACGCTTATACTTATGGAAAAAGTGGTCACGCTGGCAACTTGCAGCTGCACATTCTGGTGTAAACCAATACGTAAACATCGTAGAAATAGCAGCTTGTAACAATAGTGGCAAATACACAAGTAAATTTCACAAGCAATGAATTGGCCGTCCGCCTCGAAATAGATAGGTCTTTACTGACTTCCTGTGAGGCGCAAGCAAAGTGATCGATTTTTTGTGAATTATTCATTTCATTTTGTATTTGGATACTAAATTAAAAGTAGAAACTTCTTGCAGTGTTGAAGAGAAAATTATATAAGTCTCCTTCTTTTTCCAGATCGGAGATTCTGGTTGCATACTCCGGTATGTGTTCGGTTGCCGGTAAGTTACTCAAATGTCTCGCATGTCATTTTGTTTTTTTTATCTTGTCCACTGATTTTTAGTGAGGTTTTTGTTCTTTCTTTCTATCGTCAATTTAAAATAGTAAGCACTGTCCAGTGTGTACTCTACTTTTGATCACAGAAAAGAGCTGTAAATCGAAGTCATGGTACGAAAATAGTAATTATTCAAGAAATAGACAAAAAATGGTAAGCGAATTCAAATACTTCGATTTCAAACAGATCCAAATATAGATTAAAATTATATTAAACTTAGATTGTTATTTATGAGAATCATAAAAGACGGATGAGTAGCTGACCTGCAATTTAAGTTATGTTTTCTGATAATGGAAGGTTTAGGCTCATAATTCATCTCCGAAAGCAATCCGTGTGCCGTACCCTAGCTAAGCAGAGCTTTGCCTTAATTCTATATTACTTAGTGCATTTTATCCTCTTCTTTACATGTCATGTATTTTTTGTTTGCTTTGTACGTGGGACTAGGTACTCATATTTGTAAGTCAATTCTCATCTAATTATTATCTGAGAGGTATGATATTCAACAACAAAATATCATTAGAGACCTGTTGTTTTGGTTGAAAAGTAAACTTGTGTTTTTTTGCCACATGATGCATCTGTTCAGGTTAAAGCTTTTTGCGTTGATGTATAACGTACACTGTAAGGCCCTTGAAAGTCGCATAACAACCAAAGGAAATGAAATACTGATCAACTTTTTAAGTTAGGTACATATTTTTTGCAAATATAAATCGAATAACTCAACATTATTATTTTTATTTCTCGCATTTGAATAGTGGATAACCGAGCGATTTTTCAGCAGCTGCTAGCTGTTTATCCAATTGATCTTCAACTCGCACAGCTCATTAAATTTGTTTTCAGTGGTTATAATAATATTCTTCATAATTGCAATTTCAAGTAATAATCCTATGAAGTAGCCTTTCTTTTAATTTAATTTTCTTTTTATTTATTTTTTTCTTTTTATTTCATGGAAATAATCGATAAGCGATGATCGAGGGATTAAAATAGTAAGCACTGGATGATGGCAGCCGTTTGTATAGTGCAACATCACGCTACCATTTAACCATCAACTCAGGGCCACATATGACCGAACAATTTTCAAATAAAATTCAACGCAATTTTCGTGGTGCTATAAGCATCGGAAAGGGTTGGTGAAGCATGATTAGAAGCGCGTTGATATCTTCTTTCATTCGGTCACTTTTTCGTTAGAGTTTTGTACGTTGGCTCAAAAAGCTACCGAAGTTTTTCATAAAGTCTTCAAAGGGGTTTGAATGATTGATAAATTGGCAAGAGCACTTAAATCGTTTATGAAAGCAGATAGAGAATTTTCCATTATGTCAGTGGGGTTTTGTACTCTATTGGCTATCGAACGCAAAAATTCGATTTCATTTTCAAACTGACTGAGAGCGGAGCATATGAAAATTATCTTGGCTGTCACACGCCCGTCATGATATTTCTGGTGATTTTGAATTTCAACGAATGATAGCGCTTACATGTACCTCGAATTAGCCAAATGTGTAAGAAAACGATTTGCGCGCACGAATGTCATCAGACGATTTCATTAGAATGATGCAAAATAAAAAAAAGGTTTCATGTATACCTGGCATTGTTGGAAGTGGCCGTGACCGTTTGGAAATGTTGGCCGGCGCATTCAAAGCCGGCCAGTCGGGTTGGGGAATACGGCTGGCATCTCTGTACCGGTTGGTTGAGGCGATCAAACGTCATGCTTTATATATAGATATTTGAATAATCTAGATTTATTCAAATTCCACATAACATGCATTAAATACATGAATGGTAGGCCTACCGGTCGGATACGCAAGAGTTACAAATTATAATATACAATATAATTATTCATACTTTCATAACATAATACGCGTAATGATTTGCTCATCAAATGAACTTTAGACCTTTTATCTATAATAATGTTAGCTGCATTTTCAAAGTCTATCATATACAAGTAAATTGAAAACAGAGGGACCTTAACGGGCATAACATTGATGCAATAATAATAGTAATAATGCGTATATCTATATCCCACCTCCACAAGAAAGTTCTAAGCGGTGAGCGATTCTAAGTTCTACAGAGTTGATCATAAAAAAACGGACCACCTAAAATATGCCAAACTTCAATCGATTCTCCTGCCTTTCAATTTCCTTTCACATTGACAAGCCACACACCATTCGAGAGTTTATGTTCTCAGCTTTTCAGTGAGCCACTATACATCTGTATCCGTCATTGTATAAGGTGGACAGAGGTCAAAATGTGAAAATCGCCACTTATAGAAATTTCAAATTTTCAATGTGAAAACATGTGAGCATGACAATGAATCAAACACGAGATGAAAGGGCTTTCTCTGAGCATTCTTTTGATGTATTGTTCGTCGAAATTGGTTTACTTTTAGAGAAGTTGTGATGTCTCAAATTCATTGCATAATTTGCTTTTTGTGTCTATACTTGAAAAGTTGTTTATATCTTCGGTGCTAACGAGGTCACTTTCACGATTTCAATATCTATGGTGTCTAGACGTCTGCTATACACATCCAAATCAAAGTGTTGGTTGACCCAGATAAGCTGTAAACAAAGTTTCTATTCGGTTTTGAATTCATCCTATGTCATGATGACTGAGTCGAAGTTTGCGAAAGTGTTTTTGAAGGGCAAGGTTTCTACTCTTTTGTCAGAAGGACAGTCCGAACGGCCGGTTTGCCGAAAAGTACATAGTTATCCCAAAGACCACCATCCAAAGGTGGAAAACTGGAAACTGGGAAGGAAAGAGAAACTTTCGAACAGCTCGGATGGTTATTCACTTGGAAAGAAACGATCCCGCTGTGTCTTCAGCCAGTTGAGGAGTTCACATGAGAAGCCGACGGTTTCTGCCATAACAGTGAGACGTCGACTGAAAAGTGAGCACTTCATATGCCGTAAGACACCGTTAGGGATCGAATTGACCACCAACTGCAAGAGTTAGAAGCTAAAGCGGACGATAAGCATTGCCACTGGCCTTCTCAATGGAATCAAGTTGTTTGGATTGATGAAGCGTCTGCATGTCTCCGAGGTCACAATGGCCGTTTGAGAGTTAGAATGAAGTCAGGTGATACAATTCCTGATCATTTGACATTACCTGAATCAAGGAAGTAAAATATCGTATTTTTGCACTGCGATATGGATGAATGGTCGAATTGAACTCCATATCCAAAGGGACAACATGATTTCGATAGATTTGTAAAGGTTTTGCAAAAAGGCAAATTTGCTGAAGTGCGGGGTGAGGTTATTAATTCTTCCTGGAGATGGTCTTTCTCGACTTGAAGTTTTGTTGAGGCAAGAGGGGGAGAGTTTAGATCAAGTAGTGTTCAATCGCCTGATCGAAAGTATGCCTTCCCGGATTCGATTAAGTGATTGAACTTTCTGGTGAGGTTGTGAAATATATGTAAACATCAGTGCACCTACCACTGTCCCTATTAAGGGACAAAGACTCTTGAACAACAATAAAAATTTTATTTCAACCTTTATTTTATTTATCTGCCAAATGTGGACCTATTTTTGACAGACCTTCATTAAAGTGAGACAAAATTTAGGTGGTCCACTTTTTATGATCATCACTGTAATATTCTCTTGAACATTGTTCATCAACGATATAGGAAAAATTTTGCACTTTTTGTGCTGCGCAATTTTTTTCTGGCTACGCAAAAAAGTGGAATTTAGGTCTGGCACGCTCTGATTACTGATTGAATGCCTATGTTTCGAAATATTTTGTCTCCGAAAATGCGAGGTGCATCATTAAGCATAATTTTAAATACTGAAGTGATATTTACTTATTCACTTAAGAGGGAATTCCAGTGATTTACAACGTCATTTTTGCACCGCAGTTAAAATTCAGGTATTTCGAGTCATTGATAATGATGGCCGCGAGACAGCGCATAAGAGTTTGGAACAAAGAGCTCGCCCAATACGTCATCAATTTTTCATTTCTGTGAGTGTCCCAAGACCGAAAACCTTCGCTGCGTGTACAACGTCAATCAGGTCTCCCAGTCATTCGGCTTTTCCGGCTATAGCGACAATTTTGTTGACTTTTGAGATCGGTTAAAAATGCAATAAAACAAGTGAGTGGAGGGGGTTTGTCGGACGTAAACCAGTCAATCTAGTTGCACTCCAGTTTGTTCAATTTGACAAATTTCTTAAATTCTAGATTGAATTGTGAAACAATGAGCATTCGCTACTGAAGCAAAACGCTTTAATTATTCTGGCTACAAAACTTGTAGAACTGGCTTGTACCTTGCCCAAAGATCTCAAAGCACTAGGTAAGCAATATGAATACATTGTGTTACCATGAATGCAGGGATCGCAATTTTCCGTCTTTTCCGTTTTTTTGCGAAATTAGTCTAATGTAAATATTTCAAATTTATGCATTGAAACCCCGGTTCTTCCGATTTTCCGTTTTTTCCCTTGGGTACATTGCAATCCCTGCATGTATGTGTGTTTCATTCATGTGTACACATTTTAGGTAACATACATATCGGAGAAGACGCTGCTAGCTGTAAAACAGTCTATGGCCTCGGTAAATATGTGAAGGAGGATGTCGCCCAATGAGCTAGAAATGTATTGTATTCTCTATATGTTGACGAAGTAACGGCGAAGAACAGTTGTCATGTACTTGATATTCAAATAGGCTTTTTTGACGAGCATCTGCAGCGTAGTACTATATGCCATCTTAAGAGAATAGAATTAACAGTGACAAATGCGATTCTCGAAACTACTGATTCTTTTACTTATGGATTCATGTGCATTAATGCAGGATTCCAGATCCGGTGTCTTTCAGAGACTACGTAGTACTTGTCCTAACTTGGTGGATGTTGATGGTGACAGCTGTCACCATGCCCACAGCATGGCAAAAAGATACTTCTCTTCCAGATAGATGAACCCATGGTGCATGTTTTGTACCAGGAGATGGAGGTACTTTTTAGAGAATTCTTGTGCATTTTTGTCACCCTCGACTCATTGACTGATTGTTCGAAAGCTCCTGTCAGAACTTGATGTCCAAGCTTATGCATTGCATGCTAGTGATATTTGCTTAGGTGAAGCAAATGATGGTGTTGCATCTGTACCTGGTTTAAAAGAAAGGCTCAGAGAGGCCTATATCAAAACTACGTACGTACTACAAAAGATGTCGTATGACAGACATTTTCTTCGTCACATCTCGGCAATATCCCCAGAAATGCGAGGTGCAGTTTACGGCCAGAAATACTTGATGTAAAGCTTGCTACTACTCAGGATACAAACATACTGACTGTTGAGGAAAAGTAAAGTGTCGAAAGAGAAATTAGGAAGTTTTGTGTTGATCCATTGCCGAATTATTCCCCTGAATCTCGAATTGATACTTGGTGTGACAACTTATCGAGATCATATCCTTTGCTATGGAAGTTGGCTAAGTCCCTATTAAGCATTATTATTTCTCTCGAAGTAGAATGCTCTTTCAGTATAATGAATCAATGTTTGACTGAGCGAACATCAAGCCTAGAAGCAAAAAATATCGATACAAGCCTCTCAATAAATCAATATTAATTGTCCCACACACAAATCTGTTATTAATTTGTTTAGTAGGAATGAATTTCTGCATGAGCAGGTTCCAAAGTCCTTAGTAAATAATGGGCCACTGTCAAAAATACTAATTTAGAGGTACATCAGATTAAACATGTAATACTCGTACTATGTCGAATAAAGTAATCGATAAACTACTTCATTCTACATAACAAAACCTCAAAAATTTCAGCGCTACGCGCCGATTTATATGCTACGCTTCCACGTAGCTATGTGCATGCGTTTTCCGGTTTTTTAGCGACATTGTACTGGGACCCATGGTCAATCAAAGTTTGCCTGCCCCGTTAACTTGCCAAACAATTATCCACAATCCACTCAAATATTCGGATAGCACGAGTAGGTCCTAGGTTCCACTGAAATCCATCATTCATTGCATCTCTAAGCTCCACGTTTTTTATAAAACTATCCCATGTAGTGAATTTTGCAATAAATAAGTCAAGGAAAACACGTTGTCAAGGGATGCCAACAAAGTTCATAGAAGCTGGAATATAGGAAACTACATGCATAAGTTGCCGATAATCACAATTGTTGCATTGCATGCTCTTAATTTTGTAATTTATCGACAATAATTCATATAATGAATGTCAATGGTCGACATGGGCCAAAAATGTCTTGAAAAGTTGCAGCCAGCGTTTCCAACCCTGATACCTGGTACTTAAAGAATACTGAGCTTGCCAATTACCCTTCAAAGTAAAATTCTAGAACCTATCTAGCTACCCACCTACGTGACTTAGTATCAATTATCAGACCTAGTATATCTATTTTCGAAAATCTACATGTACTGTGTAACTTCTCTAAAGCCTAAAAATTGAAAATTGTTGACCAATCTCACTCTCCATTTTGAATTTAAACCAAGGATTTGCGGTTGGCAGTATTCGCTTCAAATGAAATGTCGAAAATCCAGAGTTCCAAATTGATACATCCATTAATGCCGAGCATGGCATGCGCATTTTGGATTTCGACCCATCCCACTAGTCAAGTAGCACCATCGCAAGGAATAAACACTACAATAAGAACGAACCCCTTCGCATTTCGCAAGCGCTTCCACACTCGACAGTTGATTGACTATCAGGGGCTGGGAAAAATTAATTGACCGGACATTAATTGTAATTAATTGATTGATGAACCATCTTGAATTCAATTAATTGACTGGATCAGTTACCAATTATTCAAATTAATTGCAATTGCTCTCAAGTCATCAAGCGATATATTGAGAGATTACTATAAGCTATACAGTATAATATATAGGCCTACACAGTCAATAATATAATATTCTGCAGGCTTACTCGTAATTAAAACGAAGAATAGTTTGATTGTAGCCTAATGCAAAACTTATTCTTAATAATCTGTAGCATTCATTTAGACTTTAATTTAATTAAATGTTTCTAACTGAACATACATCCTTCATATATTCTAATTATCTTAGATAAATTCAAATTATGGTAAGCCTAATGAAACATTTTCTTTCGCGATGGCCAGAGTGGCAGTGTTACAGTGTTTGAATTCGAAAATATTGCGCTTGTAGAAGAGAGGAGAATATAAATATTAATTATCAGTCATTGCTTAATATTTTTATCAGTGCATTTACATATTTTGTCATGAAAATAGTTCAATGAACATAGGGATGCAGAAAATGCATGCGTGTGATTACAGTCAAATTCTATTTCTGAAAGTGCTGTAATATATCTTCGTAGACCTATGTGCTATGGAAACAACTTTCTAAGTTGTAATCAATCAAGTGTTAGTCATGCAATCATTTTGTGGAAAGATCTTCCTATATTTGGCAATCATAAAAGAACAATTGCAATTAATTTTTTTCAGTCCCTGTTGACTATCACTTGAAAACCGTTGAATGCGTGAAGCAGTAGTAGTTATTTAACTTCATGCTTTTCTTTATTTTAATCGCGGATCCCTGTTCAATCAATTTCGCAATGTCATTTTGAAACTTGCCACTATTTTACAATTTGATTTATGAACATTGGTCAGTCAGACCACAGCATATACTGTGGTTGCTGTCTCGTTTCCTATTTCCTATTTTATGATCCTGATCCGTGTTAGATTACTGTCATCCTACTCCAATCCTTTTTCCAATCTCTTCTACCTCGGGTGTAGAAAGAGGGTGTTGCACACCTAATTGCCAGAAGACTGTAAGAATGCAGACTGGCAGAACGCTGGATATTCGGCTACTTTGTTTACATACTCATCTATCGCGGCTGCACTGGCGGCTGACTGTCATTCGCATATCATTTGGTCGCGCTGATATCATTGCGTACATTGACGTGTTTTAAGAAGCAGCGTCGCTCATCGATGATTCTACTTGATGTAGGTGAAGAGCTATCTGAAAGTGATACAACATAGTCGACGAGATAAGCAGCGATGTCAGATCAGCAGACAATTAAAAACTGTTGTTGGCTGAATTCATGTTGTGATTTACACAACAATACCCGATGGTGGTGTCGATG
This sequence comes from Prostheceraeus crozeri, assembly GCA_907163375.1. Taxonomy (NCBI): domain Eukaryota; kingdom Metazoa; phylum Platyhelminthes; order Polycladida; family Euryleptidae; genus Prostheceraeus; species Prostheceraeus crozeri. The sequence continues at coordinate 473,679 of CAJQUW010011233.1, forward strand.
GTGCAGAATATCAACTCCGCTGACCTGTTAGAAGTTGGTCTTTAACCATTACACAAGCAGGATGCCACAAGAATTGATTAACACGTTGGAATTTATGGCGGAAAGATTGCTAACTGTAGTGAATGGAAACTAATATCCTGCAACCTGAAGACAGCCATTGCGGAAATTTTCTTTCACACAGAATGAGATAGAAAAATGAGAAGATCAGAAGGCGGAGAGAAGAATAATGCAGTGGTGGTTTTGTGTAATAGATGCACTGAGACAGTTACCACACAAGGTTTATTGTACGAAATGAAAGTTGACGACATACTTGATGGGTGAGGGGGAACAGATGTCATTTCACGGCGATTGCTAATTTCATTAACCATACACGAGGAAGTACTTATTGACAACACTCAGATTTTACGAATCTGACTGGACTATCCGGCTAATTTCTGTTAATTGTTGAAATTGATGCGAAATCTTTGATATCTTTACAATAAAGAATTATTTAAATATAATTGATGCTTATACCGCAATTATGGACAGTTCTGGTTGTAACTGGACACACCAATTTCGCCCAACTATGTTCTAGTGTCGGAACTTCACCTGCCGGCTCAGTCATATAATTCAATCGTTTAGGCATCAAAATTCAGTGTAAAGTATTTGCGAAAGCGTACTTCGTCTACTGTGTCGGTCTTCTATTACAATGCGCAGCGGGATTTCGACGACCATTGATCACGTCATCTGTCTGGTTGTCGAAAACTTTCAACATATAATTATTGACGACGGACATCCTAGTGCATACATTTTTTTCATAAAAGCGTAGCTTCGGTGAAAAACTCGCTAGTGCGTTGCATCCGCTTTTCGTCACACGGGACGTAGCATCATTTAGTCTTCTACAGATAATAGAAGCAGTTCTATAGAAGCTATATCTACACATACTATAGAAGCAGTTCTGTAGAAATAAGTCTGTTTTCAAGCCACACAGAATACACTCTCATGCTATTATGTGAGCTTAGAAGGCACGCGCACTGTGAGCTTTGGGATCTGCTTCTCCAGATCACTTGCCTTGGCCAATACAATCTTGATGTCTGCAACAGGCGAGCGATTAGGTCTCTGATGGTACAATGCAATCAGCAGCTCAGCTCTATCTAATGGAAGAATTTTCCCTATAGTTCATATAACTGGGTTGTTGTAGCGTCCAATTTTTTTCATCGAGTAGTAGTCCTGCCACTAGCACAAGTTTCTGTAGGGATCGATGCCGAAAATTAGACTCAAAATTATGCGCACTATAGCTATTACGAATCTGTGCGTCTGTCGACTTCTTCTCTATTCATCTTTTTGTCGTACAGGATCAAAGAAAAAGCACATGTAAAGCCAATGGGACGCAGATCGAGGTTTTTCGGTATAAAGTTTTGTTCTGACGCACAGATGTTTTAATCAGTTTCCTCTGATTAAGTGAGATGTACTAAGTCTAGAGCCATTCTAGCCAGTCTAGAGTTTTGACTTGGAATATTCTCAGGTAATTTCCTATCATGTGCATGTACTAATATCATGCCTCTGATCGGTGATGAACGCGAGAAAGTGGTTTAACGTGCCTGAAAGTAGTTGAAATGTTGTGTTGTTGATAATAGGAAGCTGAGCTGGGGAATATCTTGAAATTAAAAATTGAGTATCCGGTGCTGAAAAGCTCGAGTTTTGCGGTGACAATGAACCAATCACGATCACTGTTTATTTTTACGTCATTGCATTGAAATAATTCAATGAATGAATGAATGTGTCTGCAACAAAGGTGTGCAGTCACAGAATTATATTCATTTGCGCGCGCTTCGGTTTCCTAGAAAGGAAGAATCTATCTATCCTTAATGTTGAAATGGCCCATCACAGAATTGACAACTTGCTCCTTTTCGAATGGATAATTCGTGTATCGCTTGATATTGGAAATGGTAAGCAATAAGCTGTCAGCAGAGGACAACAGAGCCAGTGAGAGATGCGTGCGTGCTGTGATATCACTTCACACACACCAAAACACACATCTTGGCTAGCCTTCGATTCACTGCATGCACTATGCAGTGAGAAATGCCGAGGAGAGGATGTGAAAACATCAAGTGAACTAATTTTCGTACGCCTACTACTGTTTTAGTAATGATCGGAAGGGTCAACATTATGGAGAAAACTTGTACGCAATGATCTGAATGCTTCGAATCTGAAGGAATTTTGGCAATCGAAGCGCTTTGCTGGAATTCACATTAATCCGCAAGCGACGGACGACTTTTTTTGCTCTCTGTAAGGTATTAGGAATTCCTTTTTGCCCACCTAATAGGTTCCTCGATGTGCCGTCAATTTCGTATTCATCACACTTCTGGCAAATCGAAGCAGATAAACAAAATATTTAATTCTGTGTGTGCAGCACTTCCATCTTATTTCATTTCTCAAAATTCGGCGAAAATGAAGGTCAGCTGACTAACTTTACAGATGCAGTCGATAGTGGCGTCATGCAGGGGCATAGATATCTAAGTTACACTAAAATCCCCAAGCTTTTGTTTACCACTGCGGTGATAAAAATTCCAACCCCCAACAATTGAAGTCATCGTGAGTTTTTATGTATGTGTGCAATGAACACCCACTGATGCTCAAGCTGAACCAGGTGAATGATCACAGTCTGCTTGTTCGCTTTCAATGCGCCAAGAAAATTTTGTAGAAACTCAAATGGACGAATAATAAGCCACTTATCCGTAATCAGCCTTGCAAATTATCTACGTATTCCCACCAGACTGCAGACGTAGTTTTTTGTGTATTCTGATTGGTTCGTAATTGTTTAAAGCTATATGCATTGACATCCTTGATATATCAACTCAAATTCCTGCCATTTCACTTGAACATTGGTACCTGTCGCTACCTAGTTTTGCAACGTAGTCTTGCTGTTATTACAATTACTTCATTATAGGAAATTTATATAAAATTGCAAAATCAAATGTAAGCTTTGATTGAATTGTACGAGAGAAATACCCACAATCTGATATACTATAAGCTAATTACAAAGTGTACTTGAAAAGGAAGTTTGATTAACTTGGTAAGCCAACTTGATTAACTTTAGTCCTTGATGTAGCATTAATACAATCAAGGACAACAAAAAAAACATGGCTAAGAAATGAGTAATGGAATTGTGCTTGGCAATGCTTCAATTGGGATGTATAGTGATATGCGCATGCACATATCCACTTTGTAATGTAAGTAATGTAAGTTAATTTGTATCTCAATGTTAGCTCTGCACCTAGAAGATGATACTTGTAATTTTCGAGTTCCACTTGGTGTAGGCCTGTTCCGGTCCTTTTGAATCAGCTTATTTCAGACGGCATTGGTGAAAAATTGCTTTAAGTTGCGCATAAATTTAATTAGCATTTTTGTAGGCAACTTCAACCAACTGCTCCGTAACTGTCCTGATGAAACACTCTGATTTCCACTCTGAGATTGAGTAGCCGAGAATGAAAATATTACAGAAGTTTTACGAGATTGCATCGACCATTGCCCATCCAACTGAAGTCTTGATTTTATTTTACTGTCCATCAGATCTGTCAGTTCTTTGTATGTATTATAATCAAGTATCATAACTTGTTGGATGGAAGGGGTGCTTCAAGATTTTGTTAAATGAGAAGACATGAGATTTAAGTTTTTATTCATTTCAAGACGCATGGCATCACTATTCTTCATGCTGGTTGGCCTATATTTCTTAAGTGCTACTTATTTCTCGCTATTTGATTATTAGAAAGTTCAATGTTCCCATAGCTCTCATTACTTATTCATATACTTGAAAACTGAAAGTCACATGAAAATAAGTCGTGGTGATCTATGCCTAAAAATATGTCAACTCCTCCCCCTCAGGTAGAATGATGTTAATCGGATGTGGTCTGGATCCGTTGTTGCTTCATAATTTCATGCTCAACCCTGCCGTGTTCAGGCTATAACTCGATCGATTGCCACTAGAAGATCGATTGAATGAGGAATAAATCGATTGAGCTTTTTGATACATTCTGGAAATATTTCACATAAATTGTTAATCACGATTATTTTTTATCAGTCGAATAGAATGCGCTATAAATTTTGAGGACAGCTTTTCGAGGCAATCTTCCTCCAATTCATTCAACTGATTCGCGCTTCTGTGCAGAAGGTCCAGAGTTCGAGTCTATCCGCCTTGTGCTGAAGGTCTCAGCACGTGCTGGAGCAGTGTAATGAATAGCAGATTAGTTTATTCAGTCTTTGCTGCCTATTATTTGTAGAGAAGCACTTTTCCACGAAGATAGCTATGTGTGTCTAGTCTACACATGCTTGTAAATGTACTGTGTGATCATCACCGTTTCTGTTTGCGTAGCTCATTGTAAAAATCAACATTCTCATTATTGCACAACAGTCACTCAATCATAAATGTTAATAGATTGTTGAGCGTTACTTGGCGGCCATCAATTCTGAAATCTGATAATCAAATCAAGCCAGTTTTAAGCAACTGTCCTGATTAGAAAACTGGAAACATTTTTCAATGATTATTAATTTAATCCTACAATCTCATTAAAATGATGTTAAGCGGTTTCTTTTTGTTGGAAAATGACTAGATATCATTAACAATATTTTTCTTCTCAGGTGAAACCAAGTTTTTGACGATAATTAGCTTATTTTTTTATTCTCATTTGTTTTTAAACCAATAGAGGGTTTCCGCGCGATAGGGAGTCGGGCAAATACAGGGAATTCTTCAGACCCCTCTTGATTATAAGGAACTTGCAGTGATAATGCTCTTTCTTCGCAAGAAACTGGAAAATACAACGAATTTCTATACTGACATTGGTGAAAATGTATATATCCATACATTAATCAGTGTATCACTTAGTATTTGATTTCTGAATTGTGCGCAAATAGATTATTATCATCAATCGTCGCCGATAATGCAAATGATGAGTATTCAGTTTTCATTTCATCGCAACAAAAAAAGCTGAAAACATTCGTTTACAAAGATATTCTCTTGGATACATTTTAAGCGGAAACATTTTAAGCTTGTCATAATTCTTTACATATCACTCGTGATGCTAGATGATTTGTACATATGTAAGTTAGATTGGAATGCGCTGGTTGTCCATTTCTGTGAGGATAGCTGATTTTTGCATTTGTCTTCTTTATTACTCGATGATCAACCGACTTATTTACAGTAAGACTGTCGATTGTAGTTCACGCTGCAGTACACTCATCGCGTTATCTTCGTAATCCGTATAAGCTATGGGTAGTATTCAGCTGTGTTTTACGTTATTAGTTTGTAATACCGCATAGCATAAAAAATAAGTAAAATAAGTGAGCTAACTAATAGAAAAAAGAAAAGATGCGTAAATTGTACCAACAAACTTGTACAATATTGAAATATTATGAAGTAGTCTAGAATTGCTTTTTGTTTTTGCCACTTCAAGTTCTCACTGTAGAGCGAGCATCCAGAAGTTGACCGTGTGAATTTTCTTTTGGCCATTTGGGCTGATCATTAAAAAAACATATGTATGCGAGCCATATGCGATATGTCAACTTCTCACAATGTTGGATAACCACGAAAATTTTCGTGGATATGGATGTGATTCTGAAATTTCCTCTCCACGACAACCCTGACATACCTCGAAATGTGCAAAGGATGCGTAAATCGGAACAAAGAATCATTGGCGAATGAGATGTTTTTCTGACCCAATGATTTAAATGGCCAGCCGTGTTTTTTTTACTTAAGAAATTCACTGTTATATTCTTCAAATTCGTAAACGTTGCAGCCACGTTGTATACACGCATTTGCTATCTTTTGCATCCGAACTGAAATGGCTGTTTACAAATGCAAAGTGGAAGCATTTGTGTCTATACCTTCGAATTACATCAAAGATTCCTAAGTACCCGTTCATGTGGGCATAGTATAGAAAAGTGTCTCCTCAGACTGTTCCGTAACAGCCGTAGACACCGCGTTTCGCTTCACAAGTGTGTCTCGGAATGGCTCAAACTAGCTTCTCTCGAAAGGCTGAATGAACTGACGGACTACAGAAAATGCTGCTCTGGAATTTATTCATCTGGACTTAGCCGTGGAGCCAATAATCATCAATCTTTTCCCAGTACCAGTTCAATATAATTGGACAAGTATGCCTAGCCTGATTTACTTCCTGATTTTTCTAGCCACGAATGTTTATGAATTGAATAAAAGCAAGCGGGCATTTGATTGCGCAAGAAACAAGGATTGTAGTCACCACCAATGTCTCAGAAATAAGATGTTTTCCAAGAATCGATATTTGTAACTTGTAAGTAATAGGTCTTACTCAGAAATTTGTGATTGAAGAACATAAAAAATGTAGCGTCGAAACCAATTAGCACTATCTTGTTAAGCTCGTCTGAAATTAAGGCTGAAGTATATGTCTGCATCAAGTTTCTCAATAATGATGTCTCATCTGAATTATGAACGTGCATGTAGTTTGTATTGAGGAATTCTACTGACGAGCCACTACGTACGAATGTGATTCAACATATTGATAGATTTTGCTAATATTTGTTCTTGTACAGTACAGTAAATGGCCGCAATTTGATGCCTCCAGAAGCGTATTCGCCTCGCGACTACATGCTGATTCACCTGAGAACCGTAAGGCCATGTCTCCAAGCGATGGAATTTAGAAATAAGTGAAGCTCAAACAGTTTTCTTTAATTAAAATGCAACAGATCATTTGTCATTGACTTTCAATTTCATCTTTCGTGTTTTGAATACAATAGAAAGTTTTTTTACCAATGGAGGTATTCAATGACGTGAACAAAATACTGGATCAGAAGACAAGCAGAGAGAGCAAGCTTCAACAATTAAGATTTTTTTGTGCGACTTGATCGTGTTGTGACGGATGTGCAGAATGTTCAATTAATGCATCAATTGACATTTCCATGCTAGATATTACAGCATCCTAATGTGTTTTTTATTTCTCATCTTTGTGACAACATTTCATCCGAAAATGCGCTCTTAAGTCAGTCATTTTAGATGGCTAGAATGGAGTTGCGAAAATTAATTTAAATCGTCATGAATTTTCCGGATTACCCTCCGTGAATTTTTTATCCATCCATGCATATGCATTAAAGAAAAATGGACTTGACCACTATCATTTTCATCTCAAATTACTTTTTCATTTCGAAAATGCGTTTTCGTTCCTACTTGATATTGAACTGCGCTTTTTCTCGGGTGGAATTATTTCAATCTTGCGTCGCATCATCACCTCTGAGTGATTCGGTTGCAGTCGCATGTTAATTTACAACGTGGTTATCACGCATGAACAGTGCGAGATAATTTTCTTATTAAATGGTGTGGTGAAATTAATGAAAGATGAGAATTTTGTGATAGCGTTGCCTCAGTCAGATCATGGTTAATGACTTAACTTAAATCCCGTCCGACGAGGTCGAGTAAGGAAACATAGTGAGCGTCGATAACCTTTCCAGACTGACTGCTCCCTCGCAAGCCATATCATTTCGGCGGCTGAGATTGTTGAGTTCGCATCTCTTAGTGATTGCAACCATTCTAGCGATAGACTTCTGCCATACGGCAACAGCATTTGTCATGACAATTTTTTGTCATTCATCCGGTCGACGTGTCCATGCCATCTTCGTTGTGTGTCCTGCACCCTTTCTACAATATTTCATTTCAGCCATCTCTTTCACTCTCTGGTTTGAATTCTTCTGCGAGGTTGTGCCTAGAATTTTCCTAATACAAAACACTTCAAAATGCCAGGAGTTTCTTCTGTTTTTCTCTAAGTATCCAGTACTCTGACCCGTGCAGTGCGGTTGGAAACAGCATTGTCATGAATAGTCGCAACTTAAGTTGAAGATTAATGAAACGGTCGATCCGGATTTTTGAAAACTAACGAAATGCCTCCTAACCCAAGGATCCTCTTCTATTTGCTTGTAAGTATCTCCCTGTTTAGTGCAAGTTACACCTAGATACTCGCATTTGAGGTAGTCTTACTGTTCAATTCTGCCTGGTTGGAGCACTATGTTTATGCCATCAATTTTTTTCCAATTTTCACAGCGTTTGACTTCTTTAAATCTTTTGCAGTTGATTTTAACTCTTTTTTGATGTTTCTTGCAACTAATTCGTCGATTCCGCTATGAGTGCGATATAATCTGCATACCTAAACTTTGTGACTTTCACGCCGGCTCTGCTTGCTCTACCATCCTCGAAACATTCCACGGCTGCACTCGCAAGCACTTCCAAGAAGAGATTAAGGGACAGTGGGCAGCACTGTAAAACTCCTCGCGTAGGGAATTCTTCCGTCACCAGAAGCCTCTTCCTTACGACAGCGCTTGTTGAGTTGTCGATTTGAGTAATAAGTTTGATAATTTCCTCTTCAAATCCATAGTATATTAACACTACTTGTGATGGTCTTCTCCAGCTAGAATCGAAAGCTTGTTTGAAATCCGATGAACACGCATTACTGGTTTATGTCTACCTCCCACATCATTTCTGCACTTTCTTAGAGCGCGATAATTTGGTCAGTGGTACCTCTCGAAGCTGTGAAACCGGCTTGCTTCTGGGTAAAGATTTGTTTCTACAGTTAATTCTCGTTTGCACGACTTCAGCCACCATTCTGTATGTATGTGACAACAGGCATATTGGACGATAATTTTCTTTGTATGTGATATCCCTTTTTTGTTTAATGGAGCGATTACGACTTTGCACCAGTCTGTCGGTGATACCTGTCTGAATTCTGGCAATGATTTTAAGTCAATTTGATCATTATCAATGTATCATGGTCAGATTGAACTATGACGCGGTGTTTTGTGCTAGAGATGGCTTCTAAGGTGTATCTTTCCTTGAGAATATGTTCGTTACGAACCAGCTCTTAAGATAAAATGTCTGCCATGATGAACAAGTAACATAGTTTCGTAAAGCTGCCTGATGTACATGTATACAGATGTTATGACATTCGGGGGGTTTGCTGATGTTGTCTTGTTGTACTTAAGGCATAGTGCGTCCGCCACCGCTTTAAATTTGGACTGAAACCTGTTTAAATTAACTAATCACCACAAAACTTCAGATACCCATCGCTACAGATCAATCTTATCTACTTAAGAAATTCACGCGATTTGAGGCAATATTTTCTGAATTAGAGATGTTTGTGTGAAGCGCCAACGATTTCCGTAGATCAGGAATGGCTTTCCATCACATACGTGAATGCAAGTATTGTTTGTATTAGCTGTCACCTCATCCGCTTATATTTGAAGCTATTTCACTATTTCTTTGGATCCTACCCCTAATCAATAAGTTGAGGTTTTAAAATTCGTTTTGAAGTCTTTGAAAATAGTCCTGCACTTCACTCTGGCTGCACATGACCAGCAGAGATTGTTTGCCCTTATAACTACTCTTCTGATTCTTAAATTGCTGATGCAATCTGAATCTGATTTATATGTCGATAGAAAATGAACATGTCTACTTTTTAAATTTCTGAAATACAAGGAATAGAATCGCCGTCAGTACGTACGGAACTTGGGGAAATGTGGCTAAGAACACTTTGAAGCGCATTTCATCTCGCCCATCCCTCCACACCCTTACATCGCGAGATGGCATCAAACAAGGCATTTTTGGTCGCCTTAGCCTAACCCTACAGCGCGCAAACGCGAGGACTCTCCTGCTGAGATCGAGGCGTGATCGGAGCCGGTGAACTTATATTTTCGGGCTTGCCGTAAAAGGCGTGTCTTTTTAATAATTTCATAACTTTCTTCTATACGTTTACTTTCATACTTTTGTACCATCATATTTTCCTGTTGTTCTAATTATAAATTATATACAGTGTAAAAAAAGGAATAGAACATCTGACAGGTGTGCTGATCAAAACATTAGACTAAAATTTTTTCAAAAATTTGATAATTTTTGCTGATAATTATCCAGCAAGTTTTATTAGCAGGAAATGAATAGCAACCATGAAAATAGAAGAATCGACTATTCAACAAATGCGACTGTTTTTTTAAAATCCCTCATATCTCTGATTACATTAGTAATATTATCAACCTCCTGGGGAAGTGTTCAATGCAAATCGAATTTTGTAGCTAATCGAAGTGATGATTAGGATTATCTTTGAAGATTGGCATTTGGATTATCTTGAGAAGTGTTTTGACTGGATAGGTCAAGTGACTGGAGCAAATTATTTTATCTCCATACGTCACCGCACAGAGATTGACAAGAAAATAAAGACAACTTCTTTATTGAAGTTTTCGGGACTCAGTCTGAGAAATGTTGATAACAAAATATCATGCAGTCAACCACAGAAGATGAAATGTACACAGGATGTAAATGTTTGCATGGAAAGACTGATTTCAATATCCATCCTAATAATTGAGATGATGCCAGTGGTGCGTGTTGCCTTTCACTTCTGAAATGTAAAAAATGTGATTCCTGTTGTGAATGCACTGTCAGAAATATTAAATTGGCAATATTCGACATCCTTGAAGCTGCAAAACTATTGAATAAACTTATCATGGTGTCTTTCTTCCAAACGTATCTGTGCTTCAACCGTGCATTCTTTGCTGGAAGGTATTCTATGAGATCAAGCTGTCTAAGAAAATAGCTTCTTACTTTAGAAATTAAAAAAGGTGCTCAGAATATCGATGTATCATTTCTCCTGGTGACTTTTCCGTTAACTTCTTCGCAAAATCTCGCTGCACACACGGACATGATTCAGATTGCCGAATTTCAATGAAATATTTCAACAGCATGTGCAAGAAATGTGTTCATGACATCGAAAAATTGTTCATGAAAAAATCGCAAAATTTGCAAAAAACGAGGTCTAGCACATGAGTTTAACGCATAAACATGCAGTCCCATGCTTCCTAACTCCCAATGTACGTAAATATACATGCATACTGTTCTCCACCCGCATTGTGCTGGCAATACGTTATCTACAATTTGAAAACGCTTGGATGACTCTATTTGTAAGGCAGTCAAATTTAGGATTGCTGACCTGATCATGCATGAGGCCAATTTCAACCTATCTGTCCAGAGAAATTAGAAGTCTATTAACCATCTATGTCTCATAGACTTTCCAGTTTGCTACCGTGCATTTTTTCATGGATACTTATCGTGCATCGACAAAAATGCACTATAAAACTTTCTTCTGCTTCTGCAAACAATAGATACAAGAATTTCGATGCAATATTGTTTTCCATTTGCAATCATAGCATAGAAATTAGGAACGTCAATATTTAGAATACTAACAATTTGCAATATCAGCACGGAAATTCGTCGGAAATAGTATCGATTGATTCCATAGATAACCTTCAATACTGTGGCATTCAGTGTAAAAGGTTGCTTCTGTCTATGGTGTTATCTACTTTCTCCATCGATTATCAAAATTGATATCATTAACTCAAACGGTTGATGTTGCTTGATAGCAACTGATCCAGATATTGATACCAAATTATGCAATACAAGCTACTTTGTTGTCTGGTGTCGGTTAATAATATCGTTATAGCTAGCTTTTTAGGTATTATACTGCCTCTATTGACTAGATATGGTAGATATAAACCTCGCCTACAGCTCCGTTTATGTCACGCCATAACTAGTCAATAAAAAGCAGCAAACCTCAAAAACTAGCTATAACTATATATAGTGAACCACTTTTAAAGTGCACACACAGTTACAAAGTTTCCATCTTCCGTGTGTTGCCAAGCATTCTGGTGTTCTCTATGTTGGTATAATAAAAGACGATGAACAAGACATGAATTGATGCTGCTACTTCCACTTTCATAGGCCTACAGCACAGAGTCTTCTTCAAATCAAATTTAAAGATCTCATTAATTAGGATCTCTATTTAAGTGAAGACCTCATTGACACCAAAAGCAGTAGTGCCCTGAAATTTCTATTCCTGTACAATAATCGCAATAAAATCGGGAGTCGCCTTACAGATGTAACCCACGATGTGAGAGAATCTGTATGGCTAATGCAGCGTGTGAGTCTTCATATTCAGAGAGGCAATGTGGCTTGTGTTCTTGGGGCTGAGCAAAAGGCCTGACTTTACTTATTTTGTAGGACGCTTTTTACTCTTTTTTTGTACCTTCGTTTTTTCTTGTTATTGCAAATACATAGTGTTGCAACTATAACCTCTATGATTAATGCTTCCAGAAAAAAATAAAGCATTATAATTCATCTAAGCGTAAGATTTCAACATTTTGCCGGACAATATTGCTCTTAGTTGCAATATTGTCCGGAAAATGCTATGCAATTCCTATGGAAGAAAAAAAGCCCACTATATGTCCGTTACCACCGATGTTTCAGCGATTCATTGATCACATTAAATTAAGCATTGCCGTTGTATGCTATAGTGTAGCGAATTGAAATGCTAATTTCTCAATGACCAAATAATGGAATCATTTATATTTTTTACGTTTCCATTTGTCCGCCATTTGGATCAACCCATTGTCTATTGATGTCAATGCTTTGTATTTAATCGGTACATTCAAGTGGTGTCCGTGGCACAGTGGTTGCGCACTTGGACTAGCGATCTCATGGTCCAGAGGTCGAACCCGGAAAGTGTCATTGGAAGTCGGCAGGAAGGGCATCCGGACTACAAAGCACCACAACGCTCCAAACAAAGTCTGACTTAAGTCAGCACCGTCCAAGGCCCCAGTAGGGGTAAAAAGTGACGTAAATCCGCAAAAAAAAAAAATTCAAGTGCGTAGATGACTTGAAAAAAAGCATGAAAACATTCATTTGGGTCCTGAGATCATATGACTTCACATACAAAATTACACTGGCAGAGATTCGAGGCAGTCTACCATATACCTGTAAAGTCTTAGGGTACCACATACATTCAGAATGAGCGAGGTTTTTCGCACATGTTTCGTTCTCTAGTAAATTTCATGTATGATATCAGCATCCTGCGAACATTGTAGCCTAAATTTTTTGGTTGCAATCTGAAATCGTGGCAATGGTTGTTAAATTAATTGCTTCAGCCGCATGTTTTAATGTCCATGAATGATGAAAAATCCCTTTTCTCAAATCCCTCCATGAAAATGAGCATTCCGGAGGAAAATGCCTGTCAGTTTCTCTAGAAGTTGTGTCAGTTGCCATCTATTAATGAAATTCACATTATAAACAACCAGCCACCATTTTTTAAATGCAGTTGATGATGGACCTTAAGAAAGTATAAGTAAGCGAACCGAGTGTAAGTACAAGAAATCCTATTCGCTTTTAATTACCATTCTTTTCACGTTACAGAATTGCGTTGCTTTTCCTACTTATGCTGACTAATCATTGCTAAATACAGTCAGTAGTCTGGAAAGTTTTGATCAATGTGACATGAAACCTCCACTTCAAGGAATTTGAATTTTGATGTTCTATATCATATTAAAACATAATGTCATCATTTTGGATGTCACCATTACCTTGGATGAATTATAATAGTAATATTCTCCGCTAAACTATGACAACATTCCTAAATTATATCATGAATTTCTAGGTCAGTGATATCAAACATAGACGAGGCTCAAAAGTGGCAAATCACACTGAGAAAACCAGAACTATAAACAATTGTCAGTGGATACCATGCTTCTTAAAAGACATCTTGTGTTTCCTGATAAATGCGGTTTACTAAGTAACTGTTCATCCCAGAACTTTTACCACAATCTGACACTTTTATGAGGAAATAAGAAAAAATAAACTTCTGCGGGAATGTGAAACGAACTGTATAGAAACCGAAATTTTATCGTACGAAAGAAACAATGCATTTATATCTGTTTCATGGAGGCCCAAATGATAAGGAAAAATTTAATAAATAAATAAATAAAATAATAGTAAAAATCAAATAATAAATTCTGTTGATGAAAAATAAGGGCATCGTCAATTTTGTACTTGTTAGTCTTCTTATTCTTCCATAAGAATACTGCCCATTTATCACATAATGAAAACTACCCCCATCTTGATACCACCACGGCTTATGATCAGCAGCTTTTTATCTACTAGTATCTGAAATTCTGTAGCGATAGTTTCTTTTAAGACAAAAGGTCGCATGCATGTGAAGCTTGTCGTGGGGTGTTAACTATAACAAAGTATCGTCTTGCTTTTATGAGATTTTAATGTTACTGAATCTAGCGCTGCATAGGTTCTGCGCTACAATGATAGGCTACAAATTGTAACAAATTTAATATTGCGTGCGGTTGGGCTTCCCTTAGGAGATTATGATTTCATTGAGGGGCATCAATTCGAGTTCAACTTGTTCTTAAATCGGTGAAACTTAAAACTAAGCGAACTTCTTTGAGACTGAAATGGAACCTCGAGTTGAGAAAACACATCGTTATTTGTTCCAGCATAATAAAATAATTATATCATTACAATGACTGAGAAAGTAATGCACTATAAATAGCAATCATGAAGGGTAAATTTCAATGGATAAAAAAGAAGATGAAAAGAAATGTGATAAGAAATTAAGAGGATCTTGATTGGAAGGAAGAGTAGTAGCCTTGAGGAAAGACAGTTGGCTACTGCCTGTTGATTTTCCTCCGTCAAGCAGGCAGGCTGATGTTAATTGAGAAGTGCTCACTGGACGACGTTCATAAGTTGATGCGGAGACGTTGCAGCGAAGAGAAGCGCATTATATTGATAAAGCTGGCACCGTGGTTACATTAGAACGATCTGCCTATTTAGTCATCTCTCTCCTTGTTTGTGATAAGGATAGGGAAAATCGCCATTATTGTTCTGGTTGAGTTAAATGTTCTTCCCGAATAGAAAGTTGATTTTCTCCCATCTCTAGCCAGCTCTCGAGTTTGGGGAATGATGAGGATCGCCTCTCTCTCCTTCTTTATTGCTTCTGCTTGCCGTCTTTTTGCTTTTGATATTGATTGTGATTGCTTGTCTTGTAACGTGCTCTCAGTTGTTCTGGTTAAACGCCAATACCAGTATTAAGCTAATTACTGGCAATGCTGCACTGTGTGCGTGTGTGTGCATCAGCAGCACTGCAAGTAGCAGTCGACGCATTTCACCGCCAGTTTACGCCTGCCACCCTCACAGGCTGCTACAAGCATCACCTAGCAGCCAGCCAGCCGGTAGACGTCGTAGCCGTCGACACGGCGAGGATGACGACGCCGACAGCTCGCCTGAATTGATTAGCGCCAAGACGGAAGTCGTCTTCGCCAACCACAGATTGGATGATGCGCTGATTGAAGGTGATCTGAAAGGCAACAGGTCAGAACGTAATATGACAACACACGAGACAGTCGCCATCAACGTTAATGCCGCAGGTACGCGGGCTCGAGTCTGCTTGCTTGCAAAGTTACGAATCAACCTGGATGACCGAGAAAGTAGATGATTGTCTTGTATTATGATATTGATATACGTATTTCAAGCTGGCAGTCTCGAGTCTCAATGTATCAAGCTGTCAGGCATGACCGGGTTCTTAAATTGACAAAATTAAAAAATATATAAAAATGGTCTAAAACGGTATTCCTGAGAAATTTGGTATTATAATTTTAGCACGACAAATCGCTTAAATTCATGATTGATGATTCCTGGCTCAGCATCAATGCGATCCGCATAGTTTACCAGTCCTGACATGTTTAATCCATGATTCCAGCTGTCTTGACATGTCCGCATGTTGTTCAACTATTTGTGAGGAATTCCCGTGAAAATAATAACCCCGCTTGAATTACACTTATGAGTTTACCCGGGTGATATTCTTCAGAGAAAATCCAGATACCTGAGATGAATTTCATTGGTTGCTACGATTGTTCATCACGCATTGCATCGCTTGCCTGTATATTTTGGCAGTGCCTGTCTTCAGCCAGTTATCGGCTGGTGAGTTGTCATCACCGTGCTGCTATGTTCACTCCATGTAAGTGCACGCCATGACTTATTTTGTTGAAGATTCGTCCAAAACATGAAACTAGGGTTTCATAGTCCTTGCATGACATTTTTTGCTCCCATCAATTTTGCTTTTCGCATCATCAGTTGGCACTAAGAAAGAATATAAATTGTTTTCGGAGGATTGATGAAGAGAGCATTGTAGGTGTTAGGATAGCTCAGTTGGCGAAGGGTCACGCTTCGGGACGGAGGAAAGGGGGGTTCAGGGTTCTCACCTTCGAGGGAGCCACTGCTCCCACTTGAGGTTACTTACCTCCACCTTGGTGGGAACTGAAAGTGCGATGGTTTGCTGACGACTAGCCAGTAGTTTGCTAGTTTTTCTTTTACGAATTTAGCTGTGTTTTTTATACAGCTCTCTTTGATTATCTCACTAAGAAATTTTGATGTTTCTGGGCTTCCAACTTTCGGTGGAGTAGTTGTCTCGTAGACTTTTTTGTCTAAGTCTATTTTCGTAAGTTTTATTCAATGTCGAAATGCAGTTCATGATTAAGTTTTTCAAAACTTCGATTATAATAAGATCTGCAGGTCTTTTCAGAAATAGAAACATACTAAATGATCTCCTGTGTCTTCCGGAAATCTCGTCATGCCAGAATTTCTTGGGTAACTCAAATACATTCAACGTCTTGTTTCTTCGACTTAGTAAAGCCTGTTTGACAGACCATTCTGTCCGAGCGGCAACAGTACTTCCATGTCTTCCAAGGTATTTCTTCCATCTGCACCTCTTTTCCTTGTATGTTAGTACACACTGTTTCTCCACACTTGACGCATGCAATTTTCAATGTAGAGCACATCCTGCAAGTCAATTTCGTTTTCTGCCTTGAAAAGTTCAGTCGCACATCCATCTTCCATTAAAACTCAATTAGTGGCGTTGTTAATAAGTTTCACTGAAATGATCCGCATATTTATCTTGGAATATTTCTTCCCACATCACTCGATGAATCGATTTACAGAAAGCTAAAATATCATTGAACTGTCACCACGTCTAGGATCACGAACTTAAATCTAGGTCTTAATTCCATAAAGACACAAGAAATCAACGTTTTCGCTTTGAATGCAGCTGAGAGCTTGAATTTTCATTTTTCAAAGTTCGGAAAACTTTGAAAATGCCTTGGTCTTATTTTTCTGGAAGTTACTACGTTTGGATCCTCCCGCTTTTACCCTAGTCCGTTGCACCACAAAAAGTTACGTATTGGTTGCAGCTAGAGCCTTTTGGGCTCGGGTAATATTTTTTATTCTAACACCTGTTATAGATCTCCATTCTAAATCCCAATGTTATCTGACAATGTAATATGTACCAGACAAAGAGAAAAAAGCAAATAATCCAGTTGTATGCATTTATTGGTTACTTATCAAAACTTATCACTCAAGGCCACATGACCTTCAAAACGATTTAACACAAAAATCACTTGCAAATATCACAAAGTGGTCGACGAGTAGAGTGGTTGCGGCACACAAACCTTTCACAAATTTGGCATCTTGCCTTCACTTGATTTCGCTTTGGACAAATATGGCAAAGTCCTCGTTGAACATCACGTTCCGCGACACTCGTCGTCGTCCGGATCCACGACTGGTTGGACTTCTACGCCGATTCTTGCCATCGTCTCTTTCAGGTTATGCCGAATGTTTGCAGTTTGAGATCTTTCGACGACAAGTGGAACCAATTCAAGCAAGTACAAGCGTCGTTTGTCCTTTCTGCCAGAATTCCATTCAGCGTTGTTCTTGGTCCACACAATAAAACCTTTTAGGGCAGCAGTGTCGACGATGTTGAAAAATATTTTACATGGCCATCTTCGGGTTGTCGAGCGGATGAATATGTATGGATATATTGGTCAGCTGTATCAACCGCGCCCTTGGTCGAATTATAGTCCAAGATCATCACTGGCTTTCGGTCCTCACGGTCAGACAAGTCATCGTCATGATGCCAACTTGACGGCATGAGAACTGTTTTCCCCTTCGACGGGACATAAGAGGCCAAAGTCAAATCACGAGTAAATCCAAATAGTTTTGTATTGACTTGTCTAAAAATTGTGGAGGAATTTCCGATTTGTTTGCTCTGAGTGTACCAAGAATTGTAAGCTTCTCTTCCAACAATTTCAATGATAAAGAGACGGGGGTAAAGAAATTGTCACAAGTGATGTTGCGACTACTTTGAAAAAGTGGCTGTGCCAAGTCGAGTACAACTCGTTGACTTTGACCTGTTTCGGAGGAATGTCCTACCTTGCCAAGATAGACCTGGGCGTTGTATACGTAGGCAGTATAAGCATCACACAAGCACCATATCTTAATTCCATATTTATGAGGCTTGTTCCTCATATAAACGCGAAAGGGGCATCTGCCACGGAAAGCAACAAGTTGCTCATCAATGGTTGCATTGACTCCAATAACGTAGCACAGTCGGCAGCGCGTGATGAGTAGTTCCCAAATTTCACTTACTAAACTTTACTTTTTACTGATAGTTCCTTACTAAACTTCGTGCTTAGGAAGAGTTCAGTTGCATAGAAGTCTTACTATGTCATGGCAAGTGCATATTTCTTGAACGACAACATTTTCTCAACTATCTTAGGAATCCTAGACTCGCGTTTAGGAAGCCGCATACGTAGGAATTCCTTACTATCTCAGTTGCAATAAAGTTAAAAAACTTAATTTGCTAGGAATTACTTACTATTTCCAGTTGCTACATGCAATTTTCCTTACTAAAATGAGTCTATAATTTAGAGCTGCTTCATGCCTCTACTAAAGTGCTAGTTGTCTGTGAAATTCTTGTAAAATGATGTGACGAATTAAAATTTCGATCAAATAAGCGAACCACCTCTTTTGTCCATTCCACATTAGCTCAATCAAAAACCAAAATAAGCAACATTTCAAATACAGCTCTTCTATTAGCTAATTAACAAACATTTGTAATTCTAAGAAAGGAATGCATACGCATCACTGTCAATATCGTGAAGTTTCTTAGAAAGTAACACTTTTCTCTTCTCCTCATTTTCCATTTGCAAACTCGCTACCTTCATTTGCAATTCGACTAGCTCCAATTCTTTCCTCAGTTTCTCCACAGACATCTCGTGTTGTTAATCTAAGTTTCTTCGCAGTTGCTCTTCAATGACGCTTGCTTTAGCTGAAGATTCAACACAACTTGGCTTTCCTATTCCTTTTGTAGATGACATCTTCGCGCACTTTTTAGGCGGTACATAGCCTTCCTCTGATGAAGAGACATCACTCTGATTTGGCGAGGGCACACTGAGTGATATGTCAACACCCCCTTCGATGACTTGAATCTTGTGATTTGAAGTACCTATTATGGCGATGACCTTCTCGGTTAGCTCAGACAAGGGTTTGGCCGATGGGCCACCTCCAGTGACTTTTAAACGCTTCAGGTAGACATTGTATTCCAGATTTTTTTTCAGATTTCAGCTTTTGAAATTTGTGCTTGCACTCTTCCCACTTTCGGTCTTGAAAGAGGAGTGCAGCTCCTTCCCAAAGACGTCGCTTTTCGTGGTAGGTAACCCGACTGGTGAAATTGCCGAACAGTGCATCATAGTGTTCTTCTACATAATCCAAAAGTTTAAAAAC
This sequence comes from Prostheceraeus crozeri, assembly GCA_907163375.1. Lineage (NCBI taxonomy): Eukaryota > Metazoa > Platyhelminthes > Polycladida > Euryleptidae > Prostheceraeus > Prostheceraeus crozeri. The sequence goes on from CAJQUW010011233.1 coordinate 493,111, forward strand.
TTCTTGTTCGCTCCAATTTTGTTTTATTGATCGCTTGTTTTCGCTGATGTTACGGCTAGACATGATGAACGAATAAAGTTTAAGCTGCCATTCGTCTACATTTATGGTTTTTCATACTTCCAAAAACGCATCACTTCGTGATTGGCCTATGCTCGTTGACTCACTCATTGTGTTTGCTGTAAGATGATCCCAAAATTCTTCATCGCTGTGTGACGCAGACAGTGAAAAACGATGTGATGCTATGCCATGGAACCAATGACAAACTGCAGTAAGCCCATTAAATCTCTTCGATTGTGATATCATGCAAGCAGTGCAATGGGTTATTGTTCAGTTCATCGACTGGCATTGGCAATCATTCGAGCATCGACGTCCTATCCAGCTACATTTTGCAGGTGCTTGTCCGATCTGGATACAATCATTCGCATGGATGCATTTTTGCAAAACAATCAACTGCGTCAATTGCACACATCGCTGAATATTAGAAGTCGGCGGACAAGAACATTTCGCGACCGCAATTCATTCGACGAATTCAATGATGAAGATTTGGGATCTTGGTTTCGATTCAGTCGTCAATCCCTGTTTACTCTACGTCAAAAGATAGAATTGCATCTGCCCTCACATACGAAACGGAACCATGCGTTGACAGTTGAGCAGCGGCTACTGATGACATCACGCGTTTTAGCAAGCAGAAGCTTCCTAGAAGTTGTCGGCGATAACTTTGGGTTGACAAATCAACAGCTTCAAGAGTTTTTGATGAAATTCTTAGTGCAATTTTGCAATTGAAAGACGAATACATAAAATCTTCATTTTTAGTGAGTTCTGAAAGTTTACAGTGTTTTGATGCACATAACTTCCCTGGTGCTTGTGGGTGATTGATGGAACTCACATCAAGATTTTGGCGCCGAAAACACATGAAGAAGAATTCGTAAATCGTAAAAGCTATCATTCTATCAACGTCCAGCTGATAACAACAGGTAATCTCTTGATTGCTGATTGCGTATCAAAGTGGCCAGGCAGCATATATGTCAGCAAAATACTCTCTGAATCTGGAATTTGTGAACAATTTCGAGATAATCAGTTTGGAAAAAACTTTTTGTTGGGTGATCAAGGATATCCTCAAAGGAGTTGGTTGTTTACGCCGGTATCAGAGAGATCGACTGGATTTCTAACCACTAAAGAAAGAAATTACAACAAAGCTCATCGGACTACCCGCTCATCGGTGGAGCGAGTCATTGGAATTTTGAAGCGCAGGTGGTCATGCTTGCATACCGGCTTGAGATTTGAGGTGAGCAAATGCTGCAGAGTAATTGTCGCATGTGCGATATTGCACAACTTCGCCGTTCTTTGCAATGAGCCACAGATTGACGATGTGGATATACCCAATGATACTGATCAACTGAGCCGTCATCAACTGATTTGAGTGGCACACACACTCGGACTATGTACATTGTCGAGCATTTTTAATTAACTGTTTACAGATGGCAATTTTTCCTGTGTTAAATGTGGATTAGAAACTCGGATATCACTTCTTCCTTTTCATTGGCTATTTGAAGGCTGACACACAAGTAGCATTTTGATTTGTTCTCATTCTATGGCTAGGAAGAAATTTAGGAAGATTTTTATGCAACTGGAGTTAACGTTGATAGGAAAAAATAGTTAGTAGCGTTTTATTGCAACTGGGGGTTTCCTAACTTTCCAATATTTAGGAATTTCCTAGTTAGGAATTATTTTATTGCAACCCTACTAAAGTTGTTTTCCTAAGTTAGGAACAATTTATGCGTTAGGAATTCCTACATAGGAAAGTTTTATGCGATCGGGCCCTGGTGACCACAACTCTCGTAGCTTTCGTATTGAGTCTTGAAGACTGCAATGAACAGTATACATCCAATGAATGCTCGAATTTCCGTAGAAGACAGCTATCATCACACGTTGCCACGAATAGGTTTGTGAATTCTACTATTTTCGTCAGTGATAAACAAGCGAAAGGAATCAAAAATAGTTTGAGTCCGTATTTTGGTCCTTCTCGGGAACGTACAATGTCAACAGCTCGCCTTCGTCTTACCACTGGACATGCTGTAGTCCAGACCATCCCATTTCTTCCAATAAAAGTACGGGTACTTGAATTATCTGTAGATGGTAATTCATCATATGGCAATTCATCAGGGATATCAATGTCTTCGTTATCCGATGACTCCTCGTCCTCAGTCAATATGTGATCGGACTCACTGTCGCGTCGTCAGCGGCCTCATTTACGTCGTCTTCGTCTACACCAGATAAGATGCCGCGCAAAGCTTGTTCTGCACAAAGTCTTCTAGGTCTGCTACTGCTAGCCATGACAGATTTCATAAAGAATGGATACAATGTTGTGGTATGTACCTTCGATGCCTTGTGTGATTACTAATCATTAATGACACTGATCTGCTACCAGAGAGCGCTCGCTAATCAAGAGCGGTCAACCATGTTGTCATCGCAGTGTCGGTGACCGAACGCAGATGTCAATCAGCACGTGTGAGTATAATCGATGTATTCCACTCTCCAGCGTGGAATAAATGAATCAAACAGACGCGACTGTGCGAAAATAGACCCTCTCTGCCTGCTACCACCTGCAGTCAACCAATCCCCTGCAGACAATTAAAGTAAATTTCTCGAAACGATTACTGTCATGCAAGTGAGGACACCACAAGGATGAAAGTCAGTGACTTTCAGCTTTTGTTTCCACCTCGCTACGAAATTACATGTATTTTTTGGTTACCCGAGCCCAAAAGCCTCTAGATGTAGCGAACTCGGGGCAAAGTGCACACGCCTGCACAAAACCAATCCCTTTAGGCTATGAAGCGAATTTCTCAAAACGAATACTGCCATGCAAGAGAGGATGCCAATAGGATAAAAGTCAGTGACTCTCAGCTTTTGATTCCACCTCGCTACAAAATTACATGCATTTGTTTGCTACCCGAGCCCAAAAGCCTCTAGATGCAACGGACTAGGGTTAATATCCCAATTGGCTGATAGCTCTTTCAGCATGGATTTTGTCGAAAAGCAACTAAGTGCAGATGTTGGAAGTAATTTTTCATTTTAAGTTGCCGGCTGAATTGGTGCTAAACAGTTGAAGCACACCGCTATTGTGGCCTTACATGGCAGTCTCCAATCATCAATTTGCTTCACACTATGCATAAAAACATGCTTTAATATAAATACAAGTATACTTTTTAAACTTGTGTAAGACGAATTGATTTTTATTAATTTTCTGCAATAGCGTTCTGAAAACGTCGTTCGGCTAAACTGAGTAGCCTTTTTGAATTCGCATCTCATGGACAAGAGAGCACTACAGCCAAGTGAAATCTGACGTCTTAGCCACAATGTCAGCGGTATGCTCATATATTGGAAATGAACAGCACAGTAACCACAGACCAAAATTGTGCCCCAATCTTGATTATCGTGCCGACGTATCATTTGCTAGTTGACTTTGTGAGTGTCAATAGGAGGCACATAAAGATTTATTATATGAGATTGCAGATGACCATGAAAAAATTCTTAATACTAATTAAATGAAAAATGGATAAATTAAAAAGAACCCAACAATTGTAGTTTTCATTTAATAGTATTAATCGTTGAAAGAATGCTCTACTAGTTTTCTTGATAAGACCGCAGCAAACTATTAAGGACGTGTAATATTTTCATAACTTTTCTGAAATGGATATGATACATTTCAACAATTTAGAGGTAATGTGATTGTAATGAGTCCGACAGAGATAGTAGCATGAGAGCATTGAATCATTGTCTTCACGGTGTTTCTTCATTATATAACTGCACAATTAGTTTGGAATTGCTCGTTAAAGAAGCCTGCTATTATTTCATTAGGAATTGCTAATCCTAGATCACTCGTAATGCATTATTTTTTACCTGTTACTATTTGTTACCTTTAAAGCTTCTTCTTGTGTATCTAAATCATCAGTTTTGTGTAAAACATAATCAGATTCAGAACAGAATAATTGTGTCGTTTTCATCACTAATAAGACAAAGGAGTTTTGTTTACCTTTTATGAAATGTCAGGGATCAATTATTTTTTCTTTAACATACAGCAATAGATAGTAAATTGTGAAGAAAGAAAATTGAATGTCAGAATTACGATGTAGCTGAGAACATATTCATATGAATATTATGAATCAGGTGTCTATGAACTCATATTTTTATCACAACGTTCACTTTGTGATCCCAGCAGAAACATTGTAGTCATTTATCCAGAGCTGATCATGAAAATCTGACCACGAGATTCAATCTATTCTCATGCTTTCCAATTCACATTCTCAGGTTTCAAATGAGCTATGATGAACATGTATCCGTAACTAATGTTTGCTGGACAGATGTCAAAATATGATAATCGCTAAATTTACAAATCATAATTTTTCAATAAGAGAACATGAGTATGATGATCAGGCACAAAGCGAACGAGCATTTTCTGGCATTTCTGTTGATATATTGCTCATCGAAGTCGGTGGACTAGGAAAGTAATAGTGACATCGTAAAACTATCACAAACTCTATCGGCTGAAAATGTCATATGCTCTTAAAAAGTTGCAAGGAGTACGAACATGTATTTTTTAAAAAATAAATTCAATAGTTGAAACTTTTTCAACTTTTCTCATGAAGTACGCTAACACAAGCAATGTCAACGACGATTCAAAACTTAGTTGAGTCGCTCGAACCGTGTGTGCAACTACACGGTGACGCACAAACAATTAGCGAAGTCGTTTGTCTTGACTCTCACCACACCGATGGCAGATGTTCACTGTTCATGCTCGTCCATTCATAGAACAGAATTGAGCTGGTTATGAGAAAAAATAATGAAATAAGTTCGAAAAAGAACGATTGAATTTATTTGGAAAAATTTCCATGTTCTGACTCTTACATCGCATGTTCTGATCTTACATCGGTTTCTGAAGATCCCGAACACCAACATTTTAGATGAAAAAGTGAGAATTTTGCATTTTCAGTCACAATTGTCTTTTTTTTGTTTTGCCTTTATTTCTTTCTAGTCGACCTACTCGATGAACACTATCAAAAGAAAGGCCAGAAAATGATTGTTCGCCTTGTGCCAAATTAAGTATTAATCTTGTGTTCTCTTATTGAAAAATAACGATTCGCAAATTGAGCGATTATCATATTTTGACCTCTGTCCAGCAAACACTAACGGATACAAGTTGCGTATTGCTCATTTGAAACCTGAGAATGTAAATTCTCTAATGATGTATGGCACGTTGACGTGCGACATGATTGGAAAGCATGAGAATCGATTGAATTTCGACACAAATCAAGTAGTCCATTCTCCATCAACACTTCCAAAATCGTCCTGAAACTGCATTTGCAAATAATGAAGTCGAGCAAAGCTTATGTGTGATACAAATGTTGAATTTATAATTAACATTTAATGCCATACGTACTGCGCAAACTGATCCACAGAAGTTGGCTGGTGGATCATGATTCGGAAGTGATATTGTGCTAGAGTTGGGCCACCTCAAAATCCATGTGATTTCTTATCTAAAACTTCAGTCCATTTTGGTATTGATTATCAAAATTATATAATCGATTACATATTACTCAATTAAGTTATACATTACTGATAATTAAACAATTTGATGTGCTGTGTGATAGCTGCATTGACATCAAATTTTGTGATGCACTCTTACCGAGATATATCTGAAGTAGAAGTTTCAATTTTTCATAATAAGCGTCGCATAATATATGCATTATTGTGCATTTCATGATCTTTTTAAGTTACTGATACCCCAACCGAATATTAACCACCTGCATCCGAAAGACATCAGTAAATTGAATTACACATGACATACATGTTGATGCATTGTCTGCTATGTAGTTGCTAATATCAACATTATTATGATTCTTCTTCGCTATTTTTATTGTGCAGAATGTTGCAGCGTGATCTATCTTCATCATATTGATCGAGACACAACGCAAACTGAAGTCATTCGCCTGACGGTGGTTGACTGTGGTTAACCGAACGGCCTGGGATATTTCAATATAGAAGTTATATTTTGAAAGGACTTCCTTCGAACTCATTCAGCTGATGTATAATTTTAATATTTCGATTTAAGGAATCTCTTTGCGAAGGTGAATTTCTATAAAGACCGCAATAATAATTCGAATTTGGGATTTGGCAAGGCTGTAGTGTGATCTACAAATAATTGAAAGTGAACTGGATCTATTCAGAGAAAAATGAGCGATGTTGGATGGTGCTGCCTATGGATCTATGACAAATTTGTGGCATATTTGTGAATATTGTAGGAGTGGACAAGGAAAATTGCTTTTGAAAAGATCGTATCGAGTTCAAACTTTTGAGGGTAACATTGACTGAATCTTGTGTATCAATTTAGAAAATACATTGGAATGTTGCTCTAATTTGAAATTGAAGCCTCTCTTCTCTTGTTGACACAACGGAATAATTGATGTACATATTTCTATCCTCGGTTCAGATGACATTCTTGTCGTCCTTCTCTTGTCTGCAAAGAGTTTCCTTACGATGGTATATAAACATTTCTTGTGTGTATTGGAATTTGATGAAGAACGCGATCATTATTCTACCGTGCGTCATACCGAGAACCTTGCTCCACCGTCCTGGTCTCATCATCAGTCATTGTTAATCTTGTTGATGCAGTGGTGTGTGAGAGTTAAGCGGGACTGAAATGCTGACAGCCGAGTTAATTCCATCGGGTTTTGTGTCAGCATTGTACGCTTATTGTCTGTCCATACAGAGTGCAGGTACCGCTGCCTGACAGTGTCAGCCGCTGAAGCGCTATTGTGGCGATTCGGTCATTGATGTTGCAATGACCACATAGGAAATAGATTGAGTAGTGGCAGCAGTCATTAGATAATTAGATAATGCTTGGCTGACGCTAATTCGGTATAGGCGTTATCGGCATGTTGAACATGATACAAATAATACAAATATACATGTAATGCTATATTTGCATAACTGAAACCGATCTTGAAAATTCCAGGCACTGAAATGAAATAAATGTATGGACTTACATGGTTAATGTACTTGTTATTGGACGAGAAATTACTGCAAATTCATCACCCGACATTGGAAAGCTCAAATTATACATTTTCGGGAAAATGTTTGTGAGTTAATGATGGTGCGGTCAATGTTCACATGAGAATCTTCGACCAGATCGAAAAACATGATTTCTCCGTCCTTTGAAATAGTTTGATTGGATTTAGAATTCGTTAACAATGTATTTAAAACATTTCCTTTCAACTGATCTATCCCCATCAATTGAACATCCTATGTACATTCTGTTGAATATAATGCACATTAATCAACAGGAAACATCTGAAACTTAAATAAACACTAAAAATGCTCATTTTCCGACCGTCTGAGTTAGCACGTTTATCATTTTCTATTTTACTGGCATGGTCATCTTCATTTACTCTTCTCTTGTATTTTATTAACTTGATGGCATCCACCTAGGACTTCTAAAGCAATCACAGTAGCTGCAAGAAAAATTACACTATGTCGGGGATTGTTATTCTAAATTTTTTAAAGTGCACAATCCAAAGTTGACAAACGAGCTCGTCTCCTTGGACTTCGGCTCGATTCCCTGATCTAGTAAGAGCTATCGGGGAATCAAAAGTGCACGTGTATTCTTTCAGACTTAAATTAAAAGTTGCTATTTTCTTCAAATATTTTGTATATTGCGGAAGACTTTCACTGTCAATCAAGCCTACTTCAATAGAGCAACATTCAACGAAGATAATCCGAATATTGTTTTGAGAGAGATACCTGTCAGTGCTCCTTCTGAAGAAAAGATCATCTCAGCTGATATGACTTGTAGTTATACACAGAGCAATTCGAATGAAAAGCTTTTCAACTTAAAGCTCATTTATTGGACCTTGCAATTTCATGTGCTATTAAATCTCTAATTTCGACAGTTTCCCAAGCTCCCCAAGAACTCTCTTGACTTCATAATTCTATCCTTGCTTTATTTTCGATTTAGTGTGAAATGACTTCAGTGGAGATAAAACTATGATGGTGAGATGAACTTGAAGCGTCCTTATCGTATAGCAGTCGTTGCTTTGCTATCTCAATAGATACAGTCGATGTAATTGCACAACGGACGGTACTGGAGTTGACTTGGGGATGCTTAAACACTTCATCAGAGATTTCCCCCAAATTATTGAAATGAAAAGAATCTCTGTGAACTTTGGATGTCTTGTTTTGGCTATTGCTTGAATTAAACTGACAATATAATTATATTTTCTGGCAATGAAATGCAGCAGGATAGGATTAGGTTGCAATAACTTCCTTCTTGAATGGGAAATGTTTCAGAGTGTTGATCTGATATTACTGATGATAGAAAATCAATAAGTCTTAATTCATTAAGTACCGAGATTTACACCAGCAGTTCTTTTTCACTCCCGTACTGCTGATCGCATGAAACAAGTAGGTGTTAGGACGGTTAAGAACCGTTCTTCGGTGCTAAGTTGCAAAAGGTCTGGGGTTCAAGTCTATCTGTGTGGAGAGGCATCGTGTCACCTCTATCGTGTAACTTAACTTTGCTAGAGTTGTCAGTGCACGATCACCGCCATACACATAACTCGCAAGGATGATTTTTTTTGCCTCGAGTAAGATAGACCTGAACATAGAATAGCAACTTCACTAAATTGGTATTAAATGACGCTCGGTTTGCGTTAATGTTCAGGTTCATACACAAAGTCCCCTCCCATTCATATACCGCTAATATATATTTCGATGGAGAGTTGCGGTATCATTCAATAGACTGCTTGATGCTCGCAGATTGTTCTGATTAATTTAGCTTCATAAAGCAGTAAGAATCCACAGTGAACACTTCCCACAATTGAGTTTTCTCGAAATTACTTGGTTTGCAGGTATTGTTGCTAACGTTTAAAGACGTACAGCACCGTTTGTGTGCATGTATTTACATTGTTTACTGCATATATGTTACTGCTCTGTCGGTTACAAAAATCCTGTTTCATTAAGTCTACTACATTCAGAACGATAGTTAAGCGCTGACTTAGTAGTTTACAATCTTCACAAATTTGGTATAGAGGTCACATTCTTCTTACAAGCTGATCTCCAGTTTCTTTTGCAGTTGTAAAGACCCCATGGCTAGTCTACTGTTATGATCACAATATTGTTGAGTTACTTCGCATCAAAAGACTTCTTTTCTCCATTCAATGTGCATTGGAAAATGAAGCATTTTATTCTTACTTCTGAGCTATGTTAATAATCAGGAAGTATATTACAAATAGAAAGTGAATGCAATGGCGGTCGATTGCCGTTCATCACTGAAAATGCAAATACCGTTTAGTACAACTTGCGATTATTATGAGGTAGTTGAATTGAACGGCGTTTGCGTTTTGAGTATACTTAGGGACTGAGTAAAATAAAATGAAAGTAAAAATGATTGAATGGTTTACACCATTTTTTAAATATGCATGGTGAATTTTTCTTTTCGTCTTCCAGAAATGTCCCCCTCCGACGTTTGTGGGGTGGATTTATCCAAAGTTGTAGAGTGGCGTCTACCAACATTGATCTTCTTTCTGACAAAGAACCGTGGCAAATATCGGCTTCCCAAATATCGTCTGCAGGTGAGTTTGTATCATAATTTCACAGGGTTCTTATGAACCGTGAATGTGCTAGAAATTAAAATTGCCCGGATTGGAATAATCCAATAAGACAGATTGTAATAATTTCAAGTCTCAATGTGTCAAGTGAAACATTGAATGGTAGGAAATGCAAAACTTCAAAACTAGGCAAATGTAAGGAAACTTGAACTTCCTGCTGGATCCCTTTACCTCATTCCCTCTCAAAGTTTCACATTGGCTTCTAATTCTTAAATCTGAAATGTACGATCGTGACATCCGCTAGATATACATGTATATTAGTGTAAACTTGACTGTTAGAGTCTAACTTAGATTGAAATTTAACCCGAAATGATAATGAAGCATGTGACATGAAGATTGATAGTACTCTTCTAAAAATATGGTGTTTTAGTTTGTTAAGTCTCTCAGATCTCCTAGCTGAATAACTATTGAACGATTTATTTATTAAGTTGACGTCAAATGCACTGACCTAGAGCGAGTTTCTGTGCATAATTAGTAGACAAAAAAACATGGTAAATAATGTTTAACTTCCAGGTCTAGACGATTTAACTGTCTCTACAGATGTTCAGTGCTTTCGATCTGCATTCACTGTCGAGCATGGCAAAAGAGACGTAGGGCCTCGGTTTTTCATCACATTAGTTTCTGTGCATAAAAAAGTTTGCAAACATCATCGCATATTTTCTCCAATAACCCGTGAACTAGATGAATATGAACATAGCGAGCGCTTCACATGTTTTCATGATACATCGACCGAGTTTCAGTGGGACGCGATTTGTTTTTTCATTCACATGCATGTTCCATTCCACGCGAGATCTTCATGGGAATTCCCACATATAGCATTAATATTTTATTTTATACACAAATTAACATAGTATATATAGTACATGATTTATCTTGTACATGCGTGTATATTGTCAAGTATTGCCAGCCCCTAAATTTCCCTGTGTTATAAAGACAGTTGTAAAAAACAACATAACTACATACGTAACAGTTGCACTCTCATAAGCACGTAGGTGTATGTAGAGTTTCGTAAATATTATAAGAGTTGATATGCATGCTTGCTACAAGATTGATTGAAGAAGCGGTAGGTGTTTTCGACTGTGTTAGATTAAATATGGTTGATAGTTATTAAAATTGAGTCAAAGTAAGAAGAGTGATTGTTGATCTTTATTCGCGACGATATTTTGCCTTCATGTCGTTCCTCAGCAATAACTCACATTTCTCAATTAACAGAATCCAATTGTTGTGTTCGTTTCAGTCATGCAGTCGCACATCTTGCATACCTTTCAGAGGCATCTGAGCCGAAATTTTCCTGACTTCACCGACCTGGACCCGAAACCGATTTCATCGTTGAATAAAATAGATGTAAACAGTCCCAAACTTCTCAAACCGGTTATATCTCTGATGCATGCACTTCTGAGTTCTGACTCAAGCCTCGCTTCAAGCACCATGACAAAGCTACGAGCGCAGATTTTAATTAAGAGACTCTCCATTCAATCCATAAGACAATTAATCGTCAAGTCAGTATGTGCAAGGATGTTCTATGAACAGCTTCACATGACGTAGCAGACTGTGCTAACATGCTGTGACGTAGTCAACGATAACACTTAAATCTATCTATTGGTCATAATGGCGCATTTTTACTTGTAGCCTACCTCATAGGTGTAGCAGAAAAATCCCACAAATTGAAATTCCCAATATTTTAGAATCTATTCCCACATCACATGGAAATCCTCATGGAAACTCTTTGGATCGATCGCACATGCTTGTGCGTGCTTTCGTTTATAGAACTGAACACCGTCATACTCAACCCTATCAAAAGACCTGGTCTCAGAAGATCGATTTTGAATCTCTAGTTGCAATAGCGATATGACCGATCGGGTAAACACTGATAATATCGAAACAAGCATACCGCAATTGTGTTACACATGAATTTCGAGAACGATTGAATCGCAGGAACATCAAAAAGGAAATGGCACCAAGAGTGCTTGAATCCCCGCTCTTCGGGTTTTCAAAGCTCAAAATAGCCGGGTAAAATAGGGCTAAACATATGTTGCTGGTCAGTCAGCATATGAATCATGCTCCCCAAAGTTGTCTTCTTACGTGAACTGTAATGTATTTTCCTTCATTATCCTCTTTCTGACTTTCGATTTCCTGTATTGTTTTCTTTAATCACTCAAGCTTTCTCGCAAGCCTGTTTTCGATAGGATCATGGAGGCAAATCATCTGATATTTAGTCAGGAAAGCATTGTCAATCAGTTCACATCTTTCTGCTGTTTATATGTGTATAACATGTATAATTCGGAGTTTCTTAAAGGGGAAGTGAAGCACTTTTACAATTTGATCTTAGTTGATTCATTGATCATAACTTACAACAGTGCTACTATTCACGAGGTCAGATTCGACACTGTCTACGAATTACAGAGAGAAATGTCTTCCCAATAGATCAGCCAATGAAATCGCGACGGAGACAATAGCGTCACTGTGCCGGGGATCCCGTTTCTCTCTCGTGTCGTGTCAAGCAGCTAATGTTATTGTATCGATCTACTCGTTGAATTGACCTTGACTCCACGAGGCAGGCAGCAGCGCCACACAGTGGATACATTTATTTCTTCGTTGTATTTCGCCGACATCTGACTGAGCAACCATGCCGCAGTGCAGTGCTTATGGGTGCCACAATGTGAGTGGAGAATGTCAGGAACAAAGCAGACCTATATCTCATCACCGATTTCCATCTGACCCAAGTATGCGACGTTCATGGACGTTAAAATTGAGTAGAAAAGACTGGACTCCATCACGCAACGCCGTTGTGTGTTCCGCTCATTTCCGTGATGAGGACTTTGAGACAGATATGTACTCGAAAATAATGGGTGAAGGACACACAAGTCGTCGACGATTAAAGAAGGGTGCAATACCATCTCAGTTTCTTCGAGGAGAGAAGCGGAGTGCTGCTGTATCGGACATTTCAACAGATTCTAAACGACGTATATCGATTTATGTTGCTCAACGTGAAACAGCTGATGCTGAAAATGAGTTGCTGTGTATTCTAAACTCTTCTATTGCTATTGTTATTTCTATGCAAGAATGCTCGACCACCGACTTCTGCTGATGTCAGACCGTCGATGTGTGACAGGAAGATGCAGACTAAGCGTCACACTAGTGATGCCTGGATACAATGTAGTTCTCAGACTGTTACCAGATCTGTTTGTGTTCAAACTGACACACATTGCGATGAGGTCGAGTTTGAATCTAGCTCGACTTCATCTGAGCAGTCGACCGACGACGTATTCTTCCCCTCCGATTCTGAACCAAACATCGATATTGTAGAAAATGATGATTCTACAGACGAAAACTCTGTCACGACAGCTGATCGACGTAAGCCAAGATATTTCGTCGTTTCGATGGATAGTATTGAAACTCAGTTGAAATTCTGTCCCTTATGTGGATCGCCTGTCGACTCCCGATCTAGTCATAGCAACATTGTCGGCGGAATGTTATGTGTTCAGATAGAATGCTTGAGTGGATGCCACTATACTTGGACATCGCAATCTTCTGTTAGTCGACATCGATTTCGAAGTGGGTCTGGAGATTTCGAATTGGCTGTTGCCATAGTACTTGGTGGTGGAACATATTCATTTTTGGAATCCATTTCTGAAACAATGGATTTGGCAACTATATCGAATTCTACTTTCTACAAAATTCAGCGCCATTTTACTTCACTAGTGGTTTTTAATTCATGGTCTCTTCAGCGAAAGCATATCCACGAAGAGTTGAAGAACAAATCAGAAGTTCGATTAGCAGGAGACGCTAGGTGTGATTCACCGGGATTTTCAGCCAAATATTCTACTTATACTTTGATGGAATACGATGCTAAATATATCGTCAGTGGTCGAGTAGTTCAGTTGGGTCAAAAGTCGACCTCCAGTGTTGGCATGGAAAAAGTAGGCTTGCAATCCTGCTTGAATGATGTTATCGGCAGTTTGCCAGTGACTGTTCTCGCTACTGACCGCAGTCCGTCTGTAATCACTTATCAAATTCATGAAGTCCAATTATCCCCAGATCAATCATCAATAAGACATTTGTTGAAAATTGTTCTTTTATTCGTTCGATCATTTCATGGGCGTATCCTGTGTTTTGCAACATTCCTGATTATTTGAAGAAAAGCCTTGCACGTGCCGAGAGAAGTGTTGAATATTATTGATAGCACTGATGTGCATGCCAATTCACTTTTTACCCATTGTGAAACTGTGTGCCACAACCTTTTCAAAGTGGTGCTGGAAGATGCTAGACATCCTCTTAGACATTTTTTTCGTCCCCGACACTCTCGCACTAGAAACAAATGTCCTCTGAGAAAAATGAAAAGTAGAACCCAGCGTTTCTTTAGGAGTTTTATTAATTACTGTTCTTAACTTTTTAACTGATATCATTCGTTTTTTGTCGATGTATTTATTTTGATTGATTTTTATTGATGTATGCTAGATTATTTGCTATGTCGTGATCAACCAACTCCCTGTAATTTTGTACTACATTTTGTAATGTGCTCACCGATTTGTGAGACAAATAAAGATTTCATTCATTCATTCATTCATTTGGCATTTGGCAAAATCGCTAAAGAAAAGGATTATGATTGCCAGTAAAAGAAAATCTACATGCATCTTAGTTGACTGGCTGCGTAGTATTATCAATCATCCATACTTCTGTGCACAAACATGTAACGGAGATGCCGATAAGTTGACAGAGATGTGGCTTTCACTTTTAAACCATATTCATGGAATTCATCGCTGGGAGGCAGGACCGAGATTACACTGTGTGCTCTCCTGCTTTCATGACAATATTGATGCAGAGCTAGCATCAGAGGGCCTTGAAAAAGCCTACCTCCATTCGGATTCTGAGGCCTTCTCTGTGTTGCGTGATATCATTACTTCGAAGCCTATCCTGTCTGCACTGCATCATTGCACGCTCGCCCTCTCTACTTCTGAATTGGAAAACGTCCATAGTTTGATGTTAAAGGGCAATTCCACGCAGTCACGAACGAACTTTGCAGGGTTTATTGTTACATTTCTGATTGTCATTCCTAACCTATTGAACCGGTGATAATCATACTTTATTTGAATTGGCTGCAATATTCACTGTTTATGAAACACTAGCCAAACCGATGAAAAGATGTGTATTTGATGGTTTAAAATACAATAGTTTGAGTGGTCACGAACGAACACAGAACGACACGACTTTTTCGAAAAAAATGTAAACGTTAATGACCTCCAAAGCTCTGGATTCTTCATCACGAAATTTGCTCTGATTGAATAGACTAGTATGCTATTTGATAACTTAAATGCTGAAAAGAAATCTAGAAACGTTTGATTACTAGCAGTTCATTAGTTTCGAAAAGTGCGGTCACGAACGAACATTTTGTCCAACTTCATCAGAAAGCATATTCGATAAAGAAATCAGTCACAAACGCGCTCCATGCATTCCTTTGTATAAAGATAAAGTTAATAAATCATTTCGGAACATTTGCTTCGTGTCGGGCATCGAATATCTATTGGCATTCGTCGTTTTTTTGGCATACAAGTTCATTCATGAACGTTTGCTGCTGTGTGCTTCATGAAAACTTTATGTGCTTGCTAAATGCAGCCTCATCTGCGGGATTGACGACATTACCGTGTTATCATTCTAATTGGATTGTTGACAATGCACTGTGTTCTGATGCTAAGCCAGATTGCCTGAAGAACATATGCGACGAGTGTGCCAATGGTCAACGAATATCGGAGAACGCGATCGACCAGGATGTGGATTTGACTGTTACAGTCAAGAGATGGCAGAAAGGCTTCTCTGGCGAGACTATTGCTTGCCACGACACGATTATGTCAGCAATGGAAGTGAGTGAGGCATTCTAAGCTTTACTGCCACAGTTCCAGCTGCATCATCTACTGAAAAGAAATCAAGCCATGTACCGCAAGGACAAAGAGCTGACATCCTCAGAACGCATACTGGTTCACTTTGACTTCAGTGAAAATACAACATGTCCCTTCCAGGATGAGGTTCAGAGCGCCCACTTGAAGCAGAAACAGTTGTCTTTGTTTGTTGTCTGCGTATTCAAGTTCAACGACTGCCCTAGCTGCCGTGTGATGGTCAGTGACGATCTGGATCACTCTAAACGATCAGTGTCTCATTATCTGCAGACAATCATTGAATCAATTGTCACATCGGAAGTGCAAAAACTGATCTTCTGGAGTGACGGACCTGCATCCCAATTCAAGAACCGGTACACTGCCATGCTGCTGAATCATTTTGCGAGGAAGTATGGTCTGCAGATTAGCTGGAACTTTTTTGCGACGGCTCATGGTAAAGGGTGTGTTGACGAAGTCGGAGATTCTGAAAAACGGATGGTTTGGGACTGTGTTCGCTCGAGACGTTACCAGGTGCAGAGTGCTCAACAGTTCGTTACCTGTCTCAACGAGTGCAACAGTAAAATTGTAGGCACGGTCGTGTCGTCCGGTGACATTAATTGTACTTATCATCAGTTACAGAATATTATTGAGAACGCGCCAAAGATGACCGGCGTTCAGACGGATCATCAGTGGATAGCCAAAGACAATCAGCAACTAGTTCGACGGCCATTCTCAATCGTCAGATTGTGATCCTCCATCCATTATCAACGAGGTTCGTGTCGGTGATATGGTCATCGCTAGTGTCAGCACAAGTCGTGGCACCACCAAGAACTTCATCGGAATCATCCAATCTCTAGCTGATAATGATTATGAGGTGCAGTTTCTCAAGGAATGCTCGCAATCAATCTACATGATTTCTGATACAAGTGATGTTGCATGGGTACAGAAATCTGACAGTCGACCAGTGGAAGTAGATTACACAATGGACAGTCGTGATCGGTATATTTTTCATCTCCTCCGAAGTGACCATGAAACTTTTTATATTTTCCTGTTGCATATAGGCCTATTCAATATTTTTTAAGCTCTCCTGAATTGATATATTGTCCTCTTTGTTACCTGAAAGGTGTTTTCATAGCTTATTCCTAGTTCAAGTTTGCGGGATGGGATAATTGTGAAGTTGTGGTCATGTCGCGAACGAAAATAATACCCAAGTCACGAACGAACATAATGCACAGTCACGAACGAACACTCATCTCTTTTCTTCCGACGGTCGTAAATATTGACCCCTCATAATCAAATTTCAGTCGAAGGTCACGGTAGCCTAGGGCATCATTTACATATGCATAAATTTGTGCTAGATAAAATTGATCCAGTAGAAGATAGAAAAATAGTAGATATCTGGTCACGAACGAACATTTATACTAAGATTCAAACTCGTGTCAAAAAATCGGAAGAAATTATGTCCTTAACAAAAAATATTGTTTGAGCTTCGACAAAGGAGTATCAATAATAATATCACGCATACTGTATATACGCGTATTGTATCGTAGACGCAACTAGGAAGAAGTTTCCTAACTTCTTCACCTATAGGTCCCTCATGAATCCAAAATACAAATTGAGAGTAGGCACTCCATCGTCGAGCGATATTATCGAAGTCTTCTCGTGATGGTTTTCGTCTTTTCTTCCGGATTGCTAGCATTCCCTGAAAACTAACTTTCAATACTTCTTCATTTAAACAAAGAACACGAAAATTCGACGTGTTAGTAATACTATTACACGTAGAGTCCAATTTTCGTTTGATGAGCGAACTTTGTACACAACAGGCTCCGGGATGCGTAACAGAATTGGCTGCAGGACATTTCTGACACTGACAATGGTGCTCCCTCTGTTCATTTCGTTCGATTGCCTCAAAACTATCAATAGATAAGGGTCTGACCGGCTCAAACAAGTACGGCATCGCATTTTGAGATATCTCACTTTCAGTAATTCTATCATATTCTTCACTATCGCTCATCATGAATATTCAGCCGGTGAATCGAGTTGTACATTGACTGCATAGCAGGTATTGGGAAGAATGAGAGAGCAACACTGCGGCTGGCACAACTACGTCAAGCGCTGTTCGCGATTTGATTGGCTAATGCTAGACAATAGCGACTCTGGCGGTAATGCAGGAGGATTAAACTGGTTTTGATGATAACATGCAAAAGTGCTTCATTTCCCCTTTAAATCGAGGTTGAAAATAATCGAGAAATTTGATTGCATTGAATTTTCCTTTCTTTTGGCAGCCTTTTATTTACTACAGTGCAAACTACCAGTACCAATTCACTGTCTAGTAGTCTCATCGCAATTGTTAACATCGCAAAATGCGTGGTTTTTCATTTTTTGTCGAACTTATTACCTGCGAGTTGGTAGCAAGGACATTAAGGCTTGAGGCACTACAACTACAAAACTCACAGTCTGGCATAGTGTCACCGAAGATTCCCGAAGATAAGGGAGAAAGAAATCCTAAAAGAGGGTATGATTAATTATAGGTTGTTTTTTTCCATTTTTGATAAAATTAACGAGGGTCACGCTAAAAACTGATGTAAAAAATATGAGTAGATTTAGCCTTTGAACCCTTTTATCACGTGCCGGACAAGTGCTAGTAAAATGTTTATGATGTTTCAACTTCATTCGAGTTATAATTTCTAGATAGATCTGCATTTAAATATCTCTTTGTCTTAAGATTTCAAAACTTCGGTAGTTTTGTTTCTGCAAGGTTTCTGTTGAGTAGATGAACTTGTTTTTTCTTTCTATCAACTTTTGTTTAAATCAAGACTCATGATTAATATTGTGATAATATATTCAAGTAAATTGACCTAAAGGAACCAATGCAGTTTTCAGTTTGCAATTTCATTATTTTAGACATGTTCCATAAAGCCACCACTACTGGCCATGTGCCGGTGGTCACCGTGGCACAGTGGTTAAGTGCGTGGGCTATCGATCTTTCGTCTCAGTGATAGAACCCCGGAAGTGTCATGGGAAGTCAGCAGGAAGGGCATCCCGGCCAAAAGATCACAGCACTCCAAATAAAAGTCAACACCGTCTAATCTTTCAGAATGGGAAAGTAGTGACGTTAAACCATCATTTTTGTAAACCTTGCGAGGATGTATTACATAGATTTTCACAGGCCTAAACATTTTGTATATGCACATGTACATACATAAACCCTCGCATGAATTTTGCGTCTGCGAGAAAAATGGAAAATTTCCTCGTACAACCACTGCCTCCATGACGTCACTGTTGAATGCAAAGTGCCAACCGCTGAGCTCCAATTTCATTTAATGGAAGAGATGTAAGTTTGATGGTGTCAGATCTGGGGAAAGGAACGGATAGGAGAGGTTGACAAACCCGCAACCTAAGAGAAAAACATGGCGGCAGCGGAGGTGTGAGCATGGGCGCATTGTCTTGATGGAAGAGCTCGCCTTTCATGAGCTTTCCTCTGTTTTATCTTGATCTGCTCTCGCAACTTCTGCGAGTTAGAATTATCGAGCGTAGTACTCACCCATGATAGTCCGACTCGTCTCTAGGAAGTCCAGTGGCAACACACCTTCCGAGTCCCAAAAAAAATGGAGGCCATGACCTTTTCCGCGGACTTGATGACCTTGAAATTCTATTGAGGTGGTGATCTTGGGCGCTTCCATTGCTTCATCTGCTCACACTTCATGTTCTCTCTTCATCTTCCAGAGCTTCTTCACCAGGAGTTCCAATCAGATCATCATGAACTCCTTTGGCATGATTCCCTTTAACCTGATTGAATCGTTCATCTTACCCTTAAAAATGATCTGACTAACTGGCGAATGAACTAATAGAATTTAGGCAGCTTTTGCAAACTAGCAGTCAATTGAATTGACTGAACACCGTCATGGGCTGTTGGCACATTTCACATTATTTAACCACTAGTGCGATATGGCCTGGTACGAAGTAATCTAGGTTAGGCCGCGAACTTGTCAATCACCCCTCGTAATCGGCATTACAAATTCAAAAGAAATCATGTATCTTCAAAATACAATAACTTGATGTAGTAACAGTTATATCATGAAAGCATGCGACTTCCTGACGGTCATCATCGCAAATACCTGCGAATCACTCAGTCAGGAATGTTAAAACTTCGTGCTGTAAGTGCGCTTGATAAAAATACTTGACTGATTAGCTTAAACAGAATATAATTATGCACATGAACATATGATTATTATCAAATATGCTCAATAAGCATGCGGCAGTATTGCAGTCGATTACATGCTCATTTCAATCGCGTTGCTGCACTCGTCGTAACTCATTTTATTGAAATCAAGTGTGTCTAGAAATATTATGCATTTGTATGGAAGATGAAAATGATTAGCCGATTGCACTAACAACATAATCCTGCGCTTTAGAGAGGCCATTATGATAAAATCTTTGAAACCGAGACTCAATACCAAAGAAGAATGCAAAACATTCCGAACTTTGGTATTTTAGTATTCATTTTACACTTATGTGTATTTTGAATTTTGTTTCCTTTTTACGCCAACAGTCCGCATTATCGGTGAAAATTTGTAGTAAATTTTAATGAAACAGTTTGGCTGATAATTTTCATCTTTAATATAAGCACAAGATTATACTTAAAGATAATTGTGCTCTGCTATGATGTACTTCGTACAAACGAACGAAAAGAGCATGGCACTTTAGAAATACAATAGGTCCCTTATCTGTTTTTCGACGATGTAATCTTGATTCATTATTTATCACCATAACAGATATTTCCCATTGACGTATATTCTTATTTTGCATTTAGACCAAAACTGAAATGAACTGAGCATTAAAAATTATGCCAAAGTACAATCGAAGTCAATATCATCACTTCGACGATGGTGAATAAGTCGGTCTTCTCTTATTGCAAATTCAATGAACATTGGAAAATGTTTGGCATTAAGACAGGTCATGCTGATAACAGCATGTATAACCATCTAAATTGGAACATTTGCAATATTTCATTCGCATATTGTCCACAAGTTAACAGTACTTCACAGCTAGAGGGAAGGACCTGACTTGTAAGCTTAGTTAACTTTCTCCTATGATCATGATTATCAATAAGACACGTAAAATCATTGAAGGAATCCCAATAGTTCGACAATAATCAAGGTTTTGCTGGCTTCGCCGCGCAGTGTGAAGGATAGGTATTGTAATAAGAGGTTGCTATATGAAAGGTTCCACTATATCTTTTTGGGTGAGAAGCTCATGAATTGGTTGAGGAATAAAGTCTGCATGTATCCTCTTTTAGTTTCTTCTACTGATACTATTTTAGAATAGTCCAATTGAGTGCTCAGTTTACCAAAGTCCAAGGAGTGCTCAAGGAATACAGCTGAATAAGTGCACTCACGTTTTAAGAGTAGTTTTTCATAGAAAGACAGTTAAATTGTTCAATTTTCTAGCATTCACTGAAAACTTGGCTCTATCTTGGCTAGATCAGAATTCCGGCCGTATTTGGTATTTTTCGAAGATTACCTTCGGAGCCTGATTTTATCCAAATTTGGAAAAAGCTCTATCGGAGCCCAATTTTTTCAGATAGTATTTGTAGGGTTTGTGCGATTTCTGTTTCGTGTGATTCCTGTATTCATCCTTCTATTTATCACTTTGATTTCATCAACAGAAACGCAACCCATTTCTGACACAGTATAAAATTCATCTCACAACTCTTTTATCCACCTATAACGGAGAAATCGTAGAATCAGCTAGACTGCATTCGCTAGCTCCATAGTCAGTTGATGACCGTTGTCCGCTAGCTTAATTTTATGAAGTCATTGCTCATATGAAGTGACCGTTGTATCTGGAAAGTAAAGCAAAGTCAGCAAACAATCCATTGCGTATAGCTCTGATCCACGTGATAATGTTAATGTAGCATTCATGGTCTGGGAATCCAGGCCAGAAAGTACATTAACTTCCGAAGACCAGTAGTAAATGAAGGGTGGCCGGTAATTCTCATGTCATGACATCAGACCATCCTGATCTTGGACGATTTCTTTGTGGAATTTGAACGACACTGGTTCTGTTTTCGGCGTCAAAAAGCTAGGTTATTACTTTGATAGCATTGACAGCTCTATGGAGAGTTGAGAGGTATTTTGTCTTATGTGTTTCTGTTATATTATCTTTGCTTTTGATATTATCGTCTTTTTCGTTATTTCCATTTTTGCCCCTACGATAGCTCATACGTTGTCATACGTTTTACATCCCCATACATCTACTCACTTCTCTACCACCTTTTTTCAGTGTTTCTTTTATTTGCATACTTCGTGATATAGTTATGAGTTATAATATACATTTTTACAAAAGCGTATTGTTACATAATTTCTTAGTTATGTTAAATTCCTTTATCATCCCCGCTTTTCTTTCTTCTATTTTCTGCTACTCCTTTGCCTTTGATCTTCTACTGAGACACATTTGATGTAGAGGCGCGTCCTCTTCCCTCAAGCTTTGATTAAAAAAAGACATGTGACGATGCGACGTCAAATTTTGAGTAAATTATGTAGTGATTAATGGTTTTTTAAAATCAGATTGTCTATGGTAGGCTCATGAGAGTGAAACTGCATGTTCCTGTACATTTGTGTCGATCTCGTACCAGTTATTCCGCTATACCGATCGACTTATGGTGACTGTAATGGGGAAGAGGGACATTTTTGCACTCAAGAACTCGGGATTTTCTAGAAATGAATTGGTCTTATGACAAAAGTGGTTGTCGTGGCACAGTATTTAAAGATGTAGCACATATTTTACATCTCTGATCCTTGTTCGCCACATTGATTTAATCTAATTCATTAACGTTGAATCGCAGTAGCGTAGCGAAGTTTCATGATGACGTCACCGGAGACGCGCTCTAAAGTGAGCGGAACATGCATGCGAGAGTGTGCTGGCACTGTCTTCTATGGTAAGGAAGTTTGATTGACCTGCCACGAATACGTAGCGCTCCCTCACACAGAGCAAGAACGAGCGACCGAAGCAAATTACATGCATCATTTATAAATTATTTAATTATCGAAATTAGGAGATGAATCTCATTCTTTAAAAGTGATGATGATGCTGTATTATCATTATGTAAGCTATATTGCTCATCAATACGCAGTAAAAAAATCAAGTCTTCGAATTTGACATGTAAAACATTTATCAACTTATCTTAGTCATAGAGTATAGTCAATTAAACCAATATTTTTCATGAAACAATTCGGCATACGGATATTTATGAATAATTGCACTATGCTAATTACTGAAGAATAATCGTCCAATGTTGAGCGGATAAAGTAATCAAGTAGAGTGCTAATCTTGTAGGCCCTACTCCTGTGTGCAAGTAATAAAGCATGCAATGCGACTATTTTCAAACAGATATTGCCGATTACTGCATATTTTGATTGGTTCAATACTTCTACCACTCGCATAATCACGGAAACTTGAAATCCTATGACTTCTATCACAGTAGAAATGATTCATAAATCACAAACAGCTTAATTTTCTTACATCTGAGGAGTTTGCTTGTTACACGTTGCATTATCAACCACGAATCTATAACACCACTGCCCTGTATGCTGCATTACCGGGGGCTTCATCGATAATGCCATGGTCAAATTTATATGAAGCGTTGTTCACGACACCCTTTCACTCTCTTGGGCTTCGACCAAAAGAACACAAAGCCAATCACTCATCTACATTGCCATGGAGATTACCAGGAGAAATTAGCACACATTTAATGTGATAAGAATTTTATATGCGCTTATTAACACAATCGACAATTAAACTTTTCAAAAATTGCCATGTGATTTGATTTTGAATAATCATCATAATCGCTCGTTCACTTCTTTTACTTTTCCAACAGGACTTGTACTTCGCCCTACTTGCTCCGGATGGCGTTACCTTCTGTGATATATTCGCTCGTATATTGCGGCAGATTCGACAACTGAATAATGAGGAATCACCATTACCGTGCATTGCGTCGACGGATGAGGCAATTGATACATTCCTCAGTTCGAAGAAGCGGACTAAATCGCATCTGTACCTACAAAAGTTGGTGTCGAAGAAACGTGTGGCGGAGATGGATGCAGAGACACGTGCGCGAGTGCTCTCTGCTTTCATTGACCTTCTGGAGGAAGAATACGATATTGATCTGGATGTGCGATTCAAAGACAATGCGGAGGAGACGCTAATAAACACCGGCTGTGATCGACACGGCAATGAATACTTCTACATCATTGATGACGAACGGTTATACATGAAGGACAAGGCTGGGCGAGATGTGAAGCTTGTTGTTCCTCCGGACCTAAACTACTGGAAACAATTTCTCAACCGATTTGAAGCTAGTGACGATGACAATGAACGAATGCTCTTCACCATGATCTACGAGAACATCCTGCCGGGCTTACAGTACACGCTGACAGACTATACACAGGTAAAAAGACATCAGAAATCTAACATGATTATGTTCGCATTTGATAATGTTGGAATGACCTAATGAAATTGCGTATTTTGTGATAGCTTTAGTATAATTGACGGCAATTATCACATTGAAAAGTGTGAAGATGAATCTGGATTGTCGACCAATTATGTTAGTCTATATAATGACAGTTGGGTACGCACAAGCCAAATTCAAATTCTACTGAAAGCATGATTATACTTGCCTTGTGAATTTTTAATGTATGCAAATTTTGCATGACAGCCAAATGTGCATCAAGGCTACATGTGTGAGTTTCGAAGTTGTCGTCAATCAAAGCATTTTCACCAAATTCATTAAATTATGAATCTCAAATCTTTTTGTACCCGATTTCGACGACAGGTAGCCAATTTTTCATTCAAGAATTTGTTACATGAGGATCAAATGTCTCCAAGTCAATGAATTGGTCAGTTTTTGAAAATGTTCCTTCCAGGCCTCGCTCGGACAGCAATTCACGCAGGCCAGGATTGGGCATTTTTTGCAGTTACTTCTCCACTTCCGTCGATCGTGGGCATCATCTCACTCAATTTATAAGCACGAACTTCTATATACTGAATCAGTGCATGCACATGTTTTCAAGCAATTTTTGCGTATTTTTAGTTTTTATCATTTCTTTCAGGCATTTCATCGTCATAACCCCGACCTGTTGCATCCGAATATCCGCGCAGCTGAAGAAACTGAACTGCGGCGGATGATGGCTGAACAGGCAGCAATGGTTAAGGTACAGCCACCCTCCGTGACAGCAGCGCCAATGTCGGCTGGTGAGCCAGAAATGTTGGAAGCTAGTCCACCGCCACCTTGCACGAAAGTGGATACGCCTGGCAGCAACAACCCTATGTCCGTGAATTCGGGTGTCCCATCAGTCCCTCCTGCCGATTCTGTGGCCACGCCAGCCACACCCAATGCTAGCACCGCCAACGGCTCTTCGGCTCTCCCACCTCTCCACTCTAACCCAAACTCTGTTCCGACGCCTCTCAACTGTCCTGTTTCCTCGCCAATGGTGTGCGGTCCTGCCTCCGTGCCTGGATCCAACCGACAAACCTCTGTTTTCACAGGAAATGGTCCACGCTCCGATCCTCCGCCACCAGTTTCTAATCCTCAACCTGCCCCCAATCCCGCACCGCCTCAACCAGTCGTATCTACACCATCCAATCCCGCGCCGCCACAACCCGCTCCAAATCCTCCCCAGCCCGATCTTCCGCCTCCACAGCCTCAGCCGCGCCTCAAACTCGTCTTCACTTGTTCCATGATGGCGGAGGCGGCTAAGGCCAAGTCTGCGATGGGGATGCAGCCAGAGCAATATCACTCGCAACTACCTATGGTGCGCCAATTTCGAGAACGTGAAGCCAGTCATAATATGATGTTCCACGACGCGCTGCAAATGCAGGTGAGAATTCCTTACTCCATCCTTAACCACTTACTTCATTGTTCGTAATGAATTAATTGTGATATTGGATATCTAGATTGCAGGCCTGTGATTGCTCCTCAAATTCCTCAGATTCCTCAAAAATTGTTTTCACTCCTCAAATCCTCAAAAATTCCTCAAATATAGCTGAACTAAGAGAAATTCCTCAAATGTGACACATTTTAGACTAAATGTCGGACAATGTATTGTTTTTTTAGCGAATGGTGATTATCTGTAAACTTCCAATCAAGAGGCTAAGATAGAATCCTATAACATGTATCCTACACCCTGACTGCTAAACATGAATCAATCATGATTTATCATTTGATTTTGTTTCACGTCGTTTTAATTTCTGGAAGCTACAGGGTTGCAAATGTTCAGGTTCGTCCGAACTTATTTTGCTATGCAGAGAAGTTGTCTGAAGTTATTGTCTGCCGAACTCCTTAGTGCAACACTTTCACGTATTTAATGAGTGAAACAATGCGATCAACATACCGAAATTGTATATTGAACACTACAAGCAATTTTTTTCTTCAAACTTCATAATTTTGCGTAGAATTCCAACAGTAAAATACTTATTCAATTATTTTCATTAATTATCTGAACCGGTTTCACATCCTTCATTATATGTTTCTGCGACTATATGGCTGCCCAATGCATGCCTGTACTTCTTAAAGAACTTAGACTATCTATCCATTATGTGATAACGTATAGGTATCCCAGCCCATTTGGATTTCAGTGCTCTTATCAACTGAAGCTTTTGTTTCACTCATTCTCTTCCAGTTTATTTCCGCTGAACATGAACACATGCGACGGGGTAAAGCGGATGGTCTCCAAATTTAGTGTCTATCTGCCTCCTGGTCACTAGCGTGCGGAGGTTGGAGGCTTATGAGGCTCTGCTATCCCATGAGTCTGCTTGCAGCTACATTTTTCAGGGTCTGATGACCGACATTTATCCTGGATGAATTATCCACTCATAGATCATTTTCATAATTTGCTGAACACAGCTTGGTGTGAAAGTAATGCACAGATTGTTTATCGTTGTATGCGAACTTGGATTAATTAAGACATTCATCAAACCACATATTACTGGGTTGGCAGATTTTCAACCTGGGTATACTGCAAGATGTGGATGTCAATATCTCTGCGGAACTTCATACGAATAGAGGTGATAATCTTTCACTCTTTGCTTAGATGAGACCAACAACTTAGCTGGCAAGTAGTTTTTTGTGTCGTATGTGAGAATTCATGTTCATTTGAATGTAGATCGGAGCGATATGATCAAAGCGCTAACAGATAAACAAGAGCCACCAAAACTTGTGCAGTATAAAGTAAGATTAATAAATTAGTGTATAATGTAGCGTATCCTTCATAATAAATTACTGACTTTTTTTTTAACCACAAGCATTTCGTCAACGATTTTGAGCTTTCTATGCTTATGGGTTGCTCTCCTCCCAAATTTGTCTAAAGTCCGTAAAAAGTAATCGTCACAAAGCCCCAGATGCATGTAGTTGAGGATATTTCCTACATTAAAAAAAATTCAGTATACAAATCTGACAAGCATCCTTGAATTGGAGACGACAGCGTGAAGCACAGCGATATCAGCAGCTTGATCTGACATCCTCTGTTCGACACATTCTAAGCAGCTAGTACTTGAAGTAACAAATTAATTTCGCAACAACGCGGGAAGTGATTATGACCATGCCAATATCCTTTTGTAATACATATAACTTCAAAAAGTGTGGTGGAGTGTTGTCAACTCTGGGGTTACCTTCTTCATGACTTTTTTCATGAAGTTTGGCCCAAAATCCCTGTTAAAATTTAGAGTTTTTCTTGCAATTATTATATCAGGCTCCGTTTATATTCCTCAAATTTTTCAAAAAAAATCCTCAATTTTTCTAATAGGCTAATCACAGGCCTGAGATTGTCTGGAGAGGACTATAATCTCACGTCTCGGGTGGCTATGATATTGGACTTGCAATGACGTTCAATGAATTTTTCGAGTATTAAGTATAACCTTCAACGACAGTCATCTGAGACGTGTTAAAGGCGATTTATCCTACACTGTACAGGGGCATTATGTCTTACACTGATGTGTTAAGATCCTACATGACAAGTTTTCCAGGACTTTTTATTGCTGGATCGTATGACATCCGTGTTAGAATGTTTGAGTAAAAATTTACCGATCAAGAGGTAGGCAAGAAGGCGGGAGTTATTCAAGCATTGCAATTCAATTCCATGATATATAGCCATTTTGCGATAACACTCCGATTTGATAGCAATACCGTAAATCCTACTTAGGCATTGGTCATGAGTCCTCAATGACATGGACTTCCCGGTCCAGTATTACACCAACTTTCAATGTCATTACGACAATGACGATCTCTATATCCGATATCCATATTCGATCTCTTTCGTAGAGTGATGTGTCGGTCTTCACATAGCTGATATTTTTTACGCGCTCTGTGTGCCTACTCTGATCGCCACCCGGAGGATAATTTTCGAATTTTGTGTTACGGTAGACCTGAAGAAACAAAGAGAACTATCGGAAAATGATATATGATTATATGGACTATTAAAGAATTATTTAGTCACCTGTTAGTTTACCCACATAGTTCAGTACAACCTATCGTCTATTGATCAATCCATCTTTGATATAGGCATACTAGCAATTTTAATTTATCATTTCGGTGGTCTCAGTGGATCGTGACACAAAACATGCCCATAATACCGTGGCTTCCCCTACTTTGATAATTTATGACGCAGTAGGGGAAGTGGTATGTAGAAAATATTGTAAAAAAGCAATCCAACATGAAGTATTTTAATTATGTGAGTTTACTTTTCCTACTACGCTCACACAATAATGCAACCATTTCTGCGTCAAAGCTATTCACCTCATGACACCGTATTCTGATAATGAACCACTCACAACTATTCGCACTAAGAGAAGTGATACGAACTCACGAAACGTGAAAGTTGTCCGTTGGAGTACCGAATACCTGTCAATGTTACGTGCCATGTTTATCATGAATATAGGCTACTTAAAGCTAATGAAAATACTGTAATATTCCGCTAATTTCAATGGAGTCATAAGTTTCTCTCTACAACGCTTTCATTGAACTAAACTTGCGAAGCGACGAATCAAATATTTTCATTTGATGAAATTATCATTTTCATATGTATTCAAGAACAGTAAGCATGGTTGAAGTTATAAATTTAATTTTTTTTCGAATTAGGCTGAGATTAGTAATTAATGACCACTATTGAAGCACTCTTTCTCATTCTGATTTATTGAAATTGTCATGAAAGTATTCTAATATCTATTTCTCTTCCACAGGGTGGCCTTGCAGGCATGAAGGGTAGCGAGCAGCTGACCCCGGAGCAGTTGGAGAAGAGGCGTGCTAAGATGGCCCAAATTTATCAGATTCGGGAACGCTGTAATTTGGCTCCAGATTCGCTACAACGCACGAATTGCTGTAACAATATGGGCCAGTTGCAAAACGAAGACGCTCAGCGTGCTTGGCAAAAGCTTCTGATACAACATCAAGAAGAAAAGATGCGTCAACAGCACATCATGGGTAAATTTCCACCCGCTGACATGCCGTACTATCCACCCCGTCGTATGCCTCAACCCACTGCGGCTTACCCACCGCCTCATCAACAGCCTCCGTTCCCCGAACCAACGGCAGGCAAACGGCCTTATCCCGTGCCAGGTCCCTGGCGGCTTCCTTATGACCCTATGGCTGGCATGGTTGATCTGGCAGGTGGAGGCAAGCCTACTGGTGGTAGTGGTGGAAAACGTCGCAAGACAGCTAAAGGCGGTACTCCAACTACTCCTGCCGAACCGAAACCGACGCCTCCATCTGTCTCCCAGCCGTCCGACACTCAACAATACCTTAATCCATATGAAGGCGAGCTGACCATCACGCGCCATGTCAACTCTGCCTATCAGCAGGCCCAGGAAAGGGAAAGAGAAACGGAAAAGCCAGTACCAGCACCACATAACGGCGCTGAGCTTCCCAACGGTGCGAACACTCAGAATCTGACCTCAGCCAGTCTGGCTAGTCTCGCGCGCCTTTCTAATCAGATGCCCGGTACCGCCAGCAACCCTACCCCTCCCCCTCCGCCACCACAGACCAAACCTGCCGAAAGGCAACCCTACTTTTTCCCCAAAGAAGAATATGAATATCGATCCCCCAACGGTGCACAAGGCAATGCTAACGTCCAGGTGCAAGCCAAGGCACCTAACACCATCCAGTATATCCCCTCCGATCCACCACCTCATCAGGCAGCCACCAGAGGTCCTCCACGTATGCCACCAGGTGTTTATGACTACCTCCCACCTGTCAATGGTGGCGACAACCCTCCTTATCCACCACCTCCACCCGCCTCCTACTACCCTCAACAGCACAACTACCAACAGTGGGGAGACTATCTATCCCCACAGCAGCAGCAGCAACAGTATTACCCCCAGCAGCAGCAACCACAACCCGGCCAGACTCGAAACCCTGCCGTACCGCCCTCTGTCTACGGCCCCATGTGAATAGAAGCCAGTTAGAGATAAATCCCGACGTTCAGGACCGAAATACAACGGCTCATGTGATACAAAGATGGGCGTAGTGATGTTGCGATGTCCACGTCCGAAGCACGACGGCAGAGATTCCACCTAGATTGAAAATCAGATTACATGGCTTGAGCACGAATCAGATCGCTCACAATCCAAAGTCGCATATTCTGAATCACCCGAGACGATGGAGCATGACAAGAAGGCTATCGGAATTGATTTCAGGTGACTACGAATCGACGAGAAATTATGTGAATAAGATGGCGATGTTTACTCCGACGAGAGGTATGAATTTCCTCGGTTTCGGTTGAATGGAAGGCGTATAAAGTCGATTTCAAACGGATACTGTTGAATAAGAGGCCCGCGAGTGAAAAATAAATGGTCATTGAATATGTGGCCATCAGAGCCTAATTTCTATGGCTATATTAGAATATGGTCAATTATAGCATTACATGAACTTTGAGGACCTTGAAAGCGTAGGTCATACATGAATATAGCGAGAACGGTCGAATCTTGGCGGTCCAATGTGAATACGTCAGCCCGAGCCCATGTGAATATTTTCCGATAAGTCTTAACTCGATGGCTGCATGTGAATACAAGTGAAATGTCCATACTCAAGGCCATCTGTACAGAACTTTTCAAATGTTGTGTTGAAATTAGTGATGTTTGTGTACAGCTGATGCGTGTTGATTTGATACTACATCTATTGTGACGTTTTTCAATTTGACTGCGAATTTTGTACAGTGTCTGAAATATCCTACTGTAACTTAACAAAACATCGGTACGCTGCTAGTAAATTGGAAGTATTTTTATACATTGTACATGTTTTCTGAAGCTGTAATAATAAATAAGACGATGCTACTATTGTTCTTCATTTAAGATGCAGAGGAAAATAGTATTTCAAAAATCGGTTTTAACTTGCTATCTGGACAGAGCCTACCGCTCGCAATGTCCAGCAAAGGCATCATGAGAAACGCATGCCAAGACTTGCATTACTGACGATTATAGTAGTATGCTAGTAAATTTATGCTGTGAAAGACTAGTTCACAGATTTTTTTATATAGCACGCATGTACGGCCTACATCCAATGTGTTTGATTATTTTAGGGATGTTAATTTAGTGTTAGTTTGATTCAAATACTACGGATACTTTCTCGAAGCAAAACTGTTTGCGAGTCAATGAAATTCAACTTCAGGTAGGCCTAATTTGCTGTAGATGGAGCGCTTGAATTTTATTCGCGCTTTTCCGGGATCAGGGATATTGCATTACCATTGAAAACCAATAAACGGAATGAAATGAGGACTGAAGTAAACGAAAGGAATTTGCCGGCCATTATATGTGCACTCCGCAAATTACGATCAATGACTGAAAGTCTCTTGTAAGTCTTTGATTAGGATTTCTTGCTAATGTTAGTCCTCATGTATAAGGGCAAAAATATTTTATGCATCTGTCGAAAAGCGTGTCTTTAGTCTGTAAAATCCCTGTGATGCTTTCGACCAGACTGATTTTACTCAAGATTTAATTTATTGTTGAAACCACATAATTTTCCGTATTTCATGAAAATTCACGGAATTATCAAGAACTATAATGTACGTAGGTCCATGCATGTGAAGTTTGTTTTGATTAGACAATAATTATCATTTTCAAAATCTCGTAAAACGGCCAAAGTGTCCATCTGACCGCTAGACCACAAAATTTTCGGTCAGAAGACATTTCGGCAACTTGGCCTTAACTCAGTGTTGTCGCCACCATGATTTTAGAGTTTAGCATGAAAAATTGAACATTTGAGCGATTCCACGGAAATCAGCACATCACCCTCAAAATTTCAGATTAACGGTTATACCCGCCTAGTACCCCAGGCATGTTTGACCATGTGGCAATGTTACTCAAACTAGATATTTTTACCTTTCCTCTCGTGACTTTTACTGATATTTTCAGCTCTTCGATTTGCTATTCGCCCGATTTTATTATAATTCATACTTTAGGAGATATTAGCTGATACTAGTTAGACCCGCAATTGGGGTACCGGAGTACCTCAATATAAATGCAAGGGATACATGCTCAAAAAGAAATGAATTACTTCAGCTATAATGGTATGGCCATATTATATGCTTATCTTAAGTTACACAGCAATTTATCTAATAGTCATGACTCAGACATATTATAGTTCATGAGTTTTGCATATAGGCCTACTTGTGTACTGACATGCAAATTGCAATTGTTCTATCTATAGCTGAATAACTGTAATATTGTATATACATGTATGAAGCTGTTTGCTGGTGTTTGTTGTTGTATGTTGTTGTTGAAGCTGTTCTATGATAAAAATTATACTCGCATCACGTCACACAAGGGAAAACGAATACTCGACTGTAATTGACTTCTAAGCGATCTTCTCTATACTAAACCGCTTACAGCTGCAATCCTGTTCACGTGAAAGTTCTCATGGTTCGTCTGGCGAAGACAATAGCTATTCGGCAGCTACGTGAATTACTCGATTCTGTGTGAAAGTGATACAGGCAATGATCCCAGTGGTAAAATAGAATTAGATGATGTAGCGCAGGTAGGCCATCTAACTTAACTGATCAATTATCCAAATAATCATTACACGACGACTCTCTACACGAAGAAATTGAAGTCGATGAAGTTTTGGGCGTAGCTACACAGGACTGGGTCTACCACAACGACGACAGCTCGAGTGATTCGGAAACATTGGATAACATCAATAGTAATCATGACTTCCCGAGATGTTACTTTGTGGCCTACACTAAACGAGTCATCTGGAAGACGTCCTGCCAGAAATATAGCAACTGGAATCTCACACCTGAAGAAGGTAAGGGAGAAATTGTCTGTTTTTATAATGCCACAAAATCGGGAAAACTTGTCCGCGGCTACAGCTCAAAGCGGAAGCACAATCGCGCTGGCCATGTCATATTTTTTCACAATTATTGATTATGCAGCTTGCTTTAGCTGTAAGTTGCATACGGAACGCAATTATGTCAATGAAAGTCATCATAATATTCGAAACGAATTGGCATATGAGCTGGCAATGCCTCTTGTGCAGAGGCGATTGTCTTATTCCATTACGATCCTCTGTAAAAGAAGCGATGCTGATGGTTGGCGTTTCCCCTCGAGCAGAATGTCGACATGCCACCAAATTGTCGAGCTGTACGTTGCCAATTACTGTCCAAGAAAATTAGATCGTAAATCAAAAACCAGATGCAAAAAATACTCACTGTTCATGTGTCATGTCAATCAGAATATTTTGTGTTCTTCGTGTGAATGAATAACGATAAAAGTCTTCTCAATTACCGTACTTGGAGTGTGATCAAGATTTCTAGGTTGATGTACATTTTAAGACGCTTCATGACTGAATAGTGCTCAATTTTCAGTTGTAATTAAACTGCAGTTGCTTTATTTTATCTCGTTTTATGTTATCAAGCTCTAGTATGAGTGTTTTATGGTAAAGAGAATTGGATTTGTTTATTTTCTGGGGTGGGGTACTGTAGTATACCCCGAAGGCGGGCCTAACTAGCAAAAAAGTAAGGCGGGTCGAACCGTTAATTGTTTTTAGTTTTTAATTGCTTTCAGACCTGACAAGTTGTACTAAAAAATTGCATTTCTTCTGGGTGAAATCTTAATGTCATTAATCTATAAGTTGTTTGCCTTCATAAAATCTATATTAAATATAGCAGTGCCAATTCACTTCAGTCTACTACTTGTATTAGCGTATGAAATACCAGTACAATTAGACCTTATGTAGGTCACGGAAAGCTCCTCTAGATTCAGTGATCCAAAGAAGGGTTCAAGTAATGCATATTAGTTGCAGAATCACAGTGGACACTTTTATATGGATCATAACTTTCAACATAAATAAATACAGAAGACGTATACGAACGATTTTCAAAAAGATGCCGAGGCTAACCTAATCATTCAATTCCGAAAATTCTAAATCCATAGGCAAGAGTTGTGTTCTGAGTTATTTTTATAGAATAATTTTTTATAGAATATAGTTATTTTTATAGTGATTGACCACGCAGAAGAGCTGAGTTTTGTATAAGCGCGTCAATTCATCCTAACTCCATGTCCCTGAGGAAAACGTGTTTTAGGCAATTTTTCTCCCCGATAAAAAAACGAATTGAATGGTATTTTGCATGTAGAAACTACTGGCAATTTGTGGTTTTGCTGTGGTATTCACTTTTGTGTAGGCTATGGCTCGTCCTACGATGCAAATCAAGAAGTCACACTTTTGAACGTGTCAACAAATGGAATTTCCCAATTATGCAAATTTTCAAAGAAAGCATCGAAGTTGAAAAGACAAATATTGCCCAAAAAGTTGTTAGGCCTAAATGAAATGGATTTACCCAAAGATATCTTTGGATTTACCCTTTAATTAACCTATAAGATGCAAAGGTAATTTGCTATCTTCAAAATACAAATGGTAATCAAAGCAATCACCTCGCAAATAGGCTAAAAGCGCCATTTTATTGCTTAGTTTCACCTGCAAATTATTACATAATGCAAAAACATCAACACTTTCGAATGTGCCACGTTGTATCATCACGTGAACGTCATCATCTTCAACATTCATCATCCAGCATTAGGGAATAATAATCCACGCACTATAAGGTGCACATTTACTGTTTAGTCTAGCTGATGAATTGGTCAAAGAGCAAATGCTGTTTCAACTTGACAGACCATTTGGCCTTCCCACAAACACAGCAGAAAGTCTATGAGTTCGTGGAAGGCTTTATAAAGGAAGCAAAAGTATTGAGGAATTGTACATTGAATATGCATGCTTATATCTAGGCATTTTTCGCTTTTTGACATTCCTGATGTAAGGATGATCATTCTGCAGACACAGCAAAAATTAAATGAAGGGACAAGTTTCAAGGACAGCGCATTATCATGGATCATTAATGGATGGATAATCTAGCTCTCACTTACAGCTTCAAAATATTTGTTCAATTTAAATTAATAATGGCCTATGTAATCAGTAAATTGTGTAATCAGTGAATTTCAAAACAATTAGCATGTTTTGTAAAACGTATAGAAGCCTATACCTATTGTTATGCCTTACATGTGCATTTAAGCATTATATTGCATCGCGAGGCCTTTTGTCCGGTCCTCGTCTGGCGATGACACCGGAAAATCTGATTATGAAATAACAGCAGAAAGTGACATGGAATGACGACAACTCATCGTCACAACCTAAGTGCATGGTAGGCCAATATATGGCAGAACAATAGACATCAAAGTCAGAGAAACAATAATGGAATCGAATGTTTACCACGGTAGAGACAATGACAATATAAAATCCTTTTGTTTAGACAGATCGGTTGTCAGGTATTTAATCACAAGGGATTCTAAAATGCGTAGTTTGCAACTAAAGCGACTATGATACAAAACTATGATACAAAACTCGAAAATGATCACTAGCGCTGGACGGATAAAAAGTGCATACTTGTAATTGTCTAGTAGCAGCACTGGACGGAATGCGAGTGGAGCGTGGTGGACATCTCTGGCTGAAAATCCAACGCGGAACATGCTCAACTACTCTCTCTCTTGCAAACTCCTACCAGTTCTTCCCTCGTGCTTGCATCCACAAGCACATTGAAGTGTATATGACAGTGGAGAGTTATGGAAGTGTCCTTCAGAGAGGCGCTCTGAACACGACGAGTTGAAAATAACACATGAACTTTCATGAGCAAAAAGTCACTTAACGCCACTTATAACTGACCACATCTTATAACTCAGTCTCTTCTCCCCAGCTTATAACTGATGGGGACAAAACTGGAAATGAGTGGATACTATAAACCACTCTCTGATGACTTTGTGTAAACAGAAGTGGACACAGATCCATCAGTTATTCGACGCACATTGACATCCAGAAAAGTCAGACAATCATTTATCTCTGTCTTTATTAGAAACTGCTGATTCTCGACAGAACATCACAAAAATTTATTTTACAGGCATCATACAAAATGTCCATGCATCATACAAAATGAAGATGTCATCAACGTAGCGACCATACTTTACAAAATTGTCATCAATGACAGTCTTCAGCTTATGCCTGTATTCAATAAATCCCACAAGGACATTTATGAAAGCGAATTAGTACGTTTGTCCTCCGTGTACTCTCATACCAAAGTTGAGAAGTGTATCTTCTACAGAAAACACACTTCGAGCCAATGAAGAAGTTGCGACAGAACGATTATTTCATCATCTTAAAGCCTGACAAGGGTAACAGTGTTGTTATTAAGGACAGGCAAGACTGTTTCGAAGATGATGCACAATTTGAACGACGATGACTCTACGGCTACTAAAGTAAAGCATATGTCATCATGCAGCTCTATTCCTCGTCTGTGTGACTCGTCCGAAGACCCATCAAGAGTGCTGTCCGCTTCGTCCTGTGTTATCCATGGTTGGTTCTGCCACTCACGAGTTAGCCGCTGAGGCTTTGCTCTATTCTTCAACCTATCTGTGACTTCTTTGGTGACTTTTCTCTTAAAGACAGTTTTAAGTTTTTAAATTTTATTCGTGATTGCAGCATCAAGGATTTAAAGATGTGCCCACTTGATGTTGCGTCTTCATACACTAATGTCCAGTTACCTGAAACTATTGAAATTATCATCAAAACAATTTCTGATAACAAATCTTTCGTGTACTCTTCCTCTTGCTCTACTCAGAGATCTTCTTCATCTTTGAACCAAGGACATTCAGTTTCTTTTTGATGGCAAATATTACCACCAAATTGATGGCGTAGGTATGGACAGCTGTCAATGTCTTTGTGGGATTTATTGAACATAGGCCTAGCTGAAGAGTACAATCATTTCCACAGTTTTGTCCCCATCAATTATAAGATCGATCTTGTCAGGTCTCTCGGCATGCGAGCACATCGCATGATTTCTACACCGGATGATCTGATCAACAGCTCACTCAATCTGCTACGTATGTTCAGTTTTGATGGGCAACCGCCACCCTCCTTATTTTTGTAAAGGTATTTTCGTCCACCTCGTTCACCCGATCTTCCAATATTTGGTCTTGAAAGGAAGACTGTGTTTTTGACTTTGTCTTTCACGACCGAGTTCCGCTCAATTTGTATGAGCGTATAAAGTGGCGTTAAGTGACTTTTTGTATATGAAAGTTCATGTGTTACTTTCAACTCGTCGTGTTCAGTGCGGCTTCCAGAGCTCTTCACCGCTAATGTCATATACACTTCAATGTGCTTGTGGATGCAAGCACGAGGGAAGAACTGGTAGGAGTTTGCAAGAGAGAGAGTAGTTGAGCATGTTCCGCGTTGGATTTTCAGCCAGAGATGTCCACCACGCTCCACTCGCATTCCGTCCAGTGCTGCTACTAGACAATTACAAGTATGCACTTTTTATCCGTCCAGCGCTAGTGATCATTTTCGAGTTTTGTATCATAGTTTTGTATCATAATCGCTTTAGTTGCAAACTACGCATTTTAGAATCCCTTGTAATTAAATACCTGACAACCGATCTGTCTAAACAAAAGGATTTTATATTGTCATTCCACCTAAAATTAATCATTAGGGATCCATACACTGATAGGAATCATGAGATCTATACAAATAGTGAAGGACAAACTGAAATACTTTTTTGTGACTAGCAAGAAGGATGGCCTACATGTAGGCATGTTTCACGCAATACATTCTCCTAAGCGAATTGCAATAGCACGAATCCTCAGGTTTAGGAAATGAAAACTATTGCTCAGCATGATTCGAATTGCCGCAAAAAGTATCGAAGCTTATATTAATAATATATTCATCAAATATTTTGAAGCTGTAGGTGAGAGCTAGATGATCCATTATGCATACATACAATGTATCCATGAAATTTGTCTAAATCGGTCAAATATTACTCATATCCTATACCGATGCTACAGTCCGTCCTATTTTTAAATCATCGAGGTTTGCAGATTTTGAACGAATGAAATCAGACTTTACATGGGAAGGAAACCAATTATCGTGGCGGAGAGTAATATAGGATGTTCCTCTTTACTATATACCCCACTGGACCTTTCTATCAAAAGTATAAATAGATATAGATATATAGAGAAATCAGAATATCATCATCAATAGGTATTCATTAACCACTGTCTCTTTTGGTCGGTCGTGTCTCTCTCGGTCTCATTGCATCGTCGCTTTGTGCCTTTTCGTCGGCTCTCCAGCTATCAGTTTTTGTGTTTTTTTGGGTCATCGGAATTCGCGTCGATTCGTTTCCACATTAAGCAACTTCTACTTAATCAATTTCAGCCTCCTGATAACAGATCTAGGCTCAGATTCCACAAAGTCACAGTCGCTTTTGAGAAATTCAAGTTTGGTTCCGTTGTGAAGTTAGCGAGACCACCCAGCGGAACAAATAGTTGAGTCTCGCTTATAGGCGCAGCAAATCAATTTCATTTTATCACTGCCTGATCAATTTTTTTTGCACTGATCACAAATGTGCCTCATTCTTAATGAAAATGTAGTTTTTAGCCGGAAATCCGAATATTACTTTTTCTGCAATTTGATTGTGAAGTTGGCGGAGTTATTATTCAGATTTTTTAAAAAAATCATAAGAATTTCTTAGCGAAATCCATCTACACTACAATCATTAGCTTAAAGCTCCTAATCAAAAATCTGCAGTCAGGTTTGCAAAATGTAGGCCTACCTGTATTACAACGATAGCGTGCTTCAATGCGCCAGAGTGGTTCCGCTGTGAAGTTGGCAGAAGATATTCTTCCGTTTTTCAGATTTCGTTTTCAGGGAATTTTCAATGAGATAAGCCACCACTGCCGATCCGTTCTTCTTTCGTTTGGACGATTTGTACATACTATAATATAGGTACATACTAACTACACTACCCAGCAAGACTTCAGCCGGTGTCGAATTTGCTTAGCCATCACTGTAAATCATAAATAAGTTTAAAAGATTTGGAAAAGCCAAGTAGAGGTTGGTAACTTTTTTCAAGAAAATGGATATGGCACTTGAATAGCCGAAATATATCGATAGAATAAATCCAAAAAAAGTTACCAACCTCTACTTGGCTTTTCCAAATCTTTTAAACATGGCAATTGGCCAAAGCATTTTCTCTGTAAATCATGAAGTCCTATTTAAGTACCAATCTGAGAACTAAGTGGAAGAGAACTAAAATTACAGAAGTGCTAAAATGCCTATTAGTCATTCAAAAGTTAAGGAAATGCCAAGTTAATTTATTCAACATAGCAAAGTGCGTCAAGGTAGTGAAACAAAAAAACAAGCTAACGACTAGTTAGTCTTTTAGAAAGTGCAAGCGCGAAGTTCATGTATATTAGTTTTATAACAAATTCCATGTCTTCTTCACCAAGCCATCTTCAAGAAACTTAAATATTAGTGTTTATATTTTGCACAAATATTCAAGTTCTTTGAAGATAGCTTCGCGAAGAAGACTTAAATTAGTTGGAATTAATTTGCTAAAACTAATAGGCCTATAAGTTAGCTTCTATAAGGCCTAGATAGGCATTCTCTCACTTTTAAATCATTTTTTCACAGTTGCCTATTAAGTACGACACTATTTAAGTTCTAAAATGATGAAATATCAATATAAATAAATTATCCAGCCAATTTTGATCTAAAAAAAACTGTCTGCATCTGACTATTTTATTCCTTATTGACTATGTCGTACAGATACCCCTCTAAAAAGCCTGCGTATTTCATCTTCCTAAGAACATTGTTAACTTTGTTTGATCACAGCTGTAATTCAATGTACTTTGTATAATAATCATTTTCTTCAAGATCAATACAATATAATTGATCTAAATGTATGTGAGTCTGATTACCAAAACAGTTCTTATAGATCTGGATGTGACATGGGATAGAGCGGGTTAGATATGCTGAATAGCATTTATCGACTGGTGGAGGTGCCAGTTCTATGCAACTCACTAAATGAGTACGTAAAAAATGAATACGAATTAAGTAATGCGCTTTCGAACCTAGACAGTTCTAAAATGAGTAGGTAGGCCCTACTAAATGAGTACGACGAGTTAGGTACTTTGTTTTCGAATGCAAGCAATTCTAAAATGAGTATTAATATTTTCGAACTCATAGAGTACTGCATTTTGAGGCTCGTAGTTCGTAATCAGGTTCAGTACTCGTTTCGGACTTTATGAATAACAGTGTACGTGCCATGTTTCTTCTATTTTCTTGCAAAATGAAGTTGTACATAATTAATTAATTAATACATATATGAAATTGATTCTGTTGAATGTGTTATCACTTTATAGCACGTCATGAGAGTAGGCCTACTAAGTATGGACAGAGGCATGAGCAACATGGACCGCAGAGACAAACGGACAAAAGAGTCGATATTTCATTAGCAGAACTGATCTGTTGAGAAGCTGATGAAGTCCATGAAAACCGCAAAATCAGTTTTTCTCGGTAAATATTGATCCACACGTGAAATCGGGTGGCAAACTTTGATTCGCGAAGTGATTCACATTTACTTGGTATGTCAATTGTAGTAATTCTCTTACAAAATTAGAATTTTAAAATTTAATTTCACTGTGTGGTTCTGCCAACTTCACAGCGGAACCACTCTGGCGCACTAAGGTGCGATATTGTTGCAGTACGACCAAATTTTGCAGATTTGTGATTAAGTGTTTTGAACTAGTGACTAAACGTTGATTTCACTAAGGAATTCCTGAGGCATTTTAAAAAATTGCTCCGTCAACTTCACAATCAGATTGCAGAAAAGGTAAAATTCGGATTTCCGGCTAAAAACTGTATTGTCGAAATATATGTTTGTGATCAGTGCAACAAAATGGATCATGTAGTGACAAAAAGAAATTGATTTACTGCGCTTATCAGCAAGACTCAACTATTAGTTCCGCTGGGTGGTCTCGCTAACTTCACAACGTACGGAACCACTTTTAACTTGAATTTCTAATTAACGACTGCGACTCTGTGGAATCTGAACCCAGATCCATGATCGGGAGGCTGAAATTGACAAAGTAGAAGTTTTTTCGAATGAAATTATTCTGCAATAAAAATGCTAATGAAAGGGGAATTCTTGAAAGTAATCAACGTTTTTTTTGGCAGAAATAGGTCATAAAAA
Organism: Prostheceraeus crozeri; assembly: GCA_907163375.1. Classification (NCBI taxonomy): domain Eukaryota; kingdom Metazoa; phylum Platyhelminthes; order Polycladida; family Euryleptidae; genus Prostheceraeus; species Prostheceraeus crozeri. The sequence goes on from CAJQUW010011233.1 coordinate 534,196, forward strand.
CACACTGGAGGAAGCAATCAAAGCACACCACATAGCACTAGATACATCACCACAAAGACTAGATGCGCCTTAGGTCAAGGCGACCGAATTAACAATTTTGCCGGAATTAGCCCACCCCACCTTGTAGGATTTGAACTTCAATCAATAATGTAAATTAAACTGATATTCATGTTCAAATTAATCGTTCTAAATTACTTTCATTAACAGCTATTCTACTTATTTTTCAATAAATTAATTTCTAAACGAAGCTTCATGTTAATAAATAGTTCATGGAAAACAGCAATTTCGAAAATTTTATTCTCTCTATCATATCAAAAGATGGAAATCTTTAAAATAATGAGCAGACAATGAGATTAAAGTTGTCGAAATTACTGAATATCTTTCGGAATGAATCTCCAAAGTGAAATATCAATATTGAAAAATATTGCGGGGCAGTTTTGCAAAGGGGGCGCAACCAAAATATCATCATTTTTAACGACACGCGTGCACAGTGCACACCTCTCTCTACGGATCTGCCCTCGATATGGATTGCGGATGACACCTTCAATCTTTTCTTAAGTACATTCAAATACTTTATCAGCGATCGTCTATAGGATAACGATCAGAGACACTTGAACCCTCACTGACATATGTTTGAAATCATGATTCTTCAGACACATTTTTACTTGTTGAAAGGAATACACAATACCGACCAATCATATTCCCAGCTAAATCACGACCCATCAAACAGCACGGTATGCTTGCTTTGGCAATACGATGAAGTAAGTCTTTTTTTCTTCCTCGTTCACTTCCTTTCAACTTTTGAATCCCGAAGAAAATTTTCTGTGAGGTATTTCTTATTTCCAGAGGACTTATCGCTTCAAATCATGTGTACACTCAATCGACTTTCAATCGTCAATGAAGCTTTCAATAATTGAATCATCAATGAATGAAACTGGAAAATAAGAAAAGTGTATGAAGCAATAATCGCATAAAATCTATAACAGCAATATCAGTAGTAACGTTAATCTTAATTATATAATTAAAATAATAGTCGCACATATTTGCGATAATAAACAGTAAAAACTTTTCAAAATGCTATTACAGCAAACCATGCAAGAAGTCCAAAACCATACAACACACGATTTATCGAATAACTGCTTGATCTGCTTGAATTTCATCTATCACAAATGAAAAAGATGGAACTATCTTTAATTTGATTCATGATCTCTAAACAGCCGCAGCATGAATGTGAAAAATACCGCATATTCGATGAAAATTTCCTTCACGTATAATTTTGGTCCGTTATTGTGGCATATACTGGGAGGGGGAATAAGGCATCACAACTCAGTAGTGCCATATAATGTGTATTGTAAACCCACACAAGAAGCAGAAAATGATCGAACAAGCTATCTGACACATATTAAGCTATATCAAACTTTCATTATATCAAAAGCGATTCAAGAGATTTCTGTAAAAAGTTAAAAATAGCTCAAATTTCTGTATTCAAGACTAGAATTTAAAAGAAAATTGAAGACTCCTCGTGGCACATACTAGATATTACAATTATCTTTTTTGCATGAATAAACACAACTGCGTAGCCTAAATAGTTTTCTGAATTAGCTAATCCTACATGCGCTTTATCTATTGATGGGAGGCTATTGTGCGAACGAAAAGCAATATATCTTAGTCGATTAATGATTTCATCGAAATTTGACTCTCGAATTTTTTATCTCTGAATGTAACCTACGTTGATATGCCAATTATAAAACAACTTCAAAATGAAAATACATAGAACGCTTATTCATCTGTAATTAAATTGAGATATTTAACTTTCTGATTTGACTCAAATTACATGTATCTAATGTCTAAATATGTATCGATGGATTCTCCAATGTCTTCAGGAAAATTGAACATTCAAAGTTATTAATACGACACGGTCTTTATGCTTTTGGTTTCGGCAAATCAATGCTAATAGAGTTCTACAATGATCCTTTTTATGCATGGTTTCTTAACTTGAAATTCTACTATCTATAGGCTTATCTTTGCGATTAACTACATATGATGCAAGAATCGTAATCGTTTTTAGTGGTCAAAAGTAAGGAAGATGATAGTCATGATCATAAATCGCCCAATCATTGTAGATTCGAAGTACCGTACTGGTCGACAGGGCAATTTGATACTTTGTATTACATAGTGGGGTATTAATTCATCTGTGTTGTAAAGCACTAGGCCAACTAGCGAAGCGATCTGCTTAGTGCTTATTCTTTTATGTCAATCAATGGATTCCGAGTCTTCTGACGCAAGGTATCAGGGTTTGGCAATGACGTTTGGAATTGGTTATATACATGTAGTATTCGTGTAGATGTTTCCAGTCTCCACCAATCCTGTATTTCTACCCGCGATATGTTAAACTGTGTGGCTGAAGTGGCTATGGACTCTGTTGTCGAAGAAATATGTCGGAGTGTTTTTTAATACAGGTAGACTGTCGACAAATACTCCGTGGACAACAAGTTTATTACCGCTAGGTTCGTAGTGAGGTAAAAAGAAATGAAGACCGTTTCTTTATGCGAGAGCCAATCCGACTTACGAGGTGCAAAGGGACAACTGGACTTTGTCAAAATGGCGCTACAGAAGCTGGGCTTGGAGTCAACAGCATATGAGAAGCTGACAGGACTGATAACTGACGGCGAAGCCGCACACAGGCAGAAAACGTGGGTTGTGGACAAGAGTGAGGAGTTCTTGGGGAGATACTTCTCTGTCTACGGTGCGTTGTCCACAGGTCTGACTTGGCTTTTGAAAATTTGAAAGTGTATTTTTCTCGGGTGTGTCCATGTGTTTGCATATGAAATCGCTTTCCGAAGTAGGCCTACTACAGGACATCGGCAGTCCGTACAAAGGCACCACAGAACATTTGTGAAGAACATGGTGGAAAGTTCTACAGGTTTCCCGAAGAATTTGAACCTCGGTTCATTCAACACCTGCGAAATGTGTGTAGTGCAGTGTGGAATAACTTGCCTTTCTTAAGAAAACGCATTGGAATTCATTGTTGGAAAGTGGAGAGAAAATCGAGAAGACAACAGCGCGAGGTTTCCTCCAGACTTAGGATAAGGACCATTTCCATAACTGCAATCATGATGGATGTTATGCAAGTGATCCAAGTGCTGCAGAAGGAAAGTCTGAAAGCTAATATGTACTTCTGTTCTCGATATTCAAATGGCGAAAAATGTGGCTGTGCGATCTCTTGATCTAATGAAAGACGGTCCATTTCCTGGGGGCCTGGAAAAGGAACTTGACAACAATGAGGAGGAATTCGAAGCAGGAGAGGATTCAAGGCGAACAATTAATTCTCTGGTCACCTTCAAAAGAGATAATCCGGCTGTCCGGAATGAAATTATCATGAGTGCGGAACACTCAGCGGCTTGATGATGAGCAAGATTATGTTATTGAAGTCATTCAGTCACTGATAGACTCGAGAACATAAAAGGCATGACTGCAGCAACAAGACAAGCAGTGAAGGACCTGTTTGGAGAGGCAGCAGTTCGCCAGTATCCTATACTCGGAAGAGGTTATTGGTCTCTTTTCATCAACGAAACTGCCCATGCCGTCAAGTTACAACGATAGCACAGCAAAACTGTGCTACCTCCTGCAAAAATCCATAAAAGGTACTTTCTTTTCCAAACTAGTGCAGTCATATATTGCACCATGCCCACACAGCTGCGGACCGGAGAGAGCGGTGTCATGCCAACATACCATACAATCTTCACAAGCTGTAAACAATCACTGCTTCTGCGAGATACATTGAACAGTAAATGGCTCGGGAACCTAACCTTTGATCGGTGACCTGCAGTGGCAACATTTCCTCAGAGGAAAGAGCGCAGGAACCGGAGACCTTCTGACTTGTACATGAATCGTATACTTATATTTGTAAGAAAGGTTTTTGAGAGTGACAGTCAGAAACTCTGAGCCATCATCTGAAAATTCTTTTTGCTAATAACTAAGTATGTTGATATGTATTGATATATAACATGATACGTGTTTCAACTATCAATAAAGATATTGAAAAATCAAGCTTTTACTTTCCAGTTTTAGTTACAATTCATGTAGGCCTACACCAGACAGGATAGGCTACAGAATATATAAAGGCTTTCATTCAGGCAAAAGAGAACAAATCTAGTAGATTCCATCAAACGGCACCAGTTTTGCATTATTGTCGCCCACTGAAACTTCCTCAAAAATAATGTGGAAGATGATGCAATTCGTTGCATTCATTCGATAGAAAAGTGGTGAGAGCTTCCTCGGAAAGTCAAATGCGTTTGTCTATCAGCTAATATCTGTGTAATCTGAGGCTCCGGTTCGCCCACGCAAATTACCAAGGATGGCATTCCTTCATCATTAAAGAGTGAAATAGCTTTTAAATTGTTTCTTTTGCATTTCTCATAGACTCCGCTATTTCCTATATTAACATCCAGGTTTGGGTTGGGTCCGACTTCAAAGAATCATGGTTAAATTGTTTTGCTCATCTGTTGTCTCCAAATTGTTGAAAATTTCCATAGAGGCAGATTTGAGTCAATTAAGGAAGTATATTGTAAAGAACTGTGATGTAGAGAACTCACAAATCCCGAAGCAACTTTCAAAACTTAAGTCTTTTCAATAATAATTGTATTTCAAGCTCAATTTGCGAGCGCTCTCAGCATCACAAGAGTTTGTGAGTGGCCACGTTAGAATCGTGTTGATCTTTTCTTTCATTTGATCACTAATTTTTGCTGTTCCAGCTTAACTTCGGCTTGAAAATTCTGAACAAAGGACGGTGGGTAATGAGCATTGATGTATTAGTTGCACGAATATAGGTCGCATGACTTTATAACTGCAGATTACTCGATTTTTTCGACTTAGTTTGACACATTTGCTATGAACTACAAAACCAAATAGTTTATAAGTGAAACAAAAAACCAGCTTCGCTTCTCGACTATGCTTTCGAGTTATCGAAATGTTAATAATTAGCACCATGATCAAGTGACATGACGGGGCCTATAGCCAATTTGTGAGATTGCGGCCTAATTGATTTACCAGACATACCGTGTAGATTATCCAGCAAGTCTACCGCAAGCATTAATTCATGTAATTCATTAACGTATTTAGTCTTTATAATTTAACCCGAACATTAACAAGAAAGTACAAAAGCATTGAGTTTGCATCATAGTAGACCAGCTACACGATTTTTCATGAACAACCTGACAGATTGGCAAAATATAAATAACTATACTACAAGCAAAATGCCAAGTTAATAAAAATTGCAATTAATAATCTCAATGTGCTGCACTTGGATATTGAAATTCATGCATTGAAGAATCTTATGCATGCTTTTTTAGTGTAAGTCAAACTGCTACCGCAAATAGCAAAGTCTATGGTTAACTGAGGATAATTCGTTCTTGAACAAAATTTTTGAACAACTGTTTTGGTCGATCCATGATTGAGTTAGCCAGAGGCTTTAATGTAAACAAAAACTGGAGTGGTGTATTAATCAATGCCTCCTAAAGATCTCAATGCCGAGGATTAGCTCGATCCCTAAACCCAGCATTGTATCTACATTAGCCGATGTTCATCTACAATTTGGTCACACTTTCAAATATAGCTTTAGCAAATGACAAAAAAGCCCCATCATTGACAAAGTTGTATTTTTGGCAAAAATTTTCTTGTTTTTTGTGTTTAGAAATAACCAAGACCCCGGAGTTTTCCTTCAGTTTTGCGATTCTATCTTATCCCTATTTGATATCAAATCATGCTAAATCCCTAGGTGGGGGTAGATGACATTAATTTCGATATGATTCCAAAATCAAGAGTGCAGACAGGACAGAGTACGAAGGATGTTGCAATCGACAAATGCTCGCCTTCATTAAGGTGTGCAAAATTCAGTTTTTGGTTCCAAGCATTTGAAATTTCACTCAGTCATTTTCAGCTGTCTGAAATCATTTTGATACAGGAAGCTAACTTGAAATATCTCCTCGATTGACATAAAAGCCCGTTTTATCAGTATGACGTGGCAGTTATAGTCTCATTGAGATAAGTATTGATTTAAATATTATTTTATTAACTTTCCCTGTCTGCATTCTAAATGTTTGTGATTTCCTCAACTTGCTTCCAAAAAACAAATCCTTTTCAAGTTGCCGCAATATTTTCCAGAACAGCTTGTCGGCATCCTTTGAATCTTGACAGCCAACGAATGAAGACTTGGTAATTCGTGTGAATATTCGGGTATTATTTGAACAAAGTAACAACAGCTCTCTCTCTCTCTGCTGCTGCTCTCTGTCTCTATCTCCCAAAAATGCGCCATTTGTTTACCTCAAACCGATTGATCATACGAAAGCTCGTAAATGAACCAATGTCTATAACGAGCGCTCCCTTGAGAGTGATGCAATTGATCACCATCATTACTGAATGTTTTCAAAAGAAACACAAATGACAAATAAGGATTAACTAGATTAACTTGATTTTTTTCAACGATCTGGAGCATTGAATAACATCCTGAAAATGTTAAACATGCCTTCCTTTTATCGTTATCAGTCAAACGTTTTCATTTGACGTCCCCTATCTACACGCATGTTCACCACTCACGATATGCAGAATTGCGAAGACAAGGGCATTTAGAATGTCCTCAATTATACCAATCAGCAGGCACGGCAGCCATTCAATCAGATATGAAAGTGAAACACAACGAAGTTCGGCCGCCAGTGCGAGTTTATGCAAGGACTCCCACAGAATGATGTACATAATGGATGACATGAATCTGCGCGCCTGCTGAGTTCTATCAGGTTTCTATTCTAGTTAGGAATAATAAAGGAAGACACATACAAATCGAATGTGAAGCAGATAGAAGTTTTGACAAAAATGACAATTTCCATGTTTCTCTGATTAACGGTCCATTGACACCGGACGCGGCGCGTCCAACAAAAATGTCTGTTCTCACCGAGCCGCGTGGTGAGGGCGGGAGAGGGGCAATTACAAAAACCATATAATTATGGACACTTCTTATTGCTAAATAATTAACATACTCATATTCCTTGAGTTACATGCATTCGAATATGCCCAAACAAGACACCATAATAAGACACTTTACCGAAATAGTTAATTGACGCACTCAGTTTTCAGAATTTACATGAAATCAGATGCAACAACAGAATTAAATATTTGATGAATCTAATTCTGTGGATGCAACATTTCAAGCACAATGACTCAAAAATGATATCTAAACGACACATTCTCGAGGAAATACAAGGACATTTTGCGTTAGATTTACGAGCGTGAACAAAGTGTGATGTAATCAGGTTCTTAGATCTGCAAGTTTCATCAGACCAGTTCGTTATTAATTGAAGTGTTGCCAGGGGTAGTCTATTTTAGAGCAATATCCGAGTAATTCTATGATGAGTTTTGGTCGACCAAGAAAATAGGCTCAATCTGAGAAGAGCACTGAGTTCAGTATCATATATGGCGACAAAAAAGGCATTCCATCCTGCTAATTTTCGTTAAGTAGATCTGAATCTGCAGAAATTGTTCTCTTGAGTATCAAAATCTGTAAGTTGCGCTTGTCGTATGATTTGAGGGAATATCAATTGGATATTTCACCGCCAATACTATTCAAAAAACCAAGTGAAATCAAACCTTTTGTCAAACTGTCAACACAACTGTAAGCTACATAAGCAGTTGTCACGCACTGCGATGAGCATGGGCGATACAAGCGAGCATTTTCAAGGAGAAAAAATGGCTGCTGCTTGCAAAATAGATACCACCATCATATGAAGCGTTTTGATGACTTCATCGTAATAGTCCGGGAGCTAGCGTGAAGTTGTGCAGGGAACGAGGTAGTACATAAAACTTTCACACAGCATAGTACACCTCTAACCTACTACAAAACTTCGCGTCTGCCGGATCAGATCATTTGCTTTTCAGAAATAGAGAGGATAACACAATCCTATGTATTTCCAGTGGTAAAATTGTGACATTTAAGGTGTTGACTCCATTTTTTCGAATTTTCGCTCATAAAAGTTACACAAATTGGTATTTTGTTGAACTGGTTATTATAGAAATCATCTACAGATCATGATCTTTCAAATGAGCTGTCATTCAGTGACAGAGGATGAAATAAAGTGTACAAACAGACACTTTTCGTTAAAGTATATCAACAATTTTCCTCAAATTTCTATGTTGAAATTTGCAGTTACACCAACGAAAAGTGTCTGTTTGTACACTTTACTTCATCCTCTGTCACAGAATGACAGCTCATTTGAAAGATCATGATCTGTAAATGATTTACATTATAACCAGTTCAACAAAATACCAATTTGTGTAACTTTTAAGAGTAAAAATTCGAAAAAATGGAGTCAACACCTTAAATGTCACAATTTTACCACTGGAAATACATAGGATGGTGTTATCCTCTCTATTTCTGAAAAGCAAATGATCTGATCCGGCAGACGCGAAGTTTTGTAATAGGTTAGAGGTGTACTATGCTGTGTGAAAGTTTTATGTACTACCTCGTTCCCTGCACAACTTCACGCTAGCTCCCGGACTATAATGCTTGAAGGGGTGGCGAACAATTGAAGACAGATGAGAGAGACCGACATTGCTAAAGTTATTTTTTCCAATTGTAAGTTAAGTACGGCATACTTTTGAGTGTTTGACATAACAAATTAATCGTTAGGATATGGGGATTGAAATAAACTACATAATTTTACGATAACTAATCATTTGATATTTCATATTTGTAAAGAATAGGGCATTTAAGGACACACATGATTTACACATTTTCATTCATAGGGTGACAACAAGGCACAGGTGACAGATCATGAAATGGAATTGACGCACGGATTGACTTTGCCATAAGTTAGCTCACAAAACGAACTAGAATTAACTGACAGCGTCTATTCTATAGTAATCGTGAGTGTCACTTGAAGATTATCAGATAATTTGAGAACAATAGCAACTTTCTCATGTTCGTTTCCGATACTCGTTTTGCAGTAAATAAAATACCATTCATCTCCAAATGCATTCACGAATTCAATTTCATGATTGACAAAGTATGAAAGTGCACTGATAAGGGGTTTTGATGTTCATTTGGTCAAATTGTCCTCAAAGAAGGTCAGAATTATTGGATAGCTATGTCGAAAGTCAGTCACTGCACGACATCTGGCAACGTGTGGTGTCAGGTTTCAGTGCGGAGTTAGAGCAAGCCGCGAGGCGGCTTGGTGCGGGTTGGATCTTCCTATCTCGTAAGCAAACTGCGCGTCATTGTAGAACTTTTTTCTGAAATCACTTGGACGCGTGGTCCCGCGCATCTGGTGTGAACAGCCCCTTAGATTTGTTAAGGTTCTAAACGAAAATTCTGGACGCGTGAGACGCGCCGTGTCCGGTGGGAATGCACCTTAAGTGAGAAGCAAAGTAAGCATATAGAAGTTGTAGGTGTAAAGTCTAAATTTTTACAAAGATTGCAGTGCCAGTTAGCCTGGGAATCTTTAATTTTTAGCATGGAATGTGACCGTCAGTCGACTGCCGGTGACAGCTGAACGGACGCGTACAAAAAATGGTTATTTTTAAAAAAGAGTTAACATCGTTTTCTGCGTGTTCCTCATGGAAAATGAAACAATGTCAAACACATTGTTTCAATCAATGCTGTATTCTCGGCATGCGCATACAGTGATGCACCGAACAGATGTAGTTAAGAAACATGCTTTTTGTCATCATTTTTATTATTTACTACATCCGTATGCGTCATCGATCTGCAATTTTTGTCGTCTTGATTTAGTCTAATAGATCGAGTTAATTTAATGGCGCCTGTCTATTTTTGCACTTCACTAAGCTCACGTCCAAATTTT